>CM047429.1:51697541-52297541 GCA_026168455.1 Theocolax elegans | reverse complement strand
CCTAATATAATATATATAGATATAATGAAACGAAATTTTAAAAATTTTCGCGACTAAAGTGTAAGGAATTTTTTAATTACGAAAGATATGTTAGAATTTAACCGGACGTACATATTAGATTTGCTAGAAAAATTAGCCTACCCGTAGACCCCTCCACTGAAATAACTCGGGCTACTTGGTTGAGTGTTGTTGGCCAGATAGAAAGGTTACAGGTATATGGTACGGAACTGATTCTATATATCTCACTCTCATCCGTTTACCTCTCGGTAGGTATATATCTAGCACCCATGCTCTTTCGCAGGGTATCCTTTGCCCCTTCTCTAACTCTATACTGTCCTTTGTGTGGTGAAGGAATTTTTAATTTGCCGGTAGCGCGACGCTTGGTTGAAATTCGATCACGTTAATCAACCATGACCCCCCTAAAACTCGATATATTCAGTCGTGAATGACGATGAAGAGGTTCTTGGGCTTGCAAAATTTTCCCGTTGTATATAGATTGGGTGCTATCGTCAAAGCTGAGAACCCTCCTATTCTCGTTATCGTAGTCACCGTGAGTTTAATGAATTAACGAGGGTGCCAAGAAGATAAACTACCCGCACACGAAAGAAAAGTAACCTAAGATTAAGACGAATAAATGGACTTTATTATCTGACTTTGTTATACAAAAACATTATTCTTACTTTTATGAAGTATATCGAACCTTTCTATATATATTGCTACACAACTTTTAGACGCTAGGAGATTAGCTTAATTAATAAAGTTATAAACTCGTAAATAACATTTCGTAACATTAAACACACATATACTAGAATATTAATTTTTTCAAATTTTATTAGGTAAAATAAGTCGATCAGACATAGCATTGGATGTGAAATTTAATAGTTTAATTTCAAATTAAATTTTATTTCAATATTCCAACTGATAAAATCAATATGGTCGTATTATTTTTTTAGCGAGGTATCACATGGATACTATTAAATAATATAAAATCAGACGTCTAGTTTAAATACAGATTTAGAATGGATTTCATCCCATTATTATTCAATTTTATATTAAAAATTAAAATTTATTTTTACAATATATATATATATAGAAGTTAAAACTTATTATTAACACTGCATATTTTTATCAAACAATCTATTAAAAAGTTTAATTCTTTATGTAAAATTTATATTTGTATAAAAGTGCACAATATATAGATTATACGAAGGTAATACGTTTATCTGTAACAATTTTTATTTGGAATACTATATGATTATTTTTTATATTTTTATTATTTAAATTTAAAAAAATGCGAATAATACTCTCAGTCAATGGACATGAAAAAATAAAGAGGATGCTGTCTATCGATACTTTTGTGTTGTCTCAATAATACATTTATATCTGTATACGTGTATATATCCAGTGTGAAATTAATACTGCAATTATTAAAATTATTCCAAATGAACTAAAATTTGAGAACGTAGTTTTTTCTACGTAAAAGAATAATTCTCTATACGCGTGTATTTCATAAAAGTATTACTTTGTTCGCATTTACAGAGACGATTGGTCCAAATCGAAACATATTTTTAAATAATCCTGAATAAATATAGAATTGTACTCTTAAATACAGATAGTAGAGAATTAGAAAGAATCGTAAAAGTGAATTATCGATACAAATTTTCTTCAAATGATACGAAGAGTATTTATATTCTAGAAAAAATCACGATGCTTTATTTGAAATAGTGCTTTAAAATTCAAATTGAGTATTATTCAGCAATGGCTTTGGAGAAAATAATATATTCTGGAGAGCTTTGAATAAACCATAAAGAAGAATAATCTAGAAAAATATGTTCAATTGTAAGATTATTAACAGGCTGATGAACAAAATTTTATGTTGAATATGGAGTGAATGTTGTCAACAATTCCTGAACGTAATTTTTTATTAAAAACAATGTGAAGTAGTGTAGATAATGTTTAACTACTTAGAGGTTATACAAATATAACTAGTTGGACTCATTTATTATAGATAATGAATTATTCGATGATAAAGTAATTTGAGTGTAGGACAATAGAAACTAAAGGGAGTAATGGGAAAGTAAAGAAATTAGCGGATTTACAAAGGATGCGGAGGATACGTTGAAGCTGCGAAGGTACAGAGCACAGTGAGTACAGTGTAATGGATGCCCGCGTACATGTACGTGCACACGAGGAGGAGGAGGAGAGTGGTGAACCCCGGGTACACATCGAGCGCGCGCAAGCTTCGATTAGGCCTCTCCAGCGAGCGTACACACACGTACACGGGTATACACGGATGCGAGAGTACACAGGGATGGCCGGAGGACAAACGAGGGGTGGCATAACCGCCGGGTGAAACGAAGGTGGCGACTAGATGCCCCGAGGCTATGCGACGACGCCGGTCTTCGAGCGACCGCCGATTCCCCGTTGTAGGTGTATATATGTATATACCGGGTGTAGGTGGAGCGGTGGTAAGACGATACGCACGTGGACGTGACGGCGCATCTTATTTACCGGGGAAGGGCGGGTGAAGCGCCGGCTCCGCTTTTCACGGGAACGAGAGCGCGGTGAAAGGCTCTCGAGCCACCCGCATGTAGCTTGCGCCTGAGCTTTTTCACTTGGTTGGTGTGTCTCGATGCGGCCACTCTCAGCGCTACATCTCTTTTCCCTATTTATTCTTTTACCTGGCGCCTGTGTACACCGCGCAATCTCCCTCCATACCTCCCTCTCTCTCTAGCCCGTGTTTATACTACGATCCCGGTGATTTATGCGAGTTCGCGGGCTACGCCGTGTTATGCCCAAGGGAGGTTCGAGAAAAACGCCCGGCAAAACTTTACTCGAGTCGCGAGGGAGACTGTGTCGATGTATGCTAAATCAGTTGTAACGACCCAGGATTCGACTAGACAACGGATATATTCACTCTACTCTTTCTACTGGCAATGCTGACCTATATTTTTCTCCTACCCTCTTTTTTCATATACATCTACATTTTATAAGATTCACATTTTCTCTCTATCAAATCTCTCTTGGGTAATACTCCTCGTTTCTTAATAAACAATCTCTATAAGCCTTATGTACGTACACCTATATATTACGTCGTTCTGAGGAACAATCTCGAAGATTGATAAAGAGTCTTTAATATAAAAATTACAAATCATATAACTTTTATACGTAACGTTTTATAAGGGTTTTTATAATAAAAATTTTTTCGGAAATATCATTTATGATGAGAATATACTTGATAGTATAGAATTTTGATATTATTAAACCAAGTAATGGATGAATTAAATGTTAAAAAATCTAAATTTATCAGTACAATTTTAGTTACATGATTAAAAAAATCTATAAATCATAATTATTTTTCTGTTCCCTATTTTATGAAACATTTTTATTTCATTTTTAAATTCGTAAAGTGTTTACAAAGAAGGTTTTATTACAGATTATTTCTATAGATTTTCTCTAGATTTTCTAAGATTTTCACTTGAAGCTACAGTATCTATAAAGAGATTTTCTTCGATATATCTGTATTGGCAAATCTCTTCACAAAATTTTATTTTATGTGGTGTATATATTTCTTTTATATTAAGAAATATCATAAACGAGTAAATTATGAATTTCGAGCGTACACTTATTGATGAAACACAACTAATTAATAAATGAAAAAATATTATTGAAAAAAAATGTACTCATCTACGAGTTTTGCAATTCATTCATATTTAAAAATAATTATTAAATTTCGCAGAATACAAATTTATTTTAAATAAAATTATTAATTTATAAATATAAAAATAAGTCAACGGATTCTGAAAATTGAAAAAAGAATCTTTGAACTTTTTTCTTTCGCTAAGCTTTTAATGACCATTAAGTATATAGATATAATACCTATATGATTTTACAAAATTATTAAAAAAAACATTACTATAATCAGATGTTCCCTTTGCGAAATATACTATTTCTATATAATCATAATTATGTAATAAAATTACCAATTTACTTAAATTTATTATAAGTAGAAAATTTATAAAAAAAATATATAAAAGTAGCACACTTTTTTAACGATTTTTTTAAATTGGTGTGGGTGTATTACCTCATAAAAATCTTTAACGTGGAAATATTTTATATAGGTTACCGATGATCTCTTTGAAAATTTTGATCCTCATTCATATTATTAATTAAATTGAGAAATAGTTGTATTTGTAAACTATTTTTGTTTTTTATCCATACTTACAAAAGGTGAAATTGGATATCAAATGCATCTTTTCTACTTGTTATTTAGTTGCATTCTAAACGTAAGAGATCTACATAATTTTAATAAAAATATATTATACACGTAATAAAAGCAACGTTATTCTTATTGACGATTTGATGTATTGAAAAATTTGAATTGATTGAACGCATCTAGGTGCGAAGAAAAGATAGGCCAATGTCGTTATATCGCGTACGGGTTTCTCTCGCATGCCCAGAATAATATTGAGTATTTCAAATAATTCGAATCCATAGCCCTCCTGCCTATCCACAACCTTGTCTCGAATATTTCAAATATTCGAATATTTCAAATATATATTTTAACACAGAAACACACACACACACATCCACACATGTATATTATATAGTATATATGCAGATATCGAGTAGCACCAGTCAATTTTGTACCTCGAATGCTAAGGTTGCAATGAGAACGAAAGGCCTCTTTTTGTGAAAATAACAACACACACTGCCTATATACGATGAAACCTTAATAATTTTACAGAATCATGTTTTACACTTCATACACAGGTACGTATATGTATGCGTACGTTAAAAAAATATTAATTTGCAAAATTTTGGTAAAATTGTGGCTAAACAGCAGAATTAATTGACGAGTTTGCTAGAAATCTGCCATAAAAATTATTTTAATTGAAACAAAAAATAAGTTAATTTTCATTGTCAAAATATGGCATTTATTTTATATTAAATAATTTTAAAGAACTATACTAAAATTCAGGATATTCGAACCTCCGATCTTCTACTTCGAAGCCTCTTTTGCTCTACCCTGAGCTATTTTACTGTTTATGTCAATATGTTAAAATCGAGCTAAACAGTTGTAAAAAAACTTCAATTCATTTTATAACCATATTTTTGTTCTAAAAATTAACAATTTTTTCATTATAATTTAAATAATTTGTATGGCAGAAACTTAGCCGAATCGATTTTGCTCAATAGTCACGATTTTGCAATGATTTTTCAAAGATTCTGCCAATATTTAGCAAGTAGATATTTTTAAATGATTGTCGTATGAAATTTTATCTACGTGGGATTCATGCGAATTTTTGCCTATAAGTTAGACGCAATGTCCACATGTACACATACAGACATTCGTGCCAATCGAACGCCACCCCTTTTATTATCTTTTCCTGTGCTTGCTTTCCCCAGCTTTGTACACTCTCTTCTCGCGTATACTTTATCTCTTTCTTTCCCCGTCCCCCTCTATCCCTCACTCCCTCTCTTTCTCTCTCTCTTTCAGAGATATTTCGCGTCGCCTATGCTTCTCTTTGGTTGAAGCATACACTCGCGTATATTCGATTTATCTTTGAAGATGTTGATTGAATTTTTTTCCTCTTTCCTCGATACATTTATGAGGGACATATCTAATTGCAATAAGATCATTGCGGATATACTTGTATGTGCGACTTTTACTACTAAGCAACGAGTAAAACCGAGAAAGAGATATTCATGAATAATGCACGAGAGAACGAACAACGACGAATAGACCTTCGAGTGGTTTGGGGCTGTGCTCACGTATGAGTGAATTGAGCTTTATATGGCCAACTCGAGTTGTGATTTTAATCTTGTTAACCGATGATTTATTAGCAGTTTCTTCAATTTATCAAATACACATATTTGTGTCTACGTAGCAAATACAGTTTTTTAAATAATACCTAGAAATAATTGAAAGAAAGAGAATTTAATTTATTGTTTTAATTAATGATCAAATCGATTGTATTTTAAAAAAAGGAAGATTCTACGTAACAATTCCTTTGTTTTAGATTTGAAAGTAAAAATTATCTTTTCAGTAAATTTTCTTATATTTATCGTTTATACGAAACGATTACTCTACAACTTATTTAAATTTACAATATTGAACAAAATTTTATTCAAACTTTCTGTGGTAACTAGATTTTTCGTATACAAAAAATTAAATTACAAATTTATTTTTAGTAATTTAATTGAGAAGCAAAGGTATAGATCGTATAATATTCTATTATTTACGTTATTCAAAAAATCGTGCTCTATCCATATACGTTCTATTTTGATAATCCTATATACATTGCGTGTATTACTTCTCGTAGAGGAAGCTTTGTAATAATAAAATTTCTCGATTTGCTAAGAACATGTTAAAAGTATATTTCGACCAGTCCTGTAGTATAAATCACGTGTTTTAAAAAATATTTATAAGGATTTATGTGTTTGTATGTATATACAGATTTACTTTTGTTTTATAGCTGATTATCAATTTGTAAAAAAATTTTTGAAGATTTTTAATGTTGCAGATGATATTTTTCAATCAAACCAAATGTACTTTGTTACTTTATTAACAGTGATAATATGTAGCTTTACTGAATCTTGTAAAAACATATTTTAAAGAACTTGCAATAACATATTTCCAGATCTTTAAAGATTTTTTAGGACAATTTTTATTAATAATAATTTTTGTATTCAATTAATTATGTATTCAAATTTAATTAGTGTCCTTAGACAGTAACTCCAATTCTTATGGAAACAACTAACTTTCTTATTTCCTTTATCATTTTTGCATCAATGTATGAGACCCCAAAATAATACTAAACATTTATTATTGTTTTTTAAAGATACATACAGACGGTAAATTTATGTTTATTTTCATCATTTACTAATAATATTTTTGATGTGTATAAATATATTATGCATATATGCGTATGCTTGTGTGTATAATGTTAGAAAGTTTTCGAAACGTTTCGATTAATTAAGTCATTAATAATATTCACAATTTCAGTCGTCTAACCGTCAAAAACTATTTTTTTATTTTTTTCTTGAAGTTTTTTTAATTAAAGACTCTCATAATGCAGTAGAATGTTTTGCGAAGAAAAAATGTGACACTAGTTAACATGCAAATTTTTAAAGAAGTTTATCTTAATTAATTTAAGAGGTAACAAGGTAGACGATAAAAAGTGCATTGTGGAATGAAATTAATTTTCACCAGACAAAAAAAAGTATATAGTATTACCAAAATTGTATACCATTAGATAATTACGGTGAAATGGTACGTTTCATAAAAGTCGTATCTTAAAACGTTAGATAAACTTCTGCTTTCGAACTTTGATTTTACACTTTTTCAAACAAGTATACAGTCACCCAAGTAGTGAAAGTTATCAAAAAAGTGATTATATCAATATTATTAGACCCCCCGCGTAAAAAAGACTAAATTTAAAAAACTTTTGCGAAACTTTTGTAAAACTATGGTTTTGCCGAAAGTTTGAGAAAGTTTGGGCAACGAGACAATGCGAAACTTGTGATTTATAAAAAACAATGTTTGCAAAAAGTTTGCCTGAAGTTTAGCAAAATTTTAATAAAGCTAGACAAAGTTTTGGATCTCTTTATTAATAGTTTATAAAAGTTTTATCTAAGTTTCATCCAAGTTTTATCCAAGTTTTTAAAACTTTTTATTAATTTTATAAAAATTGAAAATGAATATCCTTTAAAACTTTATATAACTTTATCCAAACTTTATATAAACATGAACGTTTTTTAAACTTTTAGCGAATCTTGGCAAAAAGTTGAATCAAGTTTAAATAAAGTTTAATACGTTTAAGAAATTTCAAAAACGTATAAATTATATTTGCTTTAAAAAGTCGTCTAAATTTGTATTTTAATTAAATATGAAGTCAAACATAATCCATAAAATGTTTTTTAATACAATTTATTAATACATATTATTTAAACTTAAATAATTAACGATTGAATCTTCTAGGTTGCTTCATTATTTTTTGTGGTATGAACAATAAATTCTTTTTCTGTTAGATTTATATAATAGCATACTTTTAAAATATTATTTACATCAATAAGCTGTAAAATTCTAGAATCGCGACATTTATAAATTGTCGGTATAAAATTTTCTGTGGAATCACACTTAAACACTAGATCGGTTATACATTTAGATACAATCGCATAGTTTTTACAATCCAAGTTACAGGCTTCAAATTTAGATGAATTTAAACATTTGCATACTCTAAAAAATGTTTGAATAATTCCTACGTTATTTGAGCTATTATTTGTATATTCAATAAACGAAGAGTTTGTAGTTTTCTTTTCAGCAAATAATTTTGTTTCAAAATAAACATTATTTTTAAATAGACTATGAAAATAACGGCATTTTCTAATATCTATTATTAAATTATTTTCTGCGGCTACTTTTTTCACATAATCAGGTATGTACTTAAGGTTGTTATAAGTACCTACTATAAAAGTACTATTATTTATTTTTGTTAACTTTCTTCTGTGTGTACTTGATTTTTCCACTTTTTTACAGAAATTTCCAACAGCGCTATTCTCTTGGATTATTTTATTTTTAATACTATCAAAACACAAAAAAGTTTTTACGGATGAAGCGATTTGAAGTTCGGGTTTCTTTGATCCGTGCACATACCTTTTTAGTATACCATTAAAATTTTCGAATTGGAAACACGACAGAGTCCAAAGAGGTCCGAACTTTCTCACTTCATCAGGTAAGTGTAGCAGTAAGTGTATGTTACACGTCATTGAATTTTGTCCGTATAAACATTCGTATCTTGAAACATATTCTGTTAAAGCCCGGTTTGCATTTTCTATTTGTTCGGTACTAATACTTATTAAATTTAAAAGAGTTATCCCGTATACTAGCAAAATGTGGTGTTCAAAATATCTTCTGCTCATAAAACTTTCTAAAAGTGGCAAACTAAAAACTAATAAAAATGTTTTCAGTTCAGAAGCCTTCCAGTCTGAAAAATCCGACACTTTTCGTGGTTTCCGATTAACAAATGACGGAAGAGTTAGTTGTTTAATTTTTTTATCTATTATACTAATAAATGGTATTAAAGACGAAGGATGTCCTCGATAATCGACGTCGAACCAAAATTTCATTAATTTTTTAGTTACGCCTTGAAAGACACAGTGCATCTCATCAATACCTGTAGATTTTGCATAATCATGAGCAATTAAAGACAAAACAGTGGGTCCCTTTATACCGCAAACTGGCGCTTTTGCATCTAATGCTTGACGGGCGTATAATTTTGTTACTTCGGTGGTTCTTAAAGTTAATTGATCTAGAAAAGGATAAATTTGTACATTTTCAACTCTTTGAGTTTCAATTTCACAGTTGGGACACCCGTGTTTACCATTATATTGTTGCATGTTTAAATACAGAGCTTTAGCAGGTAAATCACAGGTACCACTAAGAATCATACCTCGAATTTTTATAGGATTAATTTCATTAAAAATTTTGAATTCTATTCCTCTAAATAACTGTTCTAAATCATCCTCAAAAACTGATAGAAATAAATTTGCTAAAGGCTTTTTTCGACCAAACCACAAGCCTGCTATAATTGTATTCTCTTTTTTAATGCGTAATTCATAAGGAAGCTCGTTTACTATTAAGTAGAAAGGCCAAATACTAAATTTAGAGGATTTAAAAAGTGTCAAGCCATCAGAATTCCACGTAAACGTAATGTTATCCGGATTATTGATAAAATTATCAGGTAACGATTTATATACAGATCCGTCACAAATATCCTCAAAATTATTTACATTTATTTTATTTCGTGAAAAGCGGTAATTTAAATTTTCTTTAAACCCTGATCGATCAAACATAGACGATAACTGTGCTAATATGGAAATTTCTATAAAGTAACTCATATTTTCATTTTGACAGCATTTATCACAAAAATTTTTATTTGATTTTAAGCAGCATAAAGAACAATAAAAGTGTTTTTTTAAAGGAGCTTGAATGCTTGAAAAAAATTTTTTAAATTTATAAATTGTTTTAACGCAATTGTTCGGTTTTAAACAATGTAATTCAATAAGCGACAAAATAAATGATAATAGCTCTCCTGATATATTAAATCTATTTTCTATGCTAAAAATAGCTAAAATACTTTCGGCTACGGTTATAGGTGCACCCTCATACAAGGGCATATCCGCATTTACAAAAGCAGTTTCCTCGTCGCTCGAATCTTCAATATTTTCTGAACTTGACGTATCTGATGAGCCTGTAGATTCTGAAGAAACTGACGAATCGTCGGTACTATTATCTTCATCTGTAGTATTTTCCGTATAATTATTGTCGTCTAATTGAATCTCTCTAGCGTCTGTTTTATAAAATATGAATTTTTTATATTTAGGTTATTTTTTTTAACGGTTATTTTATTTAATAGGTTATTTATTGAATCAATTGTATTGTTTATTTTAATGAAAGATATTTAAAGTAAAATAAATACGAAAACATTAATTGTATTTTAAGATTCAGCGAAGGAAAAATACGCATCGCGAGTTAGCTGAATATAAGACTAGCCGCGCATCCCACGCTTGTGTCGGAAGCGCGAGCGCGCCCCTTGATAATAGCTGTTGTCCTTAAAAACAGTCAAATAAAAATATATATACCTATATTCGGAAATGCAGGTGTTTCATGACTTCTTTCATCACGAATCTTATCGTCATCGCACTTCGATTGAAAAAGTACTCTTTTACGATTTAGAAAATGTGGATTCAGTTCATTTACCATTGTATCATCTACAATTTATTAATTTCTTTTAACTAGTACATATATAACTTGTAAAATTTGCATTTTTTAAATATTAAAATGTAGCTTAGTTATGAAAAATACTAAATTTATCTATTAATTTAAAATATATAAACAAATATTTATGTAAATTAAAAATTCATTATAAATTTGTAACTAATTTTTTCGTTACCGTAATCATCATCTTCACTTGTATCATTAGTATTACTTTGAGACTGATGATCGTTACTACTACTGGAAGAAGAATCACTGTCACTTGAGTCAGTTTGTTTTTTTAGTTCTGCTAACAGAGCATACTTTCTTGACCGAGAATATTCGTTAAAATTTAATTTTCGTTTTGGCATTTTGTTTCTAAAAAAAGTGGAATTCATTAGAATGTATTTAAATTTTGTTCTTCATTAGTTTTATTTTATTAAAATTTTTGAAATTTAAAGTTGTAAAAAAATGCTTAAGTTAGACCGAGTTTTAAAAAATCGAGTATGTCTAATGTTAAAAGAATAGATAAGTTACCTTATGAGCAGTACCCTAAAGTGGTTGAATATAATTTGTAT
Organism: Theocolax elegans; assembly: GCA_026168455.1. Lineage (NCBI taxonomy): Eukaryota > Metazoa > Arthropoda > Insecta > Hymenoptera > Cerocephalidae > Theocolax > Theocolax elegans. Next base: position 52,286,204 of record CM047429.1, on the reverse strand, counting down.
GGAACTACTGCAACCCGAGCGTCGTTCTAACTATGAAAAGTAAAATTTCTTACTCTTTCTTACTCTTTCTCCAACTTAAGAAATAATTGTAAATAATTTTTCTTAGTCTTTTTGACAGTCTCGTTTGAATTTGCAATTGACTGAATTTATCTTTAAAGATGTATAGCCAAAATTCACAAAAGACATGTTCACTTCACTATTTCATCAGCATACTTCAGTATTATAAAAATTAAACGGATTGTTACAACTATAGAAAAATGTTCGCTCTGGTTTTTTGGAGGGATACAAGAGAAATTAGTGTAATTCCTAATGGAGACGTAAAAAATGAAAAAGGAAAATGTATAGCTAAGTGGGGCGATATTTTTCATCCTGCGAAAGTTTTAAAAACAAGCGGTAAGTATTTTTATAACCTTAAAATTTTGTTAATATAATATTTAATTTTCAATTGATTTTATTATAATATACGTACTTAACTATTATATACTTTTATTACAATTTACAGGAAATAAAGATTGGTTAGAGTCTCTCGAGGTAACGACAGACGGAAAGATAATTACGCCAGAGAGAAGATCTTCGATTTCGAAGGATTTATTTATTAAAAGAAGATGTTTTAAGCAAAAAGAACGAGAAAAAGAAAATAATAGGCGAAAAGTATTAGTCGAAGAGAACGAATTAATTATGCAGAAGAAAAATATTTTTGAGAGATCAATTTTTACCGATGATCGTAACGATAATGAGTATGTTTTTAAATATAAATAATTAAAATGTAATATAATTAAAATGTTTAATTAATGTAATATATCTAGAGATGATGAGATAGAAGAGCAGATAAATTTAGATACAGATGATGAATCTAACGCGGATAATATTCAAAATCCTAATGATTATGAGATTCACGAAAATGAGGAGAACAATCTGATTAATCAGTCTGCAAGAATCAATGAACCTCCTTCACGTTCGTCCAAAATTGATTCATGCCTATGTTCGAAATTGATAGGTATGTTTGTGTCAATCAATATAGAAAGAATAAACAGAAACATTCTTTTACAAAATTAAAAAAGAATTTTTTTTAGTTACTAGTGACGATCTGCGTTCACTAAATAAAATAGTAACATTGGCAAAATACGTATATTCAAGTCAAAATAAGGTAAATATCTATGAAATTATTTAAAAATTTCAAATATAATAACTAAAAAAAATATATATGCTTTATTTCTATTTTAAGATTGAATTTAATAAAGGAATGCTAAGGCAAGAAATGAAGGAGCACGCAATATTATTAGAAGAAAATAGTGAAAAAGATGTAAATTTTATTTTTATTATAATATTGTATTTGAACAATTTTAATGATATTTAAGAATGTTATCTTCTTTATTATGTTGCAGGTAGAGCTCGTGCCTGGTTCTAAAGTTTTTGTAAACGAATTTAAGTTAAAGAATATTAATGCGATATATGGCAAAAAACCGAGAGACATGACTCGACAAATAATCAGGTTAATTTTGACTGATGAAGTTTTAAAGAAAAGTTCTCCTACAGGAAAAAACGGACGAACCCCAATACCTGAAAATGTCTATGAATCCGTAGAAAGTAAGTTTTCATGATAAGTATTTATAGATACTCAAATATACAACATTTTTATAATAAGTTTTAACATAAAATTCATACTTATAGGATATATTAATGAAAAAGCTGGTAAAAAAAAATATCAAATTGACCACAAAACCTATAGAGAGGTATTAACAGCGTTATGCGCCGCACTAAGAAATCCAAAAGATAAAAAGAAATTGTGTTATCAAGATGGTAAAAAAGAACTTGCAGCAAAGATAATGGAAGACGAAAGAGAGGATATTATAAAAGATAAAGAAGAAGATACTGAAAAAGAAGAAAATAATGCAAAAGAAGAAGATAATAGAAAAGAAGACGACAAAGAAAGATATATAGAAAATCGCAGAAATGAGAATAAAGTCAATAGAAAAAGAGAAGAAAAAGTTGATTATAGTGGAATGAAATTTAAAAAAATTAAAAAAAATTGATATTATTATATCTATTCATTACTAATCTGTAGTAATATTTAAATAAGATTGTAAAGAATATTACTGGTTGTTTAAAACTGTTTTCTTTGTTTATTACTATTTCCAAATAAAAAATCAATTCATGATATATATCTATATATATATTTAATTTATGTATATTTAAAGAAATTGCAAATATAAGATTTTATAAATATTTCTTATTTATTTTTGATATACATATATAGTTAGACAAAGCTTTAGTAAAAACAATTAAAACTTTATGAATATTTTGTTATGTTCCACTAAACTTATTAAATGTGATTTTTCACTTTTGATCATCTTCATATAAACTTTAGATAAACTTATATAAAGTTTCAAAAGATATTTATTTTTAATTTTTATAAAGTTAATAAAAGTTTTAAAAACTTGGAAGAAACTTAGATAAAACTTTATAAACTATTAATAAAGAGGATCTAAAACTTTTGCTAAACTTCAGGCAAACTTTTGCTAAACTACAGGCAAACTTTTCGCAAACATTGTTTTTTAAAAATCACAAGTTTCGCATTGTCTCGTTGCCCAAACTTTCTCAAACTTTCGGCAAAACCATAGTTTTACAAAAGTTTCGCAAAAGTTTTTTTAAATTTAGTCTTTTTTACGCGGGCCTCTATGGAGCTAATTGTTATCAAGTTCTTACGAAAGTTTACAATCTAAACAACTCGGAAGCTCCGGTAAGTATACCTTGAGCGACTTATTTTGTTGACAAATATTATTTTTTCTTTGTTACTTCGCCATTATTCGAGTGCTTTAGTTAAAGTTACATCAGGTGTTGTAAAGTTTCGTAAAACGTATTATATAATTCATTAGGGTGTGGGGCAATATTTTGACTAGGATGGAAGGAACTCTCGTATAAAAGTTTATTTGACACTTTGGCGAACAATATACAAGTACATAATAGTAAGGAGTGTACGAGGTGTACGTATATGACCCTTGTATATCGTAGAGCGTAAAAACACTTACGAGTCGGCTAATCTGTAATAAGCATCTCTTGTTATCTTTTCAAAAGGTTTATCCTCCATTTCTGTTTATCTACTTGAGCACGCGTCTCCATCGACAGGTTCCCTTACGTTATTTCTCGTTGTTACGTAGAATACGCGCGGGGGGGATCGAATCGACGAGCCGAGATAACGCGGGTACAAGATGGGTTTATGTATCTATGTATATATATATATATATATAAGGCAATGGAGACGAACTTTTTCATCGGGTTACGGGGGGAAAAAGTTGAATATTGTTTAAAAAGCGCGACGGTGGTCGGTCGTGCAGGTGCGCGTCGCACTCGAAAAGTTTGAATGCATATCGCGGTGCAACCCCTTATTCCTTCGTCTTTTCGCTCCATTGTGTACAAAAACGTCTGGAGACGCTGAAAGTGGCGCTTTGCCTTTTCCGAGTCTCGAGAGAACCGCACGTATAGGGATTTTGAATAAATTTTCGTACGGGATGTGTTGCGCGCTCGCGCTTCACAACGATCCTCGAGTCAAAAATTACACTACCCTTGGCTTTATCGCACGGACTCAGCGATTCTCTTGGCCTTCTTCGCTTTTTCCTTCCTTTATACGTACCGACCTTTCTCTATACTGCACTTTTTTATTTTTTTTTTAACTATCGATATCGTGTACTTTCTCTTTTACTTTAATTATATTATTCTCCCGCATCCTCTGGCTCCGTTCGAAATTACATTGTTACGAATATGTTGGCTTACACAGATGATCGATGATTATATTTTATTTTTTAAAACAATTCTTTATTATTACTATGTTAGCCTAATGATATTATTAAGAAACGTTTACTATAGATAAATGTTACATATTAAATAAATGCATATACCTTGTTTAACATGTGACTTTCTCCTTTATATATTTTTTGTAAAATAAAGGTAAGCCATCTATTTTGTTTAAATTAAACTATTATAGTTTTTATAACATCTCGTACAGTTTTTATTTTATTGTATGTTTTTCATTACCTAATTTTGATCCAGCTCTTTTGCTTTTTCTTAAATGGGGAATAGAGAATAGTAGTAGATTTTCATTTCTATTTATTTACCTATACTCCTTCGTTAACTGTCAACTCATTTGTGCATGGTATGACAAATCTAAAAATTTAATCATTGATTTATCTATTTCATTTGAATTTTAATTCATTTTTTATTTAGGTACTTGCAAACTTTTTTCTGGTTAATCCGTTATTTTTTTTTCACCGTCGAAACATAAAAGTTCGAATCAATCGTTTATTCAATATGTTATATTTTTAAGATACTTTATTATTGCTATTATTATTTTTTTATGTTATTTATTTTGATGTACTTTAACTGCGTTCTACATTTATTCTACCATCGTTGTATTTGTATTGTACCGCATAGGGCTTTAACCCAGTAACCTAATAAACTTTTTTCATTTAATCAATCAATCAATTATTTTGCACATTTTCTAATTATTTGTTCTATTAGGTAGATCAAGTGTAACGATCAAGGGGAAAGCTTACAAAGTGTAGGATTACAATACGTAAATAATATGTACTCGTTTGACCGGTGTCTGTTTTAGTTAATATATCTAAATTAAAAATCAATATAGATTTGGTGTAGAACTTAGATTATTCTTTATAGTAAATTAATAATGTTGTAAACATTTAGATCATAGCAATATCCAATTTCACTTTCATTATGGATTCTATAAGTGGATTCCATATAATCAAGTAAATGTAATTTTATTCATGTATATATTACATGCTTCACGCAGCTTGTCCCTTCAAAAAGATTCGATAGATCTTCCACGTGAAGAGGTCGAAATATTTACCACTATCTCCCCTCAGGTGTAAAATTACTTTTTACATATACGTACAAATTAAGATATTTCCACGATTCTTTTCTCGGTATAGTTACAAATATTTCTTCATAGGCTTTCTGGAATTTTGTTAAAATGAAGTAGATATTATAATTGTCTATATTCGAAAACTACGTATAAATATCTGTCAATAAATATGAAACAGTAAAATACATTCACCGATGTATTGTTTATAAAATAGTAGACCGGTGAAAAAAACTCTCATATATATTAAATAAAATATCAAGCTTTTAAATATAAACAAAACATGGGAAATGTCAGAATCGGTGAAGGACTATAATAGCTTAAAACACTGTGATGTATCGACAATTGCGCTGCAATTAAAAACTAGATCATCGTCAAATATTTTTATATGTTTCAAAACATTTGTATAAGCGTTTACGAAAGTGCACGATAACTGCTATGTAGCCTGTCATATTACATCTCAAAACATCTGACTTTACCAGATCGTCGACAATCCGTTAAAAGTTTTTCTTCTGAATATTACATAATGGAATCGTCTAGTGATTAGCGAACTACTCAGTCAAACTTAGCAATTTGATGCTATAGTTTATGAGATAACTCTCTAAAAATGAAATAGTGATACGTCTGTCACTGTCACGAAATTAGTGAATATTCACTATTAAAATAGTAAATTTTGACTAATTGAATTAGTAACAATTCACTAATTTGTGCTAGTGACTAACTTATCACTATATTTTTAGTAATTATTCACTAATTCACATTTAGAAAGAATATTAATCAATATTATTTTAAATTTGTTCTTTCAAATTATTCTAATTTATTTTTAATATGTAAACAATTACAATGCGGAATATGGAGATCTTAAATATATATTTATGAGGCATTGAAAATATATCAAGGTTTAAAAATTTGTATTCATTCTTCTTGCAGCGTCCCGTGTCCCATTTTTCTAAATCTTCCTTAATATTTTCACAGCGTATTTACATTGTAGAAAATAGAATTTGAATAGTTACCGACGTACTAAAAGGTAATATTATACTTTGTTATGCATTCAAAGAGGAAACTATCCAAAATTAAAAATAGGATTTGTTTTGTTATCTTAAAACTTTTTTGTTCAAAACATAATTATCTGCAGTATAAATTTTACTCTTTAATAAAATTGAGATGCGATCCAAAAATAGATATAAAAATTAACCTTTTCTTCAGGGAGTTAGCTTAATGAATCTACTGCACCTTTAAACTTTAAGATATTCAAGTATTCCACATTATCAGTTAATCTATATTATCCTCACAGCTACGATGCCGTTGCAGAATATTTAGTATAAATCATAACTACTTAATCTCAATTATATATTAATAGTTTTCTGTTTTGAACATAATACATTATTAAAATGACAAAGAACCGTAATACATAACGTTCAATCGCTATAGTAGTTTTAATTCGGTTTCGTTACTTTTAACCGTGTAGAATATATATAACTAAATACTTTGTACACGCGGATGAAAAAATTCTACTTTTTTTCCAAGTGAGCAAGTATAAATTTTAACATTTCAATCAAACTATTAAATCGTCGGCTACTTATAACCAGTGCTTCTGCGAGTGTCTTTTATCTCGATAGCAATAAGGTTACACTTCTCGACATTGCACTCTACGTGACTCGAATTTTTCCGATCACCTCGCAGGCTTATTTAAAAACCGGAGGCGAAGTTGCACCGAACATTAGATTTAATAATGTAGAAAACTCAAACGTTGGGATTTTATTGCGAGGTGTTTTTTACGAAAATTAAATGTAAAACTACGAAAAGTGACAAAAATTTCATGATTCATTTTTATATTATATATATTTCTATAATGAAATATTGAAACGATTACATTTTCAATTTACAGGAGTATTAATGTTAAAAATATAAAGATAATGCTCTGGAAAATGAAACTGTATATTATTCTTCAAGAATTTATATTTTTTGCTATATTCTTTATTGCATCTGTTGCATCTCACAAAGAAATAATAAATGGAATTGAGAGTAGCAAGTATTTTATTTTTACTTTCTCTTCTCGCCTTATCAGATATAACTTAACTTTTAAAAAGTATTTTAAATCAAATTTAAGTTATTTCAACCGAATTAAAAATATTAATAAAGCTTAATGTAGAAAAAAAGTGGTGAAATTTAGGTTTTAAAATAATTGTCACATTGTACGGATTAAAAGTAAATAATACGTATAATATATCCCAGTGAACGTAGTTATCGATATTGTTGTTAATAATTGAAGAAATATTTTTTTAATACAAAATATTATTTATTTATTCCCGTACAGCTTTTTACATTTACTTCAGAAACAATAAAACAATGATATTAAATGTAATGACGACAAAGTGTTTGCTTTATAATAATATTTACTTCCCTTCGCATATAACTAACGGAAGATATTTGTTTGAGGAAAAACAATCTAATGGAGTTGAGAAAACAATTTTATAAATTAAAATTAAATAACTTTAAATTAAATGTTTACTTAATTGCAAAAATAACGTTTTTAATATTGAAATATATATATATAATAGGACATTTCGCATGAAAATGGAAGATTTGAGATTTACTATTATAACGAAATCAATTCAAAGATTTGCTGAAAGATGTAGATTTAACGCTCGAAGAGCATACCAATTTGATTTAAACGTTTTACAAAGGTACAAAAGTTCAGCTAATTATCGAAGGATTTATTTTGTATAAATTGATTATGTTCGCTAATATTAGTCAAATTATTTCTTGCCTTAATTTTTTATATATTTATAATTCTATATAAGAAAATTATTTTATTTAAATCTGTACTCCTAATATTTATTTATTTTGTTACAAAAAATGGATTTAATTGAAATAATTAACTTGTTAGTGTATTGAACTTTCATTTCGACTCGATTCATGAATTATTATAAGAAGATTCGTGTCTTCGTAGTAAATAGATGTTACTCTTGTTATCGTTCGATTTAAACGCATTTACTTGCCGAGCATCGATGAAGGACTTTTGCGATGCGCTGCAAGCTATACCCGACAAAACTTTGGTAATTTTAATTAATTGAAGGGACGAAAGTTTGGATGCTGCATTCATGCAGCTCGTTTGTGAACCACCGCCTGAACACTTTATGGATCTCTAACGATTTCCATCGTGAAAATCTTATTTGAATCAAACTTTGATCTTATTGTGCAAATATATACGCAACCTGACATTTACGAGGGGTATTGCCTATATTATTCATAAATGTGCCCATGTGTGTTCAGTGAGTACCAGAAAAGTAAAAAATAAAAAAAAAATAAAAACGTGTATAATTTGATAGGTACGTGGTGTTTCTCGAAAATTATAGAGTAACTTGCACAGAATTTAGTGGAATCTACAATTAGGTCTCTGCAAGTTTCTCTTTTGTCCCATCTCTAATTATCTTCGCGGCGATTATTTATTTTCCATCGAGTTATACGCATATATCGTTTGGTAAAATTTAGTATAACACTTTAAAGTAGTTTATTATTTATTTTCTAAAATATATTTCATACCTTTTTACAACTAACTTTTAATAATGTTTTTATTGTATTAATATTTCTTAAATATTTGCCAACATATAAAATTGAATCAATCGCAATATATACGTTGGTCTATTTAAAGGTATATATCTATACGGTCTTTTCATCCGCTTGATTCAATGATCAAATATGAAATTATTAATGTTTTACTTTTAAAGGTCGTGTTATGTTGAATAATTGCATTATCATTTACTTCATACGCATAATTTGTTGTCCAATAGCGTAGCATGCATCAGTCGAAACCGATCAATTATTACAATTGTCAAATAATTTGAAATGTATATAGGAAAAGAGAGTGCGAATCCCCAAGTGTTTCACAAAAATTTGATGGACACGGAAGTAAAAATGTATACTTATAATCTGTATATACAAGAAAATTAAATAACCGGTATTTTATCAATTGCAATGTTATTATTCCGAGGCTACATCATGGACAATATTGTTTGGTACAATCAATAAATTAACAATACGAGTACATACGAGGCACGCCGCGTAATCAACGTTTCGTACATATATTCTATATACGCGCATTTTATTCGTGTATTAAAGAAGTGTGTGTGCGTGTGTGCGTGTTTGGTGGGTGTGCACGAGATACAAATATTTTATAATTTAAGCACGGCAGATGCAAATTTCACATTATTCGAGTAAACGGAGCTTAGGTGTGCACGGTAAATTACGTAGTTTATAAACTGATTGCACGTTGGAACAAAGGAAAGTAAATCAAAATACGAATGCCTGGAGGAAAAGAGATGAAGGTAATGAAAAACTGGAAGAGAAATCGAAAGCGTGTGAAAGAGAGGGAGGGAGGGAGGGAGAGAAGAGCGCGTGATGAAGGGAAACGAAGCCCGAGAGCAATGGATTAAATATCGAACGGAAGACTCGTGGCATTACTTTAATTGGTACAAATCGTCATCCTCATTACCGGAATTTTTCACATTAATTTGTTTACGTAGATCTTGAACTCAGCTGCTATAGGTTGCAACGTTGTAAATTTAGCTGCACTAAACAAATCCCATTTACTTAGGAAATCAATTATATAGCTTATACACACCTACCAGGATTCTAGATTAATTTCCACGGAGTAAAGCGATACGGTCGATCGATTACTAAATTGAAAAGATAAGAAACGTAGTAACAAACGATGGACATTAAACAAACACGCAATTGAGCATAATAGCCAGTAATAAAATATATACAGAGGAGAAGAACTGCAGGTGAGAAATAAGTATAACGCCTATTTATTTACTTCTATTCGAGCATATTCCTCTGATGAGGCTAAAATTGTCTGCAATAAATTAGCTTGCCTTTCGCACTAGTAAATAAATTATCTTGATCCCGGTCGCCGAAAGCGCGCGACGCGCTTATTTTTAGTCTCGCGAGCTCGTAACTCAAAAGGTGTGTATCCTGTCGAGTCGAATTGTCTTTTTTTTGTCCTCCGCGTCAAATCAGGCCAATGAAACTAGGTCTTTTTGTCAACGATCGCCGAATAATTCAGCGTATAGAGCGTATTTAACCGCGATTGAGAGCACAGACACACACATGTACCCAGAGAGTGGGGGAGTGAGAGGAGGAGAGGAGAGGCGCGGAGAGAGAGAGAGAGAGAGAGAGAGAGAGAGAGCGCAAAAGTCATTCGAATGCCGGGTCGCGTAAAAAAATCTCGCGTTCGTTTACGCGTGTCTCTCTTTCACCGAATTGAATTAGTGCGCGATTGCGAAGCGACTCCCGGTACAAAAATAGTCTTCTCTAAATACGGATTTTCGCCGATATTAAAACAATTAACGCGTCCTGGAAAAGAAGAAAATGGCCTTTGGAAAATGAATGAGGCCGGTTTGCGCAATGCATATAAGAAATCGCATAGGTATTGAGCTTAGAAAGGAAATGTTACTTTTTGTTTGTCATCCAGAAGCCATGGTGCACACTCGGAAACATCCAATCTCGAAGAAAGAAAAAAGAAATATAAGGAAGCCAAGTATTACACGTTACAGTTGAGCCTCAGGGCTTTTGTCACTCGATCGATTATACGTACACGTGTGTATAGGTATATAGATTTCACTTTGAACGCGCGAAAAAGACGAGCGGCATTTCGAAGCCGCGCACCGATTTCCGACTGTATACCACGTGAACACCCGGGGCGATCGAGAAACGACTCGATCCAGTGGCTTTCCTGAGCGAGAGCGGTCGCACGACTGAAGCTTTCTCGCGCGGCGTCGAGCGATATTCCAGTATTCTACCGTCTCTTCCCTTTCTCTCGGTCGGCGCGCGCGCGAGAGGGGACCCGACGAACCGACCCAGCATCCCCGCTCAACGTCGTCGGCGGCTGCTGCTGCTGCTGCTCCTGGCTGCTGTTGCTGCGGCTTTCCTTTCCTCCTATGTACGCCACGCTAGTACGGAGAGCCCTTCGACTGCTGCTTCGCCTTCCTTCTCCGTTTCTCCGCAGTCGCCCGACTCCTACATATATCCTGCTTTACTTTCCTCCTTCTACTCGCGCCCCCTTCAATCCCGAAAAAGCCTATACCTACGCGCACCCTCTTTTTCTTCCCTTTTCTCCCTTGTTTTTGCGCCGCGGCTTTCGCGTATGCTCGGGTTATAGATGTTTCTAATGGTCAGAGTCATCGACTCCCACTTTTTTCAACTATGTTTCCCACACTTCCCTCCCTATGTGTCTCTACGATGTATATTGGAAACCTTTCAACATTGTACTTTACTTCCCCAACTCGTTTTACCCATTTATTCCACTTAATATTATTGTTCGACTGCACATTTAAAATAACGAAACTTTCGAATATTATTTTAATTTATAATTTAAATTTAGACGAACCTCGTTTCTTTCGCACGCCTTTTTTACCGGGCGAATTAATTAACACTCAAAAGTTTGATTGAAAACACGAGCTTACATATGCATTGGATTACTCATGTATAAGAGGCGGAACTCACCTTCGTGCTTCACGTTTACGTTCGTATATAGCATATGCATACATATTGGCCTATACAACTTGCGCAAAAGTTAACGACTATGGAAAAACATTGTCTTTCGCTCGAGCGAAACGTTCCTGATCGTAGACATTTTATTTATAATTACGCTGAAAGTTTAGACTTAAAGTTATATTAATATCGTTATTTTGTTAATTATAAAAATATTTAAAACATCAGTTTTGTTCTTTAGACGCGTGTATATACTATGGTAGCTCGAAAGGTCTCCATAGTATCCAGATTTTGTAATTGAATCAAAGTTTTGTTAGAGTCAGTATTTTCGATATGGTATATCTTGAAACTATAACTACCTCAAACTAACCAAGAGAAGCTCAAGGTTCCGGATCAAGGATTTTGTTCCAGCGTTAAATCTTTATGTTCACTGAATAAAAGATTAAATTAATAAAAACTAATAAGACAGCAAAATTTTGTGAAGAAATAAGTAATTATACTTCTAATAGCTCAGCAACATATAAATTTCGCTCTAATAGCTTTTCGTTTTAACAAAATTAGTGTTCGTTAAAGATTGTTATTCTAAAAGCAACTCTATATAATCTCTATAATCTCGAGTTTATAATCTAAAATATATATCTAGTGGTTGATTAGATTTTAAAAAATATATACAGTTTAGTTCGCATAAAGTTTAAAATACTCGAAAGGAAAGCATCGCACCCGGTTAAGAAAATAAAATGATGTTAGCTACTTGTTATTCGATCAAATCGAGCTAGCGCAAGCGTTCCTCCAAGACAAGTAAATAGAGCATTCGATAAAAGGAAAGAAGGGGCGATCGGTAAAAGCGTATATATTCGAAGGCGCACGTGCGAGTATATCCGCGACTGTAGGGCAATAAACCGTGCAAGGATGAAGGAAAAAAAGCTCGGTACCGAATGAGCCGGCAAAGGTTAAAGAGTTTCAAGAGAGTGGTTTTAAAGCGAAAGAAGGAAAAAAATAACACTAAAAAGGAAAGAATTTGCGAGAGGTTGGAGTTTATTGTTTGGAGGAATTAAGCCTCTCGTCGACAGCCCACGCGTGACTCTTATTTATAAAGTTTCGCGCAGGGTAACACCTCTTTAGGAAACGTCGACTTGTTTAAAGTAATCGCCGAGGCCAGCGGTGCTTATTAATGCATTATTCAGTAGAAACGTGCCTGCTTCACTCGCAAGCTCAAAGCGCACGGTCCTGCAACCTGCGGATGAGAAGAGCTTTATGGATTCTTTTTTTTTCTCCTCTCGTCCTTTTTTCCCACCAGCACCACCTATACTATATACCGTTACTCCTATTCGCTCGCTGCTTTGTTTATGAAACTTTGATAAAGTGAAATTATGACGCTTCTCTCTAACTTGGAGACGCTTGCGTTTGTTGCTTGAAAAATGACAAGCCGAACGAGGTTTATACTCTCAGTTTTATGTTTATGTGTGTGGCTTCCTACTCCCGTCTTACTTTTTTATCTTTCTTCTTCACTCTTTTTTTCTTTCGCCACTTTCTTCAACTTACATTATGAAAATTAGATGCCTTCTTTGAGTTTATATCCATTTCACATAAATATTTAAACGACTGTAAAAAATATGTGTTATTTTATCTAATAAAAGTGTGCGTATTTGATAATGCATTTATTTACAATTGCATCTCATAATGTAATATTCGTGCATAGAATCTATGTTGCATAAAATTATTCATTAATTCGCATGTATACATAGATATTGCTCCAAATACAGCATAAACAATATTGATTTTCATATCTTTGAATCGTACGATATGCACGCGCTTCTCTCATAATAATTTTAATGTACCGAAAAACATTTACAGTTTAATATTACAATATAAATTAATGACTTCGTAAGTAAAAAACATAAAGAAAAAAAGCGCACCGCCATACAATAGATTGTGCACCTAAGAATTAACACAGTGGGTAATTTATACTCCATTAAATTGATAGTTATTTTTGCGTACCAAAAATATTGTGATAATAATAATAATAATCTGGTTTAATCTCTTTACAAAATGGTAAGAAAAAAAACAAAGTAAAAACTAACTTGTAACATAATAATAAAAATATTAAAATCTAACAGTTATATATTTTAAAGCGCGTTGAATGAAACAACAGAATTGATTTAAGGAATATGTGTGGGTAAAAGATTCCAAGATATTTTTATTTGATTTAGTGATGAACAATACCAAATATTTGATGGAAAGGTATCTTTAACTCAGGGTTGGGTAAGTAGTCGTCAACCACCCATTTTCGAATACTTTTTCATTCTTTGAGTTTAAAGCTTAAAAAAACATATAGACTTGCATAATAACATTGTATATGGTATATACCAAATAACGCTAAATAAAAAGTATTTGAAATGTATTCGATCGAATACTTTTTCGAATACCGAGTATTCTTAGTAAGCTTTTAAAGTAAAGTCTATTTTTTTGGAAATTTTGTTTTAATAGCGTATAACTTTTGAAAAAACGATTGTTAGGGTCTGCGGCTTTGGCTTCCTTTATATTTTTATATTAGAAAACATCTCCTACAAGCTGGGCACGATCCGTTTCCCAAACATATGATCATAATTGCCATGCTTACCGACGTTTACAGGTTCAACTGTAAAACTGTAAAAGGTAAAACCTATAGCGGAGATAACTCATAAAATTTTAAATTAAATTAAAAATTATGGATATTTTTTCTACTATAAAGATACGAAGAAACCTAGGGCTACAAACCCCTAGTAGAAATCGCATTATCTTAAATAGGTGATAAATAGATATTCTAAATAGAATGGTCGAAAAATGGGTGAAAAATAGGCGAAAAATGTGCCCATTTTTATTCTCATGGTGAAACATTTTTCCTCATAATTTTTAACCATTAAATAGACTAAAAATTTATATTCTGTATTGAGCTAATTTTTAGCTTATAAACACACTGAGAAAAACAATACAATATATATTAAAATAATTCGTAGTAAAAATTACTATATTGTGTAGGAGTAGTGTGACATACTCAAATTATGAGGGATTTTGTTACATTTATACTAAATATTACTATAGGTGTAGCAGTGTATCCAACATCACTTATCAAATCTAACTATATAACACTAACAAAATTTGCTATATTGGATAGTAAAAATTGTACTATAGTAGAATTTATACAATTAAGTTACAATATTTAATATATAATATTATAATCAATCTTACGTAAATAGCAAATTTTAATGTCAAAATAACAAAAGTTCTTACATCCTATATATAGTGAAATGTACATATACTATACATATATTAAAATTTGTTTTGAGACGACTTTTTAATTTTAGACTATTCTAATTACTCCGTTCATCCGATAGGTGCGGAGTGTATAAAATTTTCTATTTCTCCAGTTCTTCTCACGAATGCTCAAAAATGTTTCAATTAGTATATAAGAAACAAAAAGGTATTTAGTTATTATGCAAAAATGTATCTTCCGTTCAGCGTATTCTAATGATAGCGATTGAAATAATATTTAAGTTTGTGAATAATAAGTGTAATGAATAAATATAAGCGAGCGAATGAAAATGACTATCAACTGCCTAAGTTTAGTATAATTAAATCTCCAAATGTTAAATGTTTCTTGAGTACTTGATTGACAAAAGAAATTCTCCCAAGATATAAAATCTATTTTGAGTAGCAAAAATTACAATATTGAAAATTAAAAGATATTATATCTAAATTTTACTATATTACGTAGCAATAGTACTTTTTGCATCAAGGGCGCAAAATGAAATTTCGCGCCTTGAGTGGTGATAGCAGTGCACGAGGGCCGGCGACGCCGGCCCGAGTGTGAACTATCACCACGAAATCGCGAAATTTGCGCTCGAGATCCAAACAATATTTTTTGATGCAGTAGGTGCAAAATGCCACACTCTATAATAAATGTAATAAAACAAAATTTACATGAAATGATCATAAAGATGTAGAAATTGCACGAGGGGAAGAGGGCGGGGAGCGGGTCCAGGGCCGCAGGCCCTGGTGGGGTCGAGGGGCGAAGCTCCCGTGGGGGGTTGGGGGGGCGAAGCCCCCCCCTGTACTAAACAATTATGAAAAATCTTTTTAAAACCTTTAAAAAAACACTAAAAATAAGAAAAACTCACAATATCATAAAGGAAATTAAAATATTTATTTAAAATACTTAATATATGCTAAAAGAAAAATTAGAAAAAAAAAAAAAAAAAGATTTAGAGAATACTGGTAAGTTAAGACAATACTTAAAGTCACGCTAAAGTGGGGGGAGAGCGGTGAGTTTCTAAGATTTGATGTTTACATTTTGTCAAATGTACATGAATAGCAGTCAATTAGTCTATTGCTAAATCTGTAGTAAAGTTTGATGCTCTATTTTTGTCCAAATTTTGTATTTAAAAACTGTAAATTTATAATTTAAATAATTTTTATTTCGGGGCGCAAAATTACTTTTGTGCATCCGTGACCGAGAAATGAGCATTTTGCGCCCGCAAAACAAAGCGCAAAATACGCATTTTGCGCCTACTGCATCAAAAAAATTATTATATTGCTGAGATGTCACATTTTTCCTATACAATATAGTAATTTTTAATATAGATTATTTTAATATTTATTTTACTATTTTTCTGAGTGCATAGATCAAATTTGAGTCTAGTTATGTGCTATTAAATGTCTATTAAAAATAGACAAGTGAAAAATATAATAAAATCGCATTTACGTAAATACTGGAAATACAACAGAAACTAGTTGTAGATCAGACGAAAACATTGAAAACCCATCCGAAACTACAGGAATTTTGAAGTTTATACTGTTATCGGAACGCTGGAAACATTATTCAAATATTTTGAGGTTATGGTCATTCTATTAAGTGTTAAAAAAATGGGTGAAAAAGCGTTTCATCAAAAGGTATTTAATACCAACGTTTAATTCTTAGTTCTTAGATTTAAATTCAAAAATACGAATATTTTCGCCTAAAACACTTTTGATTTTGCTTATAACTCGGAAACGAGTAAAGATATACAATCAAACCCTAGTTCAAAAAAACTGAGATCAAGTAGATATACTTTGAAAAAAGAAGCTCAAATATTTAAATTTGATCAAAAGTTATGGAAGAAATAAGAGCTAGACGAAACTTTAACATTAAAATTTAATAATTTTTTAAGTCAAAATTTCTTCTAATTTTTATTTCTTCCATAACGTTTGAACAAATTAAGATATTTGAACTTATTTTTTCAAAATATATCTACTTGATCTCAGTTTTTTAAATTAGGGTTTGATTGTATATTTTTACTCGTTTTCGAGTTATAAGCAAAATCATAAATATTTTTGGCAAAAATATTTGTTTTTTGCTTATATCTATCGTAAAATAGAGCGTTAGAGTATATATCCTCGGGATTTTTCATGTTTATAGTAGAAAAAATATCCAAATGTTTGATAAGGTCAGTTTCACGCAGGTGTGACACTATCCTAGTAAGATAATTTTTAATTTAAATTTTATGAGTTGTTCCCGCTAGGTTTTACCGAAACCTAAGGGGAATAACTCATACAATGTCCAAATAATGATTATTTGTTTTGTAAAGTGTGAACCTGTGAACGTCGGTAAGCATGTCGGTACGGCGTCCTCTTAAAAATGAAAGTTGCAATTATATAAATTTTAAGTTTATTTAAAAATCCTACTCGGTATTCGAAAAAGTATTCAATCAAACACTTTGATCAAAACTCGGTATTCGAAAAAAGTATTCGATCGAATACATTTCGAATACTTTTTATATATACAATGCTGTTATGCAAGTCTATATGTTTTTTTAAACTTTAAACTTAAATAATGAAAAAGTATTCGAAAATGGGTGGTTGAAGACTACTTACCCAACCCTGATTTAAATAAGTAGCAAACTGTTGTTACGCAAAATTATAATATTTTTGTAAATAAACCCAACGTGTTCAATTTCTAAATAGACGCACCATTCTTTGCAAACAGAACTGATCAAATCTATAATATACATTTTTTAAATTATTAATATTTTATTATCTACATTTCTGTTACATAGTTACCATGGTAAATGATTGAAAATCATATAAGCAACTTTTTAGTTTAGTGTTATATGATATATTTAAGTGACATTTTTCTCAAAATTTCATATTTCTATAACAATTATTTTAACAAAAATATTATATTAATAATGAATATTAAATAAATAAATAATTTATTAATTATTACTTATGTTAATACATATATCGAACATGTAAAAGTGAAGAATCAATAATTAATAATCGGTATTGAAATACCCTCGGAAATGATGCTATATACGAGGATCGTTTTCATTAATTAAGGTACTTTAATCGGCGTTTAGCACCGAAGCATCGACTTAATCATGGATCTGTCGTGACCGTGTCAAATATCATGTTATATATTTACTACGATATTCTAATTTATATAATAAATATTTAATTTTTGTAAAAACTTAATTTATATATTTTTAGTTTTGTTATTATCATTATTTTTATTTGCTTTAACGGACATAAATTCTACAAGTGTATATATATATACAACGAAATTTGATGAACAACACAAACCTATAGTAGAAGTTCCAAATTTCAAAAATCTTTCAGATAAGAAAAATACTAGCGATTGTTGGTACGCTGGAAAAAAATATAAGAGTTATACATTTGAAACTTTCTTTGACAAGAAGGATGATGTTTTCATACCATGTAAAAATGTTAGTTTCTGATCTTCAATCTATATATTAAATTTCAACACCAATAAAATTCTCTATCGGTAAGTGCAAGCATATTTACTTATTAAATAATGTAAGACGTCAAAACTACTTACATAAAGCATATGTTAAATATAGTTCACACAATCTAGTTTTAACTTTGTGGTACGGAAACAATGCTAATAAGTTGATGGCACGTGTACTTAATGTTTTAAATAATTATGCACGTGTTTACCAAGCACATACAAAGAAAAATAGCTGAATGCTGTTATAAATAAATACGTTAAAATTAGAATTTTATATTTATATGGATAATATTTTCCAATAAAATTAAGTGATGGTATAATATTATATAATATTTACGAAGTCGTTAAATTTTCCACCACAGGGTAGTTTGTGTACACCCAAGAAATACACACATTGGGCTTGTACGTCAAAAAATTTTGAGAGTTGTTATTGTTTAAAATTAATTTAAATACTTAAGCGTAATTATTCAGAGTGCGCCGAAATAACTCTTAATTTTTTAGCGCATAAAAGGAATCTGCTTAATTCTTGGGTACGTGAAAAATTCTATGCTAATTTTCCAAGTAAATCATAATTTAAATGTTAAAAATGACAATCCAGTCACGTTGGACTTGTGGTTGCTGTAAATTGCAGGTCAAATTAATGCATACGTCATTCAATAATTGTGTTAGAACTAACCAAAGTGTGATCTTTTAGTACAAATATAGTATACTATTATAATGTATTATAATATTTTTTAATATACTATTCATATATAAGACTAAAAAAAGTATAATATATCAACAATAATACAATTTAATTATTTAATTAAAATACTAAAATTCAGAATATTTTAATAAAGAATGACAATTAAAATGTGCACATTAATAGATCATGAATTAATTAGAAGGTTTGAATTAGTTTACGATTACTTTTTATGACAAATTTATGACATTATTTTTTCGGTGTAAGAGGTGTAAAATTCACTCACAAACCGTCACGGACGATTTTATATGTAGAAATGTAGATTGGATATATATACAATCATGCCATTGTAAAAATAAGGACTGCAGAATCGATGGAGCTCGAAGGAAACGTGGGATGTATATAAGGTCTGACGTAGGGAGTGATAAATAAAACTATGATCCTCTTGACAAAGAATAATCAATCCTTTCTTCGTGTATTCACATATTTATAATATATACAAGGAATAATAGTAATATAAGCCGTTGTGACGAGGCTCCAAGATGAGAAAAGGCACGCGCTCGTGTGTGTATATATATATACAGTACTATAGAAGCCATGGCTGAGGACTTTATAGTTGTCGAGCACATCTCGTTTGTCATCGGTGCGCCTATCCCACGACTTACTTCCTCTCTCGGAAAATGCCTCGAAACTTGGTGCACGCTCACCCGCCGAACTCGTACATTTGAGACGCCTCCCAGCCGAGATTTAGCAGAGACCTGCAAGCAATTAGATGCCGGTTTACGCTCGGTGCTTTTATACCTTGCAAGGATTTAGCGAGCCCGAAGGGAACTCTCGGTGATGTTGATTTTTCTCTCTCTCTCCCTTGCTCACTCCCAACCCCTTTCCTCTCTCTCTCTCTCAGATTTGGATGTATTAATCGACTGACTCGACGAAAAATTTAACGCATCGATTAATCCCCACTCCCCCCCCCCCCCCGATATCATTCACACCGAATGAATTCCGTTCCGGTGATAATTATTCAAATTAAGGTCTCGGTTTAATTGCTGCTTCCGACAGTCCTATAAATATCCTTGTTATCACTTGCGGGCTCAATGAATCGCGTAAAACATTCGAATTCCAATGCTTCGATCAAGAATCGAACGTTTGTTTGTGTGTTCATCCTGGCAAATGACTCGCGCGGTATTTACTTCTGTATTT
Source organism: Theocolax elegans (assembly GCA_026168455.1). Taxonomy (NCBI): domain Eukaryota; kingdom Metazoa; phylum Arthropoda; class Insecta; order Hymenoptera; family Cerocephalidae; genus Theocolax; species Theocolax elegans. The sequence continues at coordinate 52,266,191 of CM047429.1, read as the reverse complement.
ATAGTAAAACCCTTTATTTTTATTTGAGTTTAATTATTTTCACTAAATTTAAATTTACAATATTTTAATTTTTATTATTACAAAACACAATATATACAATAGCGTAATACATCGTTGCAAATGTACGTTTTATTTATTTTACATTAGTTACATTATCATTGTAACTATATATTTTTTATATTTATATTTTAACGAAACTGCAGACATATAAAAAAAAGTTTGATATTATATCGTTAAAAAATACGAAGTATTTATTATTAGTGAATATTAAATTTTTAAATATCAGAACATATGCATTTTTATGCACATTTTTACGATCATAATATAATTTTGATTTATTTTAATTAAATATTATATTAAATATTTAAATTGAACAATTTTCAGGAAAATATTACGGAAATACTTTAACAGAAATATTAACATGTGTATGCATATACGTACAGACACACACACACACACACACACACATATACATAAACGATACATAAATATAATTAGACCGAGAACCTTGAATGCACTTTAAAATATGGATATTCATTATGTTTTTTTTAATACTGAACACGATTATTCTTGATCGAATTATAATATAAATCGACTACAAAAGGTCTGTTTAAGAGACACGATGCGTGAGAGTCACCTGTAATTACGGAAGGAATATATCGAAGTGAGAAACGAAGCGTTAACAACTATAAATATAAATATCTATAAATTAATAAATAAGATAATCGATTTTTGTATAAAAAAGGTAAAATTTCCATAAGACTATAGTGAAGAATACAACCAAATTAGGTTAATTTTAATTTTTGTTGGCTCGTTTAATCCGTAATTATGTTACCGTATTATCCATTTTCTCATAATAGTTTCCTGTGGAAAGTTACTTAAGCGAGTTAGTTTTTTGCTTGAATTTTCTTTCATGAAAAGTGTAGTATGACCAAAAAAAAAAAACAAAATTCAATAGATCGTGTAAAACTTACTCTCTCGCGACTTTCATAAAGCCTGGTGAACCGCACGTAAAAATGCAGGCTTGTACTGAGCGCTCGCCTATTAAGTCCTTCAACAATTCCTTCGTCACGCTGCCGGTTTTGCCATTCCAAGTGCCCTCAGCTGGTTCTGATAGCACGTGCGTTACTGTTAATCTGCAAGTATTTTAAAAGAAAAACGCAGAGCTTTGACAAAATTTTATTATGAATATATATTATGCAACGCGAGCGCACTTGGCGCAAACTCTTTTTTATCACGAGAAAATTATTATTTTATCTCACTTCATTATTTTCTTTTCTTTGACATTACATTTTTTCACATTGATGATCATCGTTAAAATTACTTTTTTTTTCTCTTTTAACAATGCTTCATCACGTATTTCTAATGAACTTCTGTATTTTAACTTTTTTTAGCCTCTTAACTTATTTTTAGTCTTATCATTTCCGAGAGAAAACTATTTTTTGAAGCGTTTGGAGCACCTGCAAATAACCTACACACTCTTTTATTATTTTATTTTATTTTGCACAAGAGCAATTCTAAATTATTTTTATTGCAAACACATATATATACACTTACAAATATGATTGATATTAATTAAATAAAAATAAATCCTTTGATTTCAACTACGAGTATGTATGAAATTAAAATCCTATATACGTGTAAAAAGTATCAAGGTACATTTATAATACGTTAATAAAGTACCTTGAAACTTTAAAATACGTTACAACATATGTATACCAATTGTTCTGTATATAGCAATAATTTACCGTTTACAATGATTATACGATAAAATATTTCATTTTCTACTACGTATATAAGTGCCTTGATATAAAGCCCATAATTTAATACGTGATAAAATATAGTTTATAAGCCCATTTCGCATTTTTAAGAAATCGTTATATTTTTTATTTTTTTACTTTCACGGCATACTGTGTAAAACAATTCAGCGCAGTACGATGAATCCTGATAAGGAAGTACATGAATTATTTTTTTATTCGAAAGTGAAACTATATACAGCCTTATTAAAATTTGTGCAGTTTGTGTTACTAATAAAATGCGTTGAAATAAATACAATTTAAATGCATTATCATTATTAGATAATAGTTTCAGATGCAACATTAAAAAACGAATATTACTAATATTAAATATTATTTTCACTGATCGAGTGGCAATATTTTGTACCATATATAAACAATTAATATCGTTGCACCTTATTTAATAAAGTTCAAATCGACACAAAAATTATTAAAAATTTGAATGCATTTCAAATTAATTGTAAACTATATATTATCAATTGATTTTAATGTAAAATTTAAGGATTTAGAAAATAATAATTAGGTGAAGAGTGAATTACAGTTAATCTAAATAAATTGTTTAATTTTAAATTGTATGAAAAAAAGATTTGGAGGAGATGAAAAATATATGATTGAATTTCGCCTACGTTGCAGTCTGAAGCTTCTACTCAAGAAGATTGCTTTTACAGATACGAGCATACGTAAGGCAATAGGCATCCTTATTTGTCCCGCACACTACTTTACATATACACATATACATGTCACCGTGTACATTCGTAATACAAAAAGTAAAAATTTAGTAATTCGCGTTGTTAAACGCTGCACTTTATTTAAAGATTATTTAAGAATCACCGGTTTTACAACACAAAAGTTAATATTGCAAATTATACTCGATAAGCGAAACGATATATATAGATGCAAAGATATAGGTGATAAAACGATTTGCAATTTTGATACTATAGAGTGATTTGTAAAATCCACGATAAAACCGCAATAAAAAAAGAACACGTTGAGCAGTCGGTATAATACAGGCTTTAGAGGTGCGAGGGAAAAAAAAAGAGGAAAGAGGAAAAAAAAAATCCCCGAGAACCCGAGAGAAAACGGTGGGGCAGCAAATCAGCTTAACGCTTCTCAATCTCGTGAATTCCCGAGACTCGTCAAGGTCCGCATAAAAAGCAAGAAGAAGAAGAAGAAGAAAAGATCGTTTCCTCGCGGTTCCGGTGGCCCCCTTATAATAGAATCCATAATAAATGCCGAGGGCAGTGTACTCACGTACGTTCCCTGGAAACTCGATCGAGTATATCCGTGTAGAATAGGCAATCCTTGGTCCTGTTAAAGTTGATCAGGTTGATGTTGGGCCTGGAACAAGGATAAAGAAAATTCTGTGGCTAATGCAATGCGTAAAGAAGCGGAGTAAGAAGTAGAGATTTTGGAGCTACCTAAACAAGCATGCAGGATGAAAAAAGTCAGAGACAACGAGAAGGGAAGAGCGCAAGAAGCAAAAAAGGCAAACAGGTTGAGCGTTGCCACTGATGGATAATCGATGTACGCGATGAGCTCACGTATACACGACCACACGACCACCCTCGAAACATGGTAAAAAGCATCGCATCGCGTGAGTATCGAAGGAAGAAGTAGAGAAGCAAATAAGGGAGAGCAGAACGGGAGGATATGTCGCTCACACGTTGCGCCTGGCTAGTGCTCGTTTCACTATCGACAGCATGGCGGTCAATCCGGAACCGGCGGCAAGCATGTGGATCTTGGTACAATCGTCGTAACTTTCGGCACAGAAGTCGCCCAACGAGTGGCTCACCTCGATCTTGCTACCTTGTTCTAGAGACGTCAATTTCGGCGATAGTGCCCCATCTTCGTATCGTTTTATCATTAGGCAGAGACAGTCGCTGCTGCACGCGGAGGAAGGTCGCTCCTCTGGGTGGAGGTAGTAAGGCACTGGCGTGTACGATCGCGAGACTTCAGTACCTGTTTCAATGGAAATTTTAAAAAAAAATCTCGCGGTTAAACTCTTAAGCTCGGGATAAATGAGGCGTGGAGGCACGATCGAATCGTTTACGTAACAACATCAATCGCCAGATCCATTTATTTTTATAACCATATTTTTTTTCGTTTACCTTATACCTCGATATTTTCATTACTTTACATTGTATATTTGTACATAATATATAAAAAAAAAGTTTTACTTTAAAGTTCAAAATAGTATACGATTGTAAAGTTTAAATTGTATAGTGTACAATTGTGCGGTTTGAATCTTAGTTCATAATAGGTTGCATTTTGAACTAAAGTGCGCAACACGTACATTTAAACTGCATCTAGAACACATTAAGACTAAAGAAACTTTACTCGGTGTGTATTCGGTCGTTCATCCAAAATCTTGCTACGAAGGTTTTACGTTAATTTGCTTCATTTAATTATAAACTATAGCCGATATAATGTAAAATTTGACCCAATTTACAATTAATATACATAAAATTTACTACTACTATTTATAAATCTTGCTACGTATTAATCAACAATAATTATTAAAATATAACAATAATTAATAAATACAAATAATAACATTTTCTGTTATATAATTAATTGGATTTTCAAAAATTAATACCATTATACTGTGAATTTAAAAGTACCGTAATTTTTGTCAATACAATACAAAACGTGTTGGATGTACATTAATTAATAATTAATTCAAATATTCACGTATTTTAATCCTATTTGGTCAATTTTATTATATTACAATGATTATAATTAATTCATAATGATAATATTGCATAAACAAGCAATTATATTACTTCAATGCATGATTGTTATTCAATATAGTATTTCTATCGGAAAATTTTATCAGAATTCTCATAAACTGTATATAATGACTGAATTAAGAAAATTTATTTTTTACTTTGTATCTAGTATTAATGTACAATACATTATTAACAAATATTTTGTCGTTCACCTTAAATTGTTTTCAATGTATAGACAATTTTTTTTAAAGCAACGTTAGCCAGAGTGATCTCTCTAATTCGGAAGCAAAATAATTTTGAAACGTAGACATAGTAGTGCAAATTTGGATGTAGTATTTTTGAAGTTATTAGTACACAAAGATTTTTAATATAAAGCTGTTAAGCCTGCTTGTTATAAAAATTTAATAGCGGTATACGCATGTAAATGTGATGATTATCTTTTTTGCATTATTCTTACATGTAAATAATTACTAATTTAAAAATATAACTTTTAGACATATTAATTTGACGAATTAATTTCACTTATTACAATATTAATTTTTATACAACATATAATAATAATTTGTGTGTATTTTCTGCATTTTAAGTAAATGTAAATAATATTAAATGGCGATAATAACGGTACTCACCCATCACGTCCGTTTTAACTTCGACGTGCCTGCCAGGCGGAACTATTTGTACATAATTCAGTGCACGCAAAACTAAAAGATGAACTATGTTGCAGAGCTCAGTGTTTTCAAGCACCTCGTATTCATTATACGTCCGTTTTGCCAAGTCTATCTTTTCATGAGATGCCAAGTGAGTTCCGTAGGTTTTCCAAATTCCTCGATCTTTTTTCTTAAATACTATTTCGATCTACAAATAACACATACTTTGTATTAGTTATTATTAATTGTTACATTAATTAATAAAAAAATTATTTAATACTTTGATCCGTTTCTGGTTGTTCGACAACTTACTATATATTACTAATATTAAAAAAACGCATATAAATGCTAATTTTGAGTTTTAGTTGAGTTAAACGCTCAGGGCAGTTAATGAATCGTCCAAATAGACCGTTATTCAAAAGGAAAAAAAAAGAGAAGCCATCGTTTGTTTTTCTCACCGGCATGAAGGTCCGTGAAATTGCAATTAAGAGAGGAGTACTGTCCAGTTAAGTACCCTTATAGCCCTCGAGCGAACAAGAAAAATAAATACCTCCGGCACTTCGCTGCTCCTTTGGCAATTAGGTGGCCACTCGACATCCTCGGTTAGCTTCACATTGTGCGTCACGATATCACCGCTCTTCTCGAGGTAGATTCGCACCGAGCATTCCGCATCGGTCAGCTTTTTTATTTGACATTCGCCAACTGGATTGTCCACCGGGGTGGAGTAAAAAAGTGAGATGCTATTCGTGGTTTGCCACCAGTCCATTTTTACGCTGGGCGGATCGAGGACGGGTTTGGTTGCACTTTCGTTCTTTACGTCTTTTTCTACAAAAAAAAAAGACATACCTTTTATAATCGGTATCGAAATGAGGCGTTATACCTCTAAGAACGACAAAGAACAAAAAAAAAACATCAACTACTTTTTTTACGAGGCTTACTCACTAGGCTTATCTTTATCACTTTCCAAATAGAGCTCCGCGTTTAGAGACCGCTCCAATCTGCCGACCACGCACTTTTGAAGTATACTTTGGTAGTTCACCCAAGCGTGTACCTGAAACATTTTCACATATAAGTTCACGACGCTCGTTTAATCGCTTATTATTACTTTGACATCTATGACAACTTCGTAATTCTCTTACGTCATCGAACAATTTAGTGGCATCTTTTCCAACTCCTTTCATCAGTTCACTTACACCTCCAGGGTGGAAGCTCATATACCGCGATACGTTGAACACTACACCTATAAAATTAAAAGTATTACTTAATTAGTACTAGCAAATATATTTCTATATTAAAATTGTCGATCTTTGAAAAGAAATCAAAATTTGCTTTTGGTTGAAGTAATTATGTTGTACAAAACAGTATTTTATTTTCTATTTAAATATATTAAAATTAAACAAATTTTGTTCAATGAATTTTATATGGTTATACCAGCGTAAGAGAAAACTATTGTTATAGTAAACAGGCTAGAAGTACATTTTAAATAATCTTTCATATTTATTTACATGTTGTTTTTATTGATATTCCACTAGACTGAGATATATTCGTTATTATTTTAATATAACTTATTCTTTAATAGAAAGTGCAAACATCTACGATTAGTAAATCAATTGAGAAAAAACTTACTTCTATGTTAAGAAAAGAATGAGTTTTACTTTTTATTTGATTATTTTCAATTTCAGACCTCTGCTTATAAGTAAAAAACTACTTTACGACTGCTCTAGTACAAGAATATCAAAGAGAGTCTGACGTAGAAGTTCTTAAAAAATGCAGCAACTGCACTATACCAACTTTTATACTACTTTATTTCGGTAAAATTGTGAAAAATGTTTACATAAACTTTTAATTTTTTTTTGGTTAAATACATTTTAATTATCAACAATTAGAGCAATCTTTAAATAAAATATAAGAAAATTATTCACAGGAAGTAGCCGCAGAAAAAAACATGAATAACTGGAATTTTACTTAAATATAATTTTAACAAACATGCATATAAATCTAACATGTTACTTTTTTCTTTTTAAAAAATTATATTCGTTATTAAATAAAGTGTGGAATCAAATGTTTGATGTATTTATTATTACGTGAATATCATTACGAAAGATTAGTATAATGGCTATAATTCTGATTTATTTGTGAAACTTTTTAGTTACTATTACTTGAACGAATAGGCCAATACATAAAAATATAACCAATGAATAATAAGTGTAAATGTACAAATAAGGACTATATAAATATAAAAAGTGTTTAATTGTAGTATTAGACTTAGTACGTATTAGTCAAATAATTAAACGAGTTAATGATAACTTTGGTAAATATGCAGGTATATAAGTTTGAAGAGAAAATATAACTTGGTTGATTTACTGAGTTCACCTAAATAGTGGTGAAGTAATAAAAGCACTTGCTTTTCGCAATTGAAAAATAAATAAATAATGTATTTACCGCTTTTGTTACAGCTGAGAGCATCTCTTAACAAGATGGATCGTTATACTTACATATGAGATAGGACTGTAGCAATCATGAAAATTAAGCGAGACAAAGTTTTCGAAGGAACCATCAGAGTTCTACCGTGTAATTCTTAAAACTTTCTCGCCTGCAGCAATAAATTTTGAAGTTTTGAAGTGCAACAGTAAAAAAGGAAAATTGATGCAAAGTTCAAGAGCGAGAAGGAGAGAGGTAGAGAGAGAGAGAGAGAGAGAGAGAGAGAATTGAACGCACTAGTAAATAAGTTTGCGCTTATGTTGAGAAAGTATTGTTTCAGCGACAATGTATATCTTGTAAGCGCGACAATGAATTAAAATTGAATTTCCTCCGATAGAGTACGAGGCGTTGAAGGGCTAAAAGGACAAAAGGGTTGGAAAGTTAGTTCTCGACTTGCCTCGTATTGCGATCCAGGCGTCATTTTCCTTGTTGTGCTTAGCTAACTCGGCAGGTGTTACGGTGAGAAGTCGTCCCCCTACACCGGTAAGATCCACTCCAGAAGAGCCTAAACGGATCCAGTCCATCAGGCTGTGGCCCGGCGCCAGTGCGGTTTTGTTCCTCGGATTCCCTGTAAAGTAAACAAAGCAGAAAAAAGCACCATTATATATCGAGCATCCTCGTTGTTCTTTCAACTAAGCAGTTGATGACGCTTTTCATGAAAGGAATCTATTGAAAAAAAAAATACTGAGCAAGAGAGGAAGGGAGGACAGCTCTGACAATGACTGGCGGTTCAATGCGCCCTCGTAAATTAAATGCTCGTTTGTTTCATTTGATAACTCTCTATATTGTGACCGACAGAAAAATTAATTATCAATCCTATCCTTTTTCTTGTGTCAACTTTTAAATTTTCATCTTGGATTTATTTTCTCTTTTTCATTATAAATCCTTTTAAACTTTCAATTTATTCGTCATTTCCAAATTGATTTCATTTGGATAACGAGCGTCGCATTGTTTATAGATTTAATACTACAATTTTAGTACAAAAATTTAATCAAATTTTATTTATATATTGAATTTGTTTTATGTAATATACATTCAATTAATCATACTCAAATCAACAAGATTGGCAATGTACATTAATACATATTCACTAAATACCTACAATTATAATATTCACAAATATTTGCTCAATTTTAATAGCAATATAAATTTAAGTATCAGTATCCGTATACACAGTTAATAACGTAAATTTCATTACATCGTAATCATTTAATAAAATATTAAGATTGTACGGCTACATTACTTACTTTTATAACCTAAATTTTTCTAAAATATTCGTTTCAAAAGAACAGTATATTTATAAATGCTGAATAGTCTATTTTTTAATACTTGTATTTTAGTCTTAAAATGTTCACGATTACCCTAAATCAGAATGTTCTAATCTTATTTTAAGTCACTCATAATTTTACTAGTTTCTATAAATTATTAACAAGTAAAAAGATACGTAAAAAGGTAAACACCAAGATATTTCAAAATCCTTTAATTGATAAATTTGAATTTTATTTAAAAGATTCTTCGTAAGACATACTAAAATTTGTAATTCATTTTTAAAATTTTAAGAATAATAAAATATTTAGCGTGTTTAGACAAACGTTTTATAGCCTCTTAAAAATACAAATAGCTAGACCGTCTATTTTGATTTTATTTATAAATGATGTAATTCCTTGTGGTATTTATTTTTAGGAGTTTTTACTATGCTTAATGTTTGTTGTAACAATACTTTCTTACTATGAAAGATATAAATGTCGAAATTAATTTAAGAAAAATATGTACTGTTTGAATGTAGAAAAGTAAACATCCGAAACTGTACAGTTGTACGTAATTGATAAAAAAGTAGTTTGTGTGATTGAAATGAAATACGTGTAATTAAGTTGATAGAATAAAAACTTTTAATAGCATTTTGTAGGTTGCAATTATTCCTTTATTAGATATAGATTAAAAACCAGTATATCGTTATATAAAAAATATATTTTGGTATATACATAATGATAAATGTATATATTATAAGTTGCATATGTAGTAATATAATCAATAACAAATAAGTGCGGATCGGATCTCGTGCTAGCCAGTTATAAATAAACTGGCCTCCATATTTTTACGTGCGAGAAGAAGCGGTGTGGCTAGAAAAAGATAGGTGAACATCCAAGAAGAGAGGATAGAGGGTTAGCGAAGAGCGAGGAAACGCAACCGCGATATCGGAGTGCCCGTATATATATATACGGTGGATCGCCAGGCTGCGGGAACCTAAAATTCGTGGCTCCAGTGCAGAGCGAACGTGCGATACTAGGAAACCCTGGGCACGACTAATTGGCAATTAGGCGTGGATTGTGGCGGCGATGCGGCGTTGGACTACTGACCTGGCGTCGGGTCCTGTGTCCCGCGCGAGCGGCAGCAGCACCAGAGCCCGCGCATATCGCGCCGCGCGACGCCGAGACCGGCGACGACGGACACCGCGAGGAAACTAGCGCGACCGAGGGTGAGCCGCCCTCACGGACCACTCGCGCTACACGCAACAGAGGGAGCAAGAGAGACGACCGATCGATCGAAGCGACTTCTCGCTTCCACTCTCCGCACCCTCACCCCACTCCCCCCCCTCTCCCGCTCCCCCCCTCACCCCTCGCCACTCCTTCACTCTCCTGAGAATTTAAGACAAGAGTAGATTAAGTTTAAATATATCAGTTAAAAGATGAATTCAAGTTTATTTTAGATTAAGTTTAAATAGAAATTAAATCATGATTTTAAGTTGAACAGGTTGCGTACGCAACTATCCAAGCTTACTGGTTGTTCTACCTCATGTAGTCTTTGACTAGAGCCTTATTATTGATGTTTGCCTCTTCTCTTTCAAGACATTACTCAGGTGTTTCTGATTATGTGAACTGGAATGAGCGAAATATTATCTGTAATTTGTTACTTTTATGTGTATTGTTTAACTTTTCTTTAATTTCTTTATCTTCGTTATACATATATTGTATTTTGTTACAGCAGCTATACCCCAAGACTGCAACTCTAATAAATCAAATCAAATTAAATCGAATTTTTCATCCTCTCTCTCTCTCTTTCTCTCTTAGATTTCGACATTGGCGATGACCCTTTCCTGCATGTATATACGTAGCATATCCCCCGCAGCATCCCTTAAGACTTTCGGAACTCGGTGTTTAAACTGAACTGCTTCACCGCACACCCGCGAGCTTTCACTTCGATTACGAACGATCGAAACCCGTCTACTTTCTAAATTCATTCGACATCTCGTGAATTTTGGATTGCATTTGAGCATACGTTTGAGAGATATTCCGTTCATCTTGGCCAAGTGTTAATAGTATTGATTTCGGACTGATATTAAAAAAAAAACTTGGATACGTTTCAACCGTTTCCATTTACTTTCTAAATGTGAATTAGTGAATAATCACTAAAAATATAGTGATAAGTCAGTCACTATCACAAATTAGTGAATTGTTACTAATTCAATTAGTCAAAATTTACTATTTTAATAGTGTATATTCACTAATTTCGTGACAGTGACAGACGTATCACTATTTCATTTTTAGAGAGTAGATACCGTGTATGTATACGGAAATGCTAAAGCGTTTTAAACATTAAAACTGTATACATTCTATCTATTTTTAATAAATATCTGATATTATATACCTTTCAAAATTTTGTTTATTTTTAATTAACCAATGTATGTTTACTCTATAGCAATACAAGGTTTCTTTTGATTAGAACTATTTTTTTTATCAAATATGTACATGCAATTTACCGGTCGCATTTTAATTGTGATTTTTTGTGGATTATATATAGCAGTGCAATACATACTGAAACTACCAATTATAACGCAAGTTTAAGTAACGATTGTGTGCTGCACGTGATTGTTTACTCACTTTAAAGATGAGCTTATAACATGTTTTATCGGGAAACTATATACAATATTATAAGACATTTAAAAAATTAACGATAATATTTTTTTTTACTTTTTTTTCTAAAATATGTTTGAATGCTTAATAACTATTTATCGAATTTAGTAGGATAATGTAATGTTTACTTTGAATTTATTTTTACTACAATAAATTGATTTATTTCTAAATAATATATCTTCTTTTACCCAAAAGATTCATATTGCATATCAGATATGAAAGACAATTATTTTCAAATAATCAATACATCAATTATTTAGTTTTCTGTTAATTTTGACATATATTATAGTTTTCTGTTTAATTTAATAAGGAATTTTTTAAAATATAAATAATATTATGACGTTTTTTGTTAAAAACGAATACTTTCGTTAGTTTAATTATTAGGATTCTAAAATAGAAATAAGTACATATTATATAGGTAGAAGAATTAAAATAAAGTATTTAAGTATGGATTTACTATGTATAATATGCAATGTAATTTTGCATTGATACAATCAATTTTATAATTAACGTGTTCAGTTAATCTTTTCTCGGTGTAGTTTAATTTTTTACACATGACGAGCCTATATTCAAAAATTTTCGAAACTGACAATTTTGACAGAAGAATCGATATTCTACGTGAGCTTGTCGATCGGGTGCTTTTACTTTGGTAAATTCTTTGCAGTACGTTGACTGCATCAATTGATCAAAGTAAAAACGTTCTTTTGACAAGTTGTACGCGATGCACGTAGAATATACGCATGTATTCATAAAGAGAATAACAAATACATAAGTATCTCTATAGAAAATAGAGGAATAATTTTGCGGAAAATAATAAAATGCATATACGAAGACACCTACACTGAGAAAAATTTTTAGTAAAAATTACAATACTGTCTAGTAAAAGAGTCACAGACTGCCAAAAATAAGAAAAATTACTATACTTTATAGTAAAATTTACTATAATTCTTGTAAATTTTACTATAAAGTATAGTAATTTTTCTCATTTTTGGCAGTCTGTGACTCTTTTACTAGACAGTATTGTAATTTTTACTAAAAATTTTTCTCAGTGTAGTGAATAGTTTAATTTATACTAACATAATTATTAAACCAACTATACAGGAAACTTGGAGTATTTACTTAAATTTTAAATTCACGATACGTTGATATATTTATATGTTTATATTCCGTAACCTAGTTTCATAACGTATAAAGTTGCTGCGATTCTTAAAGAGTGCGTTTTCGCGAAATGCAAGGTAATGCGTCGGTGGTTCGAAACTTTCCGGTTTCTCCATTTAAATATTACATTTTAAATCAAACATTTTGATAAAGAACGTCAAAGAAATGTTTACCGTCGTCTATACCATAAGTAGTACTTGAGCGAAAATAACGTCGTCGAGTTTATTGTGTTACGCGAAAAAGCAAAGTTTACCAAGCACTATATTTGCATTCGGTTCTCGAAATACTCGTAACGTTCAAGGGTCTCTATATATACGAAGAGACGCCATGGGAGAACCCCAACCGTGGTCTAATAAGTATTTGTTTACGAAGTTACTTTCACCCGACTTGAAGAGACTTGTTTTAACTTACAACCCCGCAAAAAGCCTCTTCCAGACCGGTGATGCTAATGAAGTGAAATACCTTTCGTAATGTGTTACGTTAACTCTTTTTCAACCCATTTTCGATCTATAAAAATAGACCATTAGTTCTATATGTGATTCAATAGGTAGAGACAACACTCTTGATTTTATACCGAGTGCTGCCGATTATATTTTTGGTGTACCCTTTTTTTTCGTGTTACCGGATGGTACGACAGAGACACAGCTTTTCAAAATTCGCCTTCGGTATGTATTAGCCTTCAGCTTGGCTCTACAGAGTGGCTGTAAAAGGGAATTTAATGGGAAACGCCATCCGTTACTTTCGGTCTATATAAGACCCGTGATGTGGCCATACCCTACTCTGAACGTGACGAAGCTTCAACTTTTAAAAAGAGGGACGTTTCTGCATTTACCTGCCTTAAATTAAAAGACACTTTTCGAGAATTAAGGCCTTATCCACGTTTAGATTGAGCAATCAACGTCTTTTATTTTTTGAGCGCGGGGACGAACGGAACGGGGGACACATTGATGAACTTCCCCACCTCCTCACATCTATTCTTTTGCGGGTATAATCGGAGAAAATACTACTTTATCTCGAACGACAGACTATATCGATCTATCACCCCGTTTCGTTAATACTAAATTATTCATTGAAATTAAAGAGGTTCAGTCTGGGTATATATGCATACTTATGTCTTACATGCACTTCTTATATACAAAGATTAACTTTATAGCAAAAGTTAGACTAATCCTCCTACAGTTTCACGTATACTTATTTCATCTTAAAAATTGACACTATCCCACTCATCGAACTATCCATCATTTTTTGCCTTTAAATCGTTCCATCTTGTCGATGGCAAATCAACATACTTATTTTATCTTAACTGATTGTCCCTTTTCGACATTTAAAATTATGAAAAATTCGATTTATTTATATTTCTGATTCTCGACCATAAGATATAATGTATGAAGTAGTGTAAAAACACAGGTTGAAGAAGATTACCGGCCTATGTGAAACCGCATCAAGCGCCAGACTTTTTCAAATGCAGTATTATCGATTGACCCAGCATCTGAGTAATAGGCAAATATTTTACATACCTGTCTCGTCCAAGCGAACTATGTACGTACATATACATCCATTAGCGATGCTAAAATGGAAATAAAATCGATCACATTGACCTCACCCTTAAATACGCTTAAATGGTAACTCGTAAAGTTTATTTGAATTTTGTTTCTACAACATCTTTGATCAGAGAGCTATATGTAATATAATTCCAGTGAACTTAATGACAAAATTTACTTGGTAATAGTTGGTTGTTCAACAATTAAGAAAGCAAATTTTTTAAATTGTCAAGAGATTAGTATTTAAAGTTTTAAGTACATCATTCAAAATTATTAAATTGATAATAGGATAGATGTGGTGCGCATCGTCACATTTCATAATCTACGTGACGCTATCTATTGAAAACCGTTTCATTTAGTGTATTAAGTGCCCAAGGTAGTTCATATGCGGTTTAATGACCATTGATCAAATTGTCTAGTAGTTTGTTATTAAGTACCTCAAGTATTTATTGCCCCTACCTATCAAAGTAGGATAATACTTATGTGCAATATTTGTGTCACTTTATCACAAATATTTAGTGTATCTTATTAGATGAGACGCATTTTTGCCGCAGTGAAACTATATTAACTTTAATATAAACGAGTTTCTTGTAAATCTTTCGAGTGATGAAGAAAACAAGTAATTAGAAGATTTTATTCTTGATGGTGTTTCCGGTGTACAATGCAAGCGTCTTTAGAATTTCTCTTGACTAATATAAAAGTCGGAAAATAAAGAGATTGTCATCCGAAATGTTAACTGAAAAAAAGTATTTTAATTTTTACTTGGTTTGCATACGTTTTTTGATAGATGAAGAAAGAATTTTATGCTTCTTAAAAAAACTTTTTTACCTTAATCATTGTTTAAAATATTTAATGTAAAATTAGTATAATTAGCATTAATATAATAATTTACAGTTTTTATCAAGCTACAACGTATAAGTAGTTAAAAATGAAAATAGAATATAAAAATGGTTGATTAAAAAAATCAGTTGATTTCATTTATTTCTCTAAATCTCGAAAGTTCGACATTTCCAATGAAAGTTAAGAGAATCGAGCTCAGATCTCTTAATTTTTACTTAGCAAGTATCCTTCCGGGCTTTTCGTTCTTTACGTCTTTTCGACGGCACCGGAAAACCAGTCGAAAAGACTATTAAGACAAGAAGCAATCGGAGAAGTCGGTATTTAATTACGAGCGAGACGTGCCTTGTGAAAGTTCGAGAACGGGGCCGTTAATTCGTCGAAATAAAACTGGCGAGCCGTGGCAGAGTGCCTGTTAAAGTGCGGGGGCAGGCAGAATAGAAAATCGCGTGCAAGCTGCGGTGAAAATCGCGATGCGAGTACAAAGCCCGTGATCGATCAATGACTCACCAGTCGCTGATCCAGACGAACTCGATGCTGTGGGCTGATTCGGAGGAGTCTGATGGAGCTGTTTGACCCGCACGATTCCACTGGGCAGGAGCACTGCGTTTTTTGCCAGAAGACTAAGGGTTGGAGAGGATGTCGGTTTCGCGTCGATTTTCTTCGTTTCTCCACCAAGATCCTGCTTGGCGATTCGCATTCCAATGCCGGCCATCTCGACTTTGTCCTTGCTCGTTCGCGGCTCGGAAGACCCATCGGCGCCGTCTTGACGAGAACTCTGGCGACCTTCCATATCCTGAAGAAAAAATGTCAATGTTGTAAGATTACGCGATCAATTGAAACTACTACGCATGGATAGAGGTGATGAATTTTATCATAATTTTACATACATCACAGATCTACACGAAGAAAAACGATTCTTTCATTCAAAGAAACCAAGAATTTCGTAGCGTAAAATTTTATTACATTTCTACCAAATGTCGATTTCATAATAGTTAAGAAATGTTCCTTTACTATTACAAACTTTTTTTTGTAAAAGAACAATATCCATTATCTTATATGAAGTACATAATTCTTAGTAGTTAAAGAAATTGACTTGAAGAACATAATCATTTTTAGAAAATTTATAATTGCAAGGAAAACTCTTATTTGATATTAATTATAATACAAATAAATTATTATTCACGCAGATGTGTGAAAATTTCACCTTAAATTATTTATTCTTATTCATTTTCTTCAATACAAGTATATTTAATTTAAATTTAATACATGTCAATTGCGAAAACAGATTTCACTGAAATCGTATCAATCTTGATTCGTAATTGATTCGCGTTTAAGGAGATGTGAAATTAAAATATTAGAATCCCAATTCATATTTTAATTAATAGTAGGTTGACTTTCCAAAATATCTCTCTGTAACGCTCTTCTACCTTGAATAAAAATGTATGATTTTTTTCAAAATCTTTTAACACTAAATAAATCGAGATTTTCGCTGCAACCACAAGGAATAATTTCACACCAAATCATTTACCGACGAAAAATGATTATTAATTTTTAGTTAATTTAAAATTAATTATATCAAAAAATTCGCTCTGTCAGTTTCTTCTATGCTACTCAAGCATCAAGTATAATTTTTTTCAGATTTTTAATTCCTTAACTATAAAGAATCTAAATATAATGTGCACTTTGCCAAATCGAGTCATAGAAAACTTTATTATTAAGTCATATGTTTTTCGCCGTATTTCAATCCACATTTCTTAACAGTTAAGAAAGATTCTTTCTCCCAATGAATTACTTTTCTCAGTATAGTAAAAATTTGTCCATTTTTAATGGTTTGAGATTAAAAATTGTTACTTGACAGCTTGTATAGCTATTCTTTGCCTGTTTGTAAAAATGTTTTGTTTACAGAAAAATATATTCAGTTTCTCTCTAGTAGAAATCGTATACCATTAAATAGATAATAAATAGATATTCTAGATAGAATCGTTGAAAAATGGGTGAAAAATAGGCTACAAATGTGTCCATTTTTATCCTCCCGGTGAAAAGCTTTTTCTCTCAATTTTGAACCATTAAATAGACTAAAATATAATTTATATTCTGTTTTGAGTTAATTTTTAGCTTATAAACATAGATCAATTTTATGTCTAGTTATGTGCTATTATATGTCTATTAAAATTAGACAAGTGAAAAATATGATAAAATCGCGTTTATATTCGTAAATACTGGAAGTATTACAGAAATTAGTTGTAAATCAGGCGAAAACGTTAAAAACACTTTCGAACTATAGGAATTTTAAAGTTTACTGTTTTCGGAAAGCTGGAAACATTATTCGAATGTTTTGAGGTTATGGTCATTCTATTAAATGTTAAAAAATGGGTGAAAAAGTATTTCATCACAAGGTATTTAACACCAACGTTTAATTCCTAGTTCTCAGATTCAAATTTCTACTAGTGCTACCTCTATAATTTGTTCTGTTTATAGTTAGTTAGTTAGTGCAATGCACATTAAAAAAATTTTATTACATAAAAATTCTTATAAAATCATTTTTCAAGAATCATACCTATACTGCAGTATGGTTTATGTATACATAACTGCATAAATATTTATGTTGTACCGTTTAAGGGTTATCAGTGTGGATTGATTAACAATTATATTAATCAAAAGGGATCAAACAGCGCTCTCTATCTATACACTTTAATGGACTTGGTTAATATATTGGTTGACTTGATGTAGTGCGCAAAGCAACTTTATATTATTAATGATTTATCAAGAAATAAATTATCTTTTTTAATATCTAATAAATAATATATTATCTAATAATAATAAATATTAATAAAAAATAATAATAAATTATCTAATTATGTCAACAAAATGGAGAATGTTTAAGTATGTCAATATTAGAAATACCATTACAAATTT
Source organism: Theocolax elegans (assembly GCA_026168455.1). NCBI lineage: Eukaryota > Metazoa > Arthropoda > Insecta > Hymenoptera > Cerocephalidae > Theocolax > Theocolax elegans. Next base: position 52,248,172 of record CM047429.1, on the reverse strand, counting down.
TATTGTGTAAAAAATAAAATTTTTGTATATAGTAAAATCTTTTAAACTTTTTTATATACCGAAAATAATAATGTACCTACATACTTATTTGCAGATAAAAGAATATTATAAATGAAATATTCTATTTGGTAAGATATATGTTCTTGTTTCCTTAAAATTAGTTATGGTTATTGAATTTTCATTGTTAATGTTTTCGTATTTAGTGTATATATATATATATTTTGCACTAAACCAATTAAAATACAAAACATATGATTCATTCTTAATATCCATGGAAACTGAGTATATCAAAACTTATACTCAAAACACTCACTAATTACATACATCAAAAATAAAATAAATGAACTAGGACAAAACTATATTAAAGTATCTTTTATACGTTTATTAAATTCACCCAATATTAAAAATAATCACAAAATATCTGACAAATTAGAAATTCAAACACCATTCGAGGATGCTCAAAATTATTTTTCATGGAAAATAGAATACTTATGGAATCAAGAATGGATAAATTTAAAAAATACATGAAATTAGAGACGACATAAAATCGTATAATCCAACAGTTCAACTAAATAGAAGAAACCAAATGAAAATTACGAGACTCAGAATAGGTCATACTAGTTTAACACATAAACACCTTTTTTAGATAATGCAAAACTAAAGATTATATAAATATATATAAAATTACAATGTAATTATGAATATTACTATTACAACCATTCTATATATAAGTATATTTTTTTTTGCAAATAGATAAATGTATAATATTAAGAAATATGTATATTGTAGTCGCTAATGACACTATAAAAAATTAAATATTATTATTATATTATACAAATATTATTAAACATTAGTTTTAGATAATAATAAACTTAAAAATTATCTATCTAGTGGCAAAATTTAATAAATATATACGTGGTATATAAATAATTACAGTCTAAATAATAATAAATAAATTAATGTATTAATATAAATATATTAATCAATTAATTAAAAAAATGAAAATAATAATTTAATAAATTGATAACTTAACACGCGTATCGGAAACGTTATATGTAGTACGATATGTACACGATTGGCAAAGATTACCGACGCATAAGCTGTCAGTTATCCGACGCGAGGGGGCACCACTTCCCGGCCACCTCCACGTGACCGTTCGCTGTAAACGTCAAAATCTCTTTTATTTGCGTGACTCCTTTATTTTGCGATCCGATAGGTATACACATCTGATATACAGAATATGACAACACGTGTGTGCGTGTGTCTATACACACGCGACACATCTATCACAGAAAAGTGTAAAGAAGAGCATTATATATAGCTATGCTTACAACAGCGCACGCGATAAAAGAGAGAAAAATAAGTGTGCGCGCATCGCGTAACCGCGTATAAAGTACCTCTATATACACCGGATGAACCTGCCAAAGACCGCCAGTTGTCTTGGACGTACTGGTAAACGCGGAGCATGCACTACTTTTTATACCGTCGTCAGTTATTGGCGCGTATTTCCAACAACCCGTTCTATAATCGTTTAAAATATTGATGGTAAAGAGTAAAGATAGTGCAGTACGCCAGGTTGAAAGTCGAGAGCGTGGTAAATCAATGGCGATTAAGATAATTGGGTGGATGCATCGTCGAAAACGCATCACCGGAAAGAATAGTATACGTAAACCCGGCGAACGATTTAACTGGATCGTGAAACGCGCAGCGGAGGGAGAAGAATAAGAAAGAGGAGAGAGAGAGAGAGAGGAGAGAGGAGAGAGGAGCGAGCGAAGAGGAATTGCGGTTGCGGGAGCGCCGCGAGTTTCGAAGATTCATCAGCGGGCCGAGCGGGCCAGTCGGCCCATCGAAACCTTCCAGGACGATCGCGAAGCAGCAGCTGAGATACAAGGAGGAGCTCGCTAAACGCGGCTCGCTCCCGTTCTCCAAGAGGAAAAAACGAAAGTGGCGCTGGATACCGCGAGAGTTCATCCCACTTAAAGAGAGAAAAATAGTGTGCGCGCATCGCGTAACCGCGTATCAAAGTACCTCTATATCCACCGGATTGAACCTGACCAAAGGCCTCCACCCACCCCCCCCCCTGTGTCTTGTGACGTACTGGCGAAACGCGGAGCATGCACTACTTTTTATACCGTTCGTCAGTTATTGGCGCGTATTTCCAACAACCCGTTCTATAATCGTTTAAATATTGATGGTAAAGAGTAAAGATAGTGCAGTACGCCAGGTTGAAAGTCGAGAGCGTGGTAAATCAATGGCGATTAAGATATTGGGTGGATGCATCGTCGAAAGCGCATCACCGGAAAGAATAGTATACGTAAACCCGGCGAACGATTTAACTGGATCGTGAAACGCGCAGCGGAGGGAGAAGAATAAGAAAGAGGAGAGAGAGAGAGAGAGAGAGAGGAGAGAGGAGCGAGCGAAGAGGAATTGCGGTTGCGGGAGCGCCGCGAGTTTCGAAGATTCATCAGCGGGCCGAGCGGGCCAGTCGGCCCATCGAAACCTTCCAGGACGATCGCGAAGCAGCAGCTGAGATACAAGGAGGAGCTCGCTAAACGCGGCTCGCTCCCGTTCTCCAAGAGGAAAAAACGAAAGTGGCGCTGGATACCGCGAGAGTTCATCCCACTTACCACGTCCCTGGTGAGTATCGCTTTTTACCCTTGCCCTTTCGTGCTTTCAAACGATCTCTATGTGTATGTGCGTGTACATGGCGGACTACATCGAGTGTGTCTGTGTGTGCGTGTGTGTGTGTATACATCACGAGTTATTGGCAGGGCGCGCGCGCGCGTGTCGAGACCGAGGTGATACGAACGTCGAGAGACGAGATGTCGGCTGCATGTCGGTCGATCGTAACGGTCCTCGAGCGCGCGCGCGAGCGAGCGAGACTCGGAACAGAATCATAGAACGTCTAACCTAAAAAGAAAATGTTGAACACAATGGGTGGACGTACCTTCTCTCTCTCTCTCTCTCTCTGAGACGGGGAAGGAAGGAGATACCGTAAGTCACGAATGAGTTAGCTCCGTGTGGAGTCGCCAGTGGTTGTACATTACACTGATGGTGCTGGTTCCTGGTGATGCTCCGTTCCTCCACATCGACCGTTGATAGTCCGCAATATAAATAAATGAGCAAACGCTCGGAGCACGTTGTTGGTATTCTCGAGAGGTAGTTGCGGCATGAGGTACACTAACACTTGTCTGTACCCTTGGTAAAGTTGTCTGGAGCATTGTCGTACCCCTCCCTCGTTTTCGCCTCGGAACACCTGGGTTCAAATATTTAAGAGAGTTCTGCCGCACGGATAAACTCCGGATCGACTCGTGTGCTTGTCTTCTGCTTACTTTACTTGAACGCGCTCTCTGTGTGCGTGTGAGACGTGAGTGCGTGCGCGCGTATTGCAACAGAGCTTATACGTACGAGATCGGGCGCGTGCGCGCGAATCCTCGAGGCGCGAGTGTCGCTGTCGCGCTCTTCTCTTAACTCGGTATATTATAAACACTTTTCCAAATTATTTCGGTCAACGTTATATACTTTCGATAAGTCTGCTTTTCACTCTACTTGAATTTATTCCTCTTCTTCCTCTTCTTAATACACAGATCTTTCAACTTTTTTTATTATCGCAACGTATCGGATATCAATTTATCGCAGTTAAATCTACAGTTTACTAAATAATAATTATACACGATGATAAGTAAATATTGATAATAATTTTTTCAACGTATATAAAATCGCGACGACAGAAAAAGTAAATTGTCCGTTTCTGTGAATGTATACTTAAATATGTATCATGACTCATCAGATATCTCGCAAGAATTAAGGTAAATGTACTAGTGTCTGAACGCTTTAATCCAACATTGTTATGAGGCGGAATGATATATTGATACTAATACGATAAGAAGTATTATACATTCGCATTGTGAACGCTCAATCGTAATATTAGTAAATCTTTGTAGAACACCGTATTATAAATAACAGACAACGTGATATAAATAAATTTAAATACCTCGATTACTTACAATAATTAGTAGTAAGTAACAATTTGTGTAATAATTGATTAAATTTTCTAATATTATTGTTAACAATAACATTTTATATCGGTAATTCAATACATTTAAAGTTATTTGAATTATATACATTTATGCAAAGCTCATACTTACTCAATTTGATTTATGTATAATATATAGGTAGGCATGAAAAGTAAAAATCAATAACCGTAAACTTGTTAAATTTATTTTTTAATAAAGTAATCTTGGTATAATAAATAATATCTGTAATAATTTTTCAAAATACCAAATGAATACTATTAAATATTGTTTAATAACCTTATTTAATTGATTGATGATATATCTATATATATTTAATTTGATTATATATAGTATATTCGTATTCATTTTTTAAAATTTCATAACCAATTTTTCTAACCTACAATATTATCAATTATTTATTAAATAAATAAAAATAATTAAATGTAGTATTTGTCTCTATATAATATCGTGAAAAATTGTGGTTCAGTATGTGGCATAATTTGAGGAAATAAATCGTTGAGGAAAAGAGTCAACATCAGTAATATTAATACATATATAATAAGGCAACATTTTTATTTTTAATACTCTTGAATATATTGTCTATTAGTGATTCAAAATTTGTTTATAATATTTAACTAAATCAATTGTATGAGCGTCTTTATATTGTAAACGTATAGATATAAATTTAGACATACTATATACATACATACTATACATATAAAATTAATTAAATTTCACTGTTGAAAATATTCGCGTACAAAATTACTATTATATTATATAGTCCTATATAAATTATGATCTCTTAAAACTTATTGAAGTCTATATCATAGTTATTAATAAATTTATTTAACAACCCATCCCATCTATTATTTGCATTACAAGTCGTTGACCAAGTATGAAAGGTTAGTTTACTTTTCGTTTGTTTATGCTAATTTCTACATTTGCTTATGATAATTACTCTCGCGGTTGGGGCATACAGAAAAAGATTTACGATCACTGATGGACGAATATATAAATATTTGAAAGTACGTGTATACATTTTTATACTGCACTTCTAAAAAAAGGGATGACACTTTTTGTTCTAATAAATACTGCGCAGTAAAGTATATAATTCTTATATTTACCCATTAAACGAAATTATTACAATTTCATTGCATTTTTTATATTTTAAAATTATGAATATGTGGTGGATGAATTACATTACTATATGTGCATATGGAGAGAGAGAAATTGTAGAATGCATTTATATTAACAGATCGATATGGGATATTTTAATATTTATATTTTATTTCCAAGAATTTTAATTTCTGTTTTGTATTTAATCTTATAGGTATACCTGTAAAATAATGCATCTATCGTGTGGTTCAACACACAATATTATATCTTTCTTAATCAACTGTTGTTAAATTGATAATCTAGTACATAGGGATTTTTTATTATGTATATGTAGTGCTGTTGGAAAAGTATAACTCTACTTATTGTAGGTATGCTGATGCCATCTTATTAAAGTACTCATGCTACCGTTTAACAATTTTTCATTATCACGTACAGCTGCATGATTTAGATTTATTATTTAGAGTATTAGTATATAAATATATAAAATTAATTAAATTTCACTGTTGAAAATATTCGCGTGCGAAATTACTATTATATTATATAGTCCTATATAAATTATGATCTCTAAAAACTTATTGAAGTCTATATCATAGTTATTAATAAATTTATTTAACAACCCATCCCATCTATTATTTGCATTACAAGTCGTTGACCAAGTATGAAAGGTTAGTTTACTTTTCGTTTGTTTATGCTAATTTCTACATTTGCTTATGATAATTACTCTCGCGGTTGGGGCATACAGAAAAAGATTTACGATCACTGATGGACGAATATATAAATATTTGAAAGTACGTGTATACATTTTTATACTGCACTTCTAAAAAAAGGGATGACACTTTTTGTTCTAATAAATACTGCGCAGTAAAGTATATAATTCTTATATTTACCCATTAAACGAAATTATTACCATTTCATTGCATTTTTTATATTTTAAAATTATGAATATGTGGTGGATGAATTACATTACTATATGTGCATATGGAGAGAGAGAAATTGTAGAATGCATTTATATTAACAGATCGATATGGGATATTTTAATATTTAAATTTTATTTCCAAGAATTTTAATTTCTGTTTTGTATTTAATCTTATAGGTATACCTGTAAAATAATGCATCTATCGTGTGGTTCAACACACAATATTATATCTTTCATAATCAACTGTTGTTAAATTGATAATCTAGTACATAGGGATTTTTTATTATGTATATGTAGTGTTGTTGGAAAAGTATAACTCTACTTATTGTAGGTATGCTGATGCCATCTTATTAAAGTACTCATGCTACCGTTTAACAATTTTTCATTATCACGTACAGCTGCATGATTTAGATTTATTATTTAGAGTATTAGTATATAAATGATATAAAATTAATAAGAATCAATATATGTAGTAATTACATACAGTAAATGTTACTTTCGTTTTAATTTATTTTTCACTTAAAATTTTGCATTAATAAATTAAATGTTAGATGTATGTATACGTGTAAGCATGATTACTATTTACGAATACAGAGCTAGTTTGTTTTTTAAGTGAGGATTACTTTCAGTTTCAATAAAAATAAATTTACAAAATTGTTTATTTTAACTTTTGGAGAATTTTAAAGATTTGTATACGTAATAATTATTCACTTATTCTCATTCTATAGAATTATCGATAAGAAATACAATGAATTTAATCGTACCATAAATATAGTGATGCTAATCTATAACTTGACTATGATTTGTCTATGATCTCAATTAATTTCTTAGTTCTAATAAGTTTTTCTTGTAAATACTATATATAGATAAGATTATTTTACTCCAAACTGAAATGATTATACTAGACCACAATTATATTAAAATTATTCTTTAGTTTTTGAAAATTCTGTAAAGTTGCACTGTACAATTTATTTCCAATTGTAACCTGCATTTGCGCGTTATCAAATGTAATTAACTTTGCAATTAAAAAAGATTTATAGCAAACATCAGCGATTGTATGTGAATTCCAAATGTATGTTAAATAATAAATTCAATCATTTTTTGTAGTCTGTTTAATTCTTGCAATATTCTTTTTTGTATGAATTTAAGAAAATATTTATATTTTAAATAAATAAATAACTATAAAAGATTTTTCGAAAGAAAGTTTATTTAATTCTAAGAAAAACAGCCACAATTATTACAACAATAATTTTCATATTTTTTACAATTTGAATAGTATAACTTACAATTGTTACGATATAATTAGATTTGAACTTATCGTTTGCACAAACATAAATTACAAAATGAATATAAATGATCAAATCAGAACTGGTCTCAATTTGGAAACGAATTTGTCAATCGGCCGCGCGCGCGCAAACGTTCATAGGGAAGCCGGAAAAAAAAAACTTACAACCACGATAAAGAGGGATATTGAGTTCGTGGCACCTTATCATTATGCACAAAATGTAAAATAAATCGAGAAGGCGCAAAGAGGAAGACGCATACATCTGCATGTAGAAATTCAATGCAGTCGAGTTTTTTCGGCGTTAGGATTTTTTTGCACACGCACACGCACGTGGGGTCCCGTATATGTACACACGTATGCGCGAAGCAGCCTCGATGCGCGTCGATTCGCTTTGCGCGCAAACGAATCTCGAAGCTGGCTTTCAGTCTGCGACGGACGAGCGCGCGCGAAAGTTGGTTTCATCGCGGCCATTCAGGAATCTTCGGAACGTGCACATCGCACCTCGCGCTCCTGTACTTACTAGCATCAGGTAATACGATACGATCATTTTCATAAATATATATATACCTGTTTGTAATAAGATCGCGCGGTCAACGGGATTCTTTCTATATAGTCAACGTAAAATGCACGAGCGATAAATATATATATTTATTCACGGTGGATTTGTCGGATACTTATTTTACGGTAGGCGAATTGAAACGGCCGACAAGAAGCTTGCTTATTAATATTGCTTTTGAAACTAAGTTGCAGATACGATGATTATAGTGTGCTGTTTACAACTTGCATATTCGATTAGACTTTACAGGAAATTTAAGTTTTATTGACTTACACAAAATTACCTTCTTTTACTAATCAATTTTTTACACGTCCATTGTCGTAAAGAATAGGAAAGTAACGGTCAGGGATTAATTGCTACTAAAAATTCCTTACTCGTTATGGTAATTTATCAACAACATATTATATCATTGAATTAGTTATATAAAATTAATATTTATATTTGTGTGAAACATGGACTTTCTGCCTTTTATTTTATCAAAATAAATTTAACGAAAATAATCACTCTTTGAACACGTGAGTATATAATGATGAAACAAAAAATCTCATTAAGTTATAATACTAATTAATGTGAAATACGATAGCTGTTTAATAACTATACTTTTATTTTTTAGTCCATTACTTTTTTCATAATTCTACCTTGATAAATTCAGAAACGAAAAAAAAAAAAAATTGTGTCGTTAAGATTAATTTTTTACAATCAGTATTGAACTGTACAAGTTTTTCTAAATATTTCATGTATACAATTAATTTTGAATTCAAAGGTCAGTTAAAATACAAATAATTTAATTCGACTAATAAAAATTTATTTAAAATATATGACTGTTCTTTTTTAGTTTAATTTTATTAATTTTACTATAAATAAATAATTTTACTATACATATTAACTTGTTCGTTTTAGTAATTCTATTTTTAATGTCACTTTTACCATAAGACTAGAAGGTAGTTTACGATGATAAAATCTACGTAATGACATATAAATGTATCGACGTAGAGTTACAGGAACTGAAAATTTCCATTAATAAAATAACATACTTTCGGAATACGATAGACAATAATCCACGTATGAAATTCGTGAAGACACCTCGCACGATAAGTATCGGAAAAAGGATTTTATATTATATGTCATTGCTTTGATAAACAATAACGAGCACGTGCAAATTGTCACTATAGTGATTATTATAAATCATCGGGATATTGCCCAATTAGAATAATTTTCAAGATCAAATATGTATACATATATATATATATATGTATATATATGCCTATACCTCTAGAAAGGAAAACCTGAATCGTTTGTAAATTGAAGCGTGCGTCACTCGCACTTGCGGTAAGGTTACGCAGCCGGACTAATCTTACTTTTTTCTCTCATATCAGTGCAAAAGAGACTAAAAAAATATTGATACGAAAAAGAAGAAGGTGATTCGTCAAAGGCGACTACGAGGCTCGTGCGTATTATAGGAAAATTTTGGTGATCTCGGAGAATTACGCGTATTAAGGACGATACCGGTCGCGTGTCGTAGCCGGTCAGCCTGCCGGACTTTCGCGCGCGGTCACGCTCATGTAGTCATTCAATAACGAGTAAACTATTCCCTTAATGACTAGACGCGTACACGAGGTCGCTCATATTGACGCTGAATGCACCGACGCTGCCGAAGCTCGCACGAACCTTGGCTTATCTCTCTTCCTGTCTCAATATATATATATATACAAGTATACATATATGTATACACAATTCTCGGCGTAATCGGAATCATTTAAATGCACGATATGTTTTTGGCAACTCGGGAACGACTGACGTGACCACCTTTTCCTTGTACTCGAACACTTTCTCTTATTTAACCGATACTTTGTTAAGTTTTTTAGGATATTCATTTCTACTATCGTTGACAGTAGTGGAAAACATTTTAATAGAGCTGTAAAATTATTAATTACGGGACGTACGGTTCGTAGAAAGTAAAAGTGATACTTTGTCTTTAGAAATGGTATGCTGATTATCCATTATAAGTATTATAATCTTAGTTATCCGATTGTTAGTTCTTTTAAAATATTACTTCCTACCTTGAGTTATGTGTTGTCAAATTCAAGATACTTTGCTTTTATACGTCAAACGAATATTAATTTTGTATCAAGAAGCTGCACACTTTTCTTAGTCAAGAAAATACTAAAAGTAATTATTTTAAAAGCATAAATCACTTTTATAAAATCATATAAATATTATGTTTTGTTGCACTAATTTAATCGTTTTCGATACCTTTATTATTATTTTCCATATTTTAATTTATATTACAATCAATCAGATCTACAACTGGAGTATTGTTGTATCTATTGAACGCATCGTTTAGATCATGTTTGTTGAGAATATCGAATTAAATGAACATACTAAAAATAAAAAAGATATATACTTATACAAATACGTTCTTTACGCGTTTAATTCTTGCTTTAATCAGTCATTAAATCCACTTAAACGCTACAGAAATACTCATTATTCGCACGAACTTGATGAAAGACGTTAAATGACATTATGAAGATGAAAGCTAACGCGTCACTCATTTTTTTATTGTTAACATCATAAGATTATATAATTTATGCTAAATTACGATGTTACTTTATTAAACGCAGTTAAAATATAGTAAAATTTCCATTTGAGGTTGAAAATGTTTGTTTTATTGAATAGCTCTGAGAAAAAGTATTAGTTAATATTTAAACTGATATATGTACTCGCAAACAATTTTCAAAGCTTGTCGGGTAGTAAAGAAAAAAACTGTTCTAAGAATTTTTCGTTCGCTCATTCTGCAGGTACGACACTAAATATAAAAGTTGATTTTTTTTAAATATAGTGCAAATACTTTCGACGACTACTTTTACTGAGAAATTATCACGAATCAATATCTCAAAATGATTTTATAGTCGGACGAAACAGTCACTAGTTTTTGTTAGGTATTTCTCCTTGCTGTTAAAAAATTCATATTATAATTTACAGTACACCTCTAATTGGTTTCTCTACTTCGTATCATAATAAATTGAATATATACAATATATAAATTATAAATGAATTCTACTCGGAATTACAAATATTGTATAAGTTAATTATCCATTACTACATTACGTTAGATGAACTAATAGTGTAGGTATAGGTCAATGATTATTTATTCTTGTCACTAATTCACTCCGAACGAATAAATATTCGATGCAAAAAAATGTTCAATATTATGTATAGGCATTTAACTCATTATCGTTACCCGACGTATTTTACCTGGGATATACGAAGAGTTTCCATAAAATGAGATATTTCCTTTAAGACGATTCAGTATGTACATGTCTATTTCAAATAAAATGAGCATATAGCACTTTTCTTATATGCCATTCAACATAGCCAGTCAACCGAAGTGTGTCATGATGCCTTAACTATGTGCATCAGTATATGTGTTAAGCATTTACTCAATATAATATTTCGTAGAAGTCATAGAATTTTACGTTCAATTAATCTTTTAATATGGGTTTTTATTTAAATATATATCGTTAAAATAAACACCAATCGTTAATAATTCTTTTTGCACTGCTGTAGACATAATTAAATTATAAATTTGAGATACTTGTATGTTTCTTTTTATAATGTAAATGAAAACAATGTTTGAATATATCGATTTTCGTGAAATTGGTTTGATTCTCATATATGAATGTATGGAAGGAACCTTATACATCGTATATATATTCTGGGTTATATTATGTTCTAGCTATTAATAAACTTTCTAAAGGTTATTGAAAATCGACTTTGTTGAGAAAAGTCGTGTGCATTGACCATTAAGTAAATTAAAGAGCAGTAGAACATACGTTTAGAATATTGCATAGTATAATTTTTCATGATGATCGCGGCTAACTTACTTTATATAACTTCCACGTTATTTTAAATTACTTATTAATTTTTAATAATGCAGCATTTGTAATTTCCGTGTTATATCTAATAGTGCAAAATATTAATAACACGAATAATGCATTTTCGAATTATCGGCGACGTCTTTTAATAATGCGAAACACCGAGTAAAATGACTCAATTATATAGAATATAGTGTAAGCAAACCCAATTAAAGTACTCAATCCAATTAGTGCGTAATTGAAAATAAAAATGTAAATTATTTAACACATGAAAGTTCGTACTATGTACAAACGTAAACGATTTAATTAATTGTATTAGAATTCATTTTATTAGAATAAGTATAGTATATTTAAATTATTCGTTATACATTTTTGAAAACAAGTTTAAAAAAATATATTAATTATTACATAGTACGATTTCTAAGCACTTTATAAGCATATGCAATTAATTTAGATGATCGTTCCATATTTACCTATATTGTTTAACACTCTTTTTGATTATTCTATTTTGCAGATAAATGTATTTATCCGGAGGAGGGAAAAATCGAATAAAGAGCGCAAGATGAGGAACATCGTGAGAGTTGTCAATCTGATTCACAGGCTCATCGAGTTCGCGACAAGGGGAGTTTTTCTCCTTATCGCGTATCTGTCTGGGCCTGCAGAATCCCAACCACCTATCAAAGATCTTACGCTTATGCACAACGCTACGACATTGGCATTAAAAATTCGTAATCGTCAAGTAAGTTTATTTTCTTTTTTTTCCACATTGTGTAAAACCAGTTTAAGGGGATGTCGGACTCAGAAAACGGGCATTTTTAATACTTTTCTATAAACAAAAGAATAAATTTTTGAAAAAATCCTGAATGCCATGCTCTTAGGCATGTTTTAAAAACTATGCTCAAATTTTTTCAGATTTTTAAATCTTTAATGTAATTTTGATTTTTGCGTTAAAATTCATGCTTTTTTAGATCAATAATTACCGACCGAAAGTAGTTTATTCAATTATTATTAACAAATTTATTTTTTCTTAAAAAATCAAAACGCCACGCCCTCGCTTTTGTTTTAAACTACCTATATGAATTTTTTCAGATTTTTAATTCGATATTTCCAACATAATTCTTATGTTGAAAGGTGTAGATCCCTGTAACTTGAGTCCGACATCCCATTAATTTTCCTTAAGGGGGTGGCTTATCCGATGGATTACCGACCGAGCCACAAAAGGTAATTATTCTATTTATTTTAAAAAATACGCAATTTTATGCAAAACCCGAATACAGAAGCGATAGATCATTCAATAATGAGTCATTCTACAAAGTTCCAGGTCAATATAACAAAGACATCCTAAAAAATATCTGCACCGAAAAATCACGGAGAATCGTACGTTGTATCGACTTGAAACTTTGTAGAATGACTTATTATTGAATGATTTAGTGCTTCTGTATTCGGGTTTTGCATAAAATTGCGTATTTTAAAATAAATTTAATTTTTACCTTTTCTGGCTCGGTCGGTAATCCATTGGGTAAGCCACCTCCTACTTGTACCAATTGGAAGTGTACATAACACTGGCTGCATATAGATATATGTTCTTTAAAATGTGTAGTAAAATATTGAGTAGTAAGAAGAAGTATACTAAAATATTTTTACATATCCTGGTTGAAATTTGATAATATTTGGTGCTTTGTCTTAAGGGGATGTCGGACTCAGAAAATGGTAATTTTTAATATTTTTTATAAACAAAAAAATAAATATTTGAAAAAAATCGTGAACGTTGTGTCCTTAGACATTTAAATAATATACTCAAATTTTTTCAGAATTTTATATGTGTAATTTTAATCTGATTTTGGCGTTGAAAATTCATATCTTTTTAGACCAATTGTTTATACAAATTGTTTATTCAATTATTATTAACAAATTTTTTTCTTAAGAAATTAAAACGCCATGGCCCTTGCTTTTGTTTAACTACCTATATGAATTTTTCAGATTTTTAATTCGATATTTCCAACATAATTCTTATGTTGAAAGGTGTAGATCCCTGTAACTTGAGTCCGACATCCCATTAATTTTCCTTAAGGGGGTGGCTTATCCGATGGATTACCGACCGAGCCACAAAAGGTAATTATTCTATTTATTTTAAAAAATACGCAATTTTATGCAAAACCCGAATACAGAAGCGATAGATCATTCAATAATGAGTCATTCTACAAAGTTCCAGGTCAATATAACAAAGACATCCTAAAAAATATCTGCACCGAAAAATCACGGAGAATCGTACGTTGTATCGACTTGAAACTTTGTAGAATGACTTATTATTGAATGATTTAGTGCTTCTGTATTCGGGTTTTGCATAAAATTGCGTATTTTTAAAATAAATTTAATTTTTACCTTTTCTGGCTCGGTCGGTAATCCATTGGGTAAGCCACCTCCTACTTGTACCAATTGGAAGTGTACATAACACTGGCTGCATATAGATATATGTTCTTTAAAATGTGTAGTAAAATATTGAGTAGTAAGAAGAAGTATACTAAAATATTTTTACATATCCTGGTTGAAATTTGATAATATTTGGTGCTTTGTCTTAAGGGGATGTCGGACTCAGAAAATGGTAATTTTTAATATTTTTTTATAAACAAAAAAATAAATATTTGAAAAAATCGTGAACGTTGTGTCCTTAGACATTTAAATAATATACTCAAATTTTTTCAGAATTTTATATGTGTAATTTTAATCTGATTTTGGCGTTGAAAATTCATATCTTTTTAGACCAATTGTTTATACAAATTGTTTATTCAATTATTATTAACAAATTTTTTTTCTTAAGAAATTAAAACGCCATGCCCTTGCTTTTGTTTTAAACTACCTATATGAATTTTTTCAGATTTTTAATTCGATATTTCCAACATAATTCTTATGTTGAAAGGTGTAGATCCCTGTAACTTGAGTCCGACATCCCATTAATTTTCCTTAAGGGGGTGGCTTATCCGATGGATTACCGACCGAGCCACAAAAGGTAATTATTCTATTTATTTTAAAAAATACGCAATTTTATGCAAAACCGAATACAGAAGCGATAGATCATTCAATAATGAGTCATTCTACAAAGTTCCAGGTCAATATAACAAAGACATCCTAAAAAATATCTGCACCGAAAAATCACGGAGAATCGTACGTTGTATCGACTTGAAACTTTGTAGAATGACTTATTATTGAATGATTTAGTGCTTCTGTATTCGGGTTTTGCATAAAATTGCGTATTTTTAAAATAAATTTAATTTTACCTTTTCTGGCTCGGTCGGTAATCCATTGGGTAAGCCACCTCCTACTTGTACCAATTGGAAGTGTACATAACACTGGCTGCATATAGATATATGTTCTTTAAAATGTGTAGTAAAATATTGAGTAGTAAGAAGAAGTATACTAAAATATTTTTACATATCCTGGTTGAAATTTGATAATATTTGGTGCTTTGTCTTAAGGGGATGTCGGACTCAGAAAATGGTAATTTTTAATATTTTTTATAAACAAAAAAATAAATATTTGAAAAAATCGTGAACGTTGTGTCCTTAGACATTTAAATAATATACTCAAATTTTTTCAGAATTTTATATGTGTAATTTTAATCTGATTTTGGCGTTGAAAATTCATATCTTTTAGACCAATTGTTTATACAAATTGTTTATTCAATTATTATTAACAAATTTTTTTTCTTAAGAAATTAAAACGCCATGCCCTTGCTTTTGTTTTAAACTACCTATATGAATTTTTTCAGATTTTTAATTCGATATTTCCAACATAATTCTTATGTTGAAAGGTGTAGATCCCTGTAACTTGAGTCCGACATCCCATTAATTTTCCTTAAGGGGGTGGCTTATCCGATGGATTACCGACCGAGCCACAAAAGGTAATTATTCTATTTATTTTAAAAAATACGCAATTTTATGCAAAACCCGAATACAGAAGCGATAGATCATTCAATAATGAGTCATTCTACAAAGTTCCAGGTCAATATAACAAAGACATCCTAAAAAATATCTGCACCGAAAATCACGGAGAATCGTACGTTGTATCGACTTGAACTTTGTAGAATGACTTATTATTGAATGATTTAGTGCTTCTGTATTCGGGTTTTGCATAAAATTGCGTATTTTTAAAATAAATTTAATTTTTACCTTTTCTGGCTCGGTCGGTAATCCATTGGGTAAGCCACCTCCTACTTGTACCAATTGGAAGTGTACATAACACTGGCTGCATATAGATATATGTTCTTTAAAATGTGTAGTAAAATATTGAGTAGTAAGAAGAAGTATACTAAAATATTTTTACATATCCTGGTTGAAATTTGATAATATTTGGTGCTTTGTCTTAAGGGGATGTCGGACTCAGAAAATGGTAATTTTTAATATTTTTTATAAACAAAAAAATAAATATTTGAAAAAATCGTGAACGTTGTGTCCTTAGACATTTAAATAATATACTCAAATTTTTTCAGAATTTTATATGTGTAATTTTAATCTGATTTTGGCGTTGAAAATTCATATCTTTTTAGACCAATTGTTTATACAAATTGTTTATTCAATTATTATTAACAAATTTTTTTTCTTAAGAAATTAAAACGCCATGCCCTTGCTTTTGTTTTAAACTACCTATATGAATTTTTTCAGATTTTTAATTCGATATTTCCAACATAATTCTTATGTTGAAAGGTGTAGATCCCTGTAACTTGAGTCCGACATCCCATTAATTTTCCTTAAGGGGGTGGCTTATCCGATGGATTACCGACCGAGCCACAAAAGGTAATTATTCTATTTATTTTAAAAAATACGCAATTTTATGCAAAACCCGAATACAGAAGCGATAGATCATTCAATAATGAGTCATTCTACAAAGTTCCAGGTCAATATAACAAAGACATCCTAAAAAATATCTGCACCGAAAAATCACGGAGAATCGTACGTTGTATCGACTTGAAACTTTGTAGAATGACTTATTATTGAATGATTTAGTGCTTCTGTATTCGGGTTTTGCATAAAATTGCGTATTTTTAAAATAAATTTAATTTTTACCTTTTCTGGCTCGGTCGGTAATCCATTGAGTAAGCCACCTCCTACTTGTACCAATTGGAAGTGTACATAACACTGGCTGCATATAGATATATGTTCTTTAAAATGTGTAGTAAAATATTGAGTAGTAAGAAGAAGTATACTAAAATATTTTTACATATCCTGGTTGAAATTTGATAATATTTGGTGCTTTGTCTTAAGGGGATGTCGGACTCAGAAAATGGTAATTTTTAATATTTTTTTATAAACAAAAAAATAAATATTTGAAAAAATCGTGAACGTTGTGTCCTTAGACATTTAAATAATATACTCAAATTTTTTCAGAATTTTATATGTGTAATTTTAATCTGATTTTGGCGTTGAAAATTCATATCTTTTTAGACCAATTGTTTATACAATTATTATTGTTTATTCAAATTGTTTATTCAATTATTATTAACAAATTTTTTTTCTTAAGAAATTAAAACGCCATGCCCTTGCTTTTGTTTTAGACTACTGAACTCAATTTTTTCAGATTTTTAATTCAATATTTTTAACATAATTCTTATGTTGAAAAGTGTAGATCGCTGTAACTTGGGTTCGACATTCTGTTAAAAATAGCTATTGTATAACTTATAACGTCATTGTCTATACATTAAAAAAAGGATAGGTTATTTACGTTAAAAATCGTTTTAATTTTTACTAAAGTAGATAATATGAAAATATACGCTTGTTTTTCTTGTATGAAGGATGAATGTTCCTATATATTATTATTTTTATTAAATAACCCGATAACATTTAATTTTAAGATTATTTCTAACGTTTATATATTTATTCGTAAAACTTGTAAAATTCTGTGGTTTATTAAATCGAATGAAAATTCTGAACGTAAAACATATATCACTCTATAGTTATTTATGGTTGAGTTATACATCATGACTTGTTGTATTCTAATGTTAATATTTAATTAATTATTTTTTGTTAAAGTCACAATATTTGTGATACTCATTTAGGTTGAGATCATTTTTAACAAGTGCGTATGCAAAGTAAGAGGAAAAAATGCTGAATATATTTATAACAAAAGTATTGTACGTGCACATACAAATATAATTTTAAAGTACCGCGTGTTTCCTGACATTTGGTACAACGTAGAATGAACATAATATATCAGAAAAATATTCCAAGAGCATAACTCGAATAAATTAAATTTTTGTTTCTTTATAAATTCTGGTGGAATCTGTGTCTATAAAATACGTCGCACATACGTGTAAAAAATATATCATAAAATCTATTTATATTTTGTAGTTAAAAATGAAATTAAAATTAAAGTATGTAGCGTGAAAAAGTTTGAACCTAATTCAGTTTTTCACACCGTTATTAAAATCGAGTTTTCCAAGTATTTTACCTCAAATTGTGTAACATTCTTTACATTTACATAGGAAAATAATGTTAACGTGTACACGCCGGTGTGTAAACAAATGTGTGAGTTAGAATAATTATCACTTGCACAAAGTCAACGTCATTGGTATGCTTTGCAGTTAACGTCGGAGAAGGTAGTAAGATCCTACATTGAAAGAATCAAAGAGATCCAACCGATCTTGAACTGCGTGACGGAAGACAGGTTCGAGGACGCGTTAAAAGAGGCTAAGAAATGTGACGAAATGCTCAAATCACCAAACGCACCGTCCGCCGAGATTCTGGCCAAAGACAAACCATTCCTTGGAGTTCCTTTCACTACCAAGGTAAACACTGTATATATACCAAAATCATTTTTTCAGATTTCTGTTTACTCTACGTATACAAATATTACTGTACCCAATTAATTCGACATTGACGGAATGTTAAATAAAAATTTTATTAGCTAAATTTTACAGCCCGGGTAAATGGAGATTAAATAACTGTTTTAATTAAATAAATATAGTAAATTAAGAAATAAAAGACATTGGAAGGGAAATCAACTTTATTTTCTTTCACCCAGAGAATTATAAATTTAAAAGTTTCCTTCTAAGTTTTTTTTTAATGTATCACCATATTCTAAATTAAAATTAATAGATAATATATCCAATAAAGGGTAATCGTATCTTTATTTTTGATAATTTAACATATTTATTTACAATATTTTATTGCTCATATCTCTGAAACCAATCGGTCAAATTAATCGAAAAAACTTTGTTAGTAGAATATAATAGTGACTGTATCTTTTGGTACATAACTCTTGGAAAATGCATTATACTTGTATAAAAAAAGATGGACTTTAAAATTAGATAATTAGCACTTACTCTCTCTTTTAAAATTGTTTCTCTATTTTTAAATGTGATTTTAAACAAATTGAATAATTTTGGTAGGACATAATTAAATTTCATAATTCAGATTGAATTAGAGCTATATTAGTCGATATCTCCAATTCTTATGGAAACTTAACTTAAGTTGATATTTCCTTTATTATTCTTCCAATGGATCCCTAAATAATTATTAGCCCAAAATTATGAATATTTTATTTTGTAGGAAAGTATGTTATTCGCAGAAAATTTAGTACCAATATAATATTTAAATTATGTGGTTCAAATTTTGAAAATTTCTTGAATCATAAGATCAAATCATTTTACCATTAACAGAGTTTAGAACACTGGATAAATTTATTATGATTAATTAAAATTCTTATTATAATAATATATTACATATAGGAGTGACATGTTAATTTTGAGGAAACTATATACGTGCCAATGAATTGTCAGAGGTTTTCATTATTATAATTATATAATCATTAGATAAATATTTTTTATTGAAATAATTAATGGATTATTGGGTTATGTTAATTATGTGTAAACTAACATAAATGTTACTACAATAAGTAATTACGCTATACATTTAATTAAAAATCGACTTCTTACTTTAGGACTGCATAGCAGTTGAAAATATGAAGTGGACTGCTGGTCTCGTGTCCCGTAAAAATTATCGTGCTGACAAAGATGCCGAATCGGTAAAATTAATGAGATTAGCAGGAGGAATTCCAATCGCAACTACAAATGTTTCGGAACTTGCGATGTGGTGGGAGAGTACAAATTGCATTTATGGCACTACTAGAAATCCGTACAATACTAGGTAATACCAAACTTTTCCATTACTTACGAAAATATGTGTATCTATAAAATATCTATTTTTATATTATATTATGAAAATTATGTAATATATATTTTATTTTATGAAAATTATAAATAAACAAATCTATGCATTAGTGAAAAAAGTTGAATTTAAATAATTACGTTTTACGTAAATATCTACTGTACATTTTATGAACGTCGAAACAATGTAAATACTGTAATTAGTAAATGAAAATGTCACAGGCATATTGTAGGCGGTTCTTCCGGCGGTGAAGGATGTATACAAGCGGCGGCTGGTTCGCCCTGGGGTATAGGATCAGATATAGGTGGATCGATCCGTATGCCAAGTTTTTTTAACGGAATTTTCGGTCACAAACCGAGTAAAGGTTAGTAATACTTATTATTTACAATCTACGGCGCGCCATACCTATCGATTTTAGATTAAATATGATCTTAACTTTTTGAATAATCATTTTAATACATAATAACTTCACTTATGAATATTTTAAATAACGATGACACCAAAGTTCTGTACGCATGAAAGCTGACGTAACAATTGTTTGATTAGGTGTCGTATCCAATCATGGGCAGTATCCAAGCGCGGATACCGTTGATCAGGATAAGCTTCTTGGAATCGGTCCTATGTGTCGATTTGCCCAAGATTTGGCGCCGATGTTACAAGTGCTCGCCGGCAAAAATGCTGATCTTTTGAAATTACAGTCGAAAGTAGATATTTCAAAACTGAAGGTTAGTTTATAACTTTCAACATTTATCATCCAGTTTAAAAAGATAATTGTACACTTGGGGGATAATAATGAATAATTATTTTTGCAGATTTACTACATGGATGAGGATGGTGGACAGATGTTCGTTTCGTCAGTTGATTCCGAAATCAAAGAATCGATGCACAAAGTGATAAATTATTTAGAAAAAGCGTACAATGTAAAAGCGAAGAAAGTAAATATTCGTAAATTTAAGAAAAGTCTACCATTATGGTTCGCGTGTATGTCAACCGAACCCGAAAAAGACTTCTCTTACGAGCTTACAAATCGAAAAGGTCGGATAAACCTAATTTGGGAATATGTTAAGTGGTTCACCTGTACGAGTGACCACACGATCGTTGCCCTTATAACCGCTACTTTCGAGAGGTTTAACGTCAGTTACGGCAGTCAAATGCAGGATAAACTTAAACAGGAATGCAGAGAGCTACAACAAGAATTTAAGGTAACGATCAATCAAAATCATAATAACAAATGTTAACTCGGTACATTGATGTTTGGTGGTCTGACCACTCCAATTAATAATAACTGCTTAACAAAGCTTAATTGTACGTCAAGTGCGACCTTAAAGCATTGTAAGAAAATTTTATTTGATTGATCGCGCAACCCTGCTTTAACGATTATATCATTTTATCTTTTCACTCAGATAATAAGAATTCAGCAACGAAATTATAAATTATTTGTTTAAACAAAGTTTTACGTTTAAACTATATTTTTGTAACTTATTTTAGTAAAATAACAATAATTTTCTTAGGAAAGCCATTTCAAATTTTACAATTTTTTTATCTTAATCCAATACTTTAAGTCATTTATAAGATGTATGTGCAGGGTACATGTAAATATACATATTATTTTCAGGATATGTTGGAAGACGATGGAATTTTTTTGTATCCAACTCATCCAACTGCTGCTCCTTTACACCATGAGCCACTTGTAAAACCTTTCAATTTTTCGTATACCGCCATTATTAATATACTCGGTTTACCGGCTACGGCTTGTCCACTTGGATTAAATAAGCAAGGGCTTCCTATAGGGCTACAAGTAAGTCGATAAATTGAAACCAAATAAGTTTTTC
Source organism: Theocolax elegans (assembly GCA_026168455.1). Classification (NCBI taxonomy): domain Eukaryota; kingdom Metazoa; phylum Arthropoda; class Insecta; order Hymenoptera; family Cerocephalidae; genus Theocolax; species Theocolax elegans. Next base: position 52,226,417 of record CM047429.1, on the reverse strand, counting down.
TGCAGGATATTAAAGTGATATATAAAAATAAACCTGCAGCTAGTATTTTTTATATTAAAAAATTAATAATTAATATTTTATAACTTTATTTTATTTTCATCCGATTTAAAAAATAGTTTTTATTGGAATTTAACATCAACTCGAATAATCTAAATGAAGAAATTAATAATGTAAACATTTATTTTAGGTGGTCGGTGGACTATATCAAGATCACGTAACTATAGCGATCGCTGAAGAACTTCAACGTGGATTCGGAGGATGGGTGCCTCCACCAATAGTTGATTAATGTCAATGCAACTGAATTCCTAAATTAATGCCGAACAATGCCTTAGCTTTATTTTGAATGAAGCTATAATTATTTTTTACAACTTCTTTCAATTTGCGTAAGGTTTTATATGAACCTATACAATATATTTTTTATCGAGCCTTAACTGCAGAATTAAAAGAAGAGATTAGATTTTTCAATTTTTTAAATATAAATTATAGTATATGTATTTTCTTAAAATGAAGAAATGTTTAGATAGCTAGATATTATTCCGGGAAAAAAAGAGAAAAACGTTTGTACGACGGTGTGATGAATACACACATCTAAGTTATTGTTATTCTGAAATGCAATCTATTAAGTGAGCGAATGACCTCCATAAATTTATGTTATTTTTATGCGTTTTCAATAATATTGTGTAATTTTATACGAACGTTAAAGAGTAAAAAGTAAAAAAAAAACTCATTACTAAAATTTATTGTGCAAAGTAATTTATTATTTATAAATATAAATTATGTTTTTCTTCTTTGTAATGCATTTACAAAAACTGGGTTTTACAAACGGAAGACGTTCCGTCAAATTATCTAAACGACGCAGTGAAAGAATTTAATTCACCTTATAATTATAAAATACTACAATGGTTGTAATGAAATGAGATTTTTGTAAGCCCTAAACTTAAAATGTATAGATAATACTTATAATCATGCAGAGTACGTAAGTTTTCGTACACTTTCACAAATTTTTGTTGCAAATTGACAAGTAAAAGCGAATATAGTCGCACGTCACAGCTCCATTGTAAGTTTTCTTTTTTTTTTCATATATATTTATTATAGTACGTCGCACTCTCATTATAGTAGTCTAAAATCATGAAAGATTAGCTGAGTTCTATGTCATGGAACGTTCGATCATACTTCCAAATGAATAAAACAAAATAACCTCCGTTCGATTAAGCTCCGGCACAGTAAAAGATGTATGTTCGTGTATCCGTCTATCGAGGATATAATCGACTCGTAAATGAGGTAGAAGTATAAGTAACTTTTGTGAAATTACTGAACGGGCTCAAAAAGACCACAAGTTGCTTGTCAATTCCTAAGAGATGAGATTACGCTTTTCTTCCGCCTGTGTATTTTGAGATTCGTGAACGGAATCGTCAGCATCTTTTTGCACGATTTCAAAATCACTAGAATTGCTAAGTTTCTCGGCTGGCGAATCCATGTCATCCGAACGATCGAGATCAACGTCATTAGGTAATACCATATTTTTGAGTTCTATCGAATCTGGATCTACGATACGCAAAGTAGTTTTGCTTTCACTTCCGTCACCTGCTTCTCTTTTCTCGTTCTCGGTACGTGTGTGCATTTCGACTACGGTCACGCATTTGCGTTGCGAGTCCGAGTTATCCAAATGCTTTTCGTTTTCCTGGCCATTTTGCACAGCTAGCTCGGCTTCTTTTATCGCTGAATGTATAACCGGTTCGGCCCACAAACCTGGATTAAAAGCAGGGCCTGTACCGCCAAGCTCAGCCGGTAGAATGTCCAATGGTAAGTGCTGGTGTAAGGTACTCAGATTATTGCCATGAAGATATATCTGAAACAAATAAAAGATAATTTTTTTACTTAATATTTCATCCAAACATTTACGTCTCTATGTTTTTAATTATATTAATGTAAATTTATATCGCATTATCGAGCGAACACATAACGCACATGCGATACGACATTCAATTCAATTTTTCATCATCTATAATTCATTGTTTCATTCAACTATATAGCTATGTTTGAAATATTCTATTGATTAAACACTTTGCGAACATTTTTTATTAGAGCCCAGAATTAAATTTAAAAAATAATTACTTTTTATGGTTGGTACATCAAGCGCTGCGAATAATAATTTAATAGTTAAAAAATATAATTGGATGGTACAGCATTAGCATACTTTCGGAAAAATAATATACTTTATTCTTTGAAAGCTTTGATTCAGTTCCATATTGTTTAACCTTAATTTAACATGCGGAATAAATAAATAAAAATAGATTAATTTAATTTATAGAGTCGTAACTAATTGGGAACAGATTCGGGATCAAGATTATGTTATGTAGGAGTTAAAACTGTAAAATGTGTATTGCTTTGCAAATATCTACTTTTACAAACATATCGCGTGCTTTTCTCATTGATTAGCTTCAAAATAGTGGTAAGTATATAAAATGAACGATGTTAGATTATACGAAAAAAGTATCTACATATTAAAATATATACGTTTAAAGTTTAATCCAGAATTTCTTTTTCGTGTAAACATTTGGTTTATCTTCATCGATTATTTATTTTCTTCCAGTTCATTTTTTAGAACCTTAAAGTTTAACGAGTTTGGCGTATAAAAAAACATTGAAACTTGGTTTGTGAAACAAAATAATTTAATTATTTAACCTCTTTAAAACCTACGCTTACTCTAATAGATAAAATATTCATTTAAGAATAAATAAGTTTGTAGATTAAATTAGTTCAAAGAATAGAATAAATTGCTCTTTTTATATACAATTTGAAAGTAGGTTAAAGTAGTGTTAAATTAAATATAATAATCTGAGTAGACTTATTTTACCTTGTTTCTCGTTTTCTCGTCCAAGAATGGCTTAACCAGAGCTAATGTTGCCTGAACATAAAGTGGAGGCGAAAGAAAGTGAATCGCTTTGAATCTGGCTGGGAATCTACCACGAAGGGCGGATATCAAATTCCGAAGTGCTCCCGCCCCCAAGGCTCCTCCTTGTCGCAATGAAAAACCGCTCCAGTCTACCACAGCCACGAAGCCTGATTGCTGCCAAAACGAGTACAATTTTTATCGTAACATCTTATTCAAGCATTCTGTGCAATGATATAATTTTACGTAGAAATATTAAACTCACCTGATTTCTAGGATCTTCTATTAGAGTTTCTAAAACTAAGAAAATAGCCCTTTGCACCACTAGAGCTGGAATTGCTATTGGGTCCCATTGAGATGCCAATATAATCAGAACGCATCGACCTTTCCTGTAATATAAATAGTATTATTTTCATATGATCAATTAAATTCCAAAAATAGCTACCTCATATTTATATATTCCATCAAATTACGTTTTAACCTTTTTATCTTATCTATATGAAAGTATATAACTGGTGATAAAAAATAAAATATTGATTATTTAATCCTATATAAATAGATAGATAGGTACATATAGGTTTCACGCTGTGTTTCCTGTCTAACAGGTAGAGAACTAATATAATACTGACCGGTCGAACTACAACTCGCATATATACGTACGCATAAATATTAACTATATAACGTCGTGAAAAAGTTCTTAAATCTGAAATATATGGATTACTTGAATTATCGACGTAAACTATGATTTAATTTAAATCTTCTATTTAGTCTCAAAATAAATACATAATTTATTCAATTATAAAAATATTTATTCATGTCGTATCGAGCGTAACATTAATATACGTAACGGTGAAGATATATAAATATTTATAAAATAAATACAAATAGATACGGTATGAAATACGTATAAAATTAAAAATTACCTATCACGTGCGGGCAGTACACCTGGTATACCGGCTCTGAGGGCTCTTTGTAACGCCGGGTCACGAGCCGTCAGATTGCCAAATATGTCTTGACGGTGCGCGATTTGCGCTTGGTAAGCGGCTATCAACGACGCTGCTTGCTCCGTTCTGTACTTCCGAGCTAACAGGAAACGCGTGATGTATTCGTCCGTACAGTCTTTCAATTCTGTGAACATTCATTTCATACATACTACTTATATTTTTTTTGACAATTATTTTCTATTCATTTATATATATATACAAATCTATAAAAATATTACAAAGAGTAATCTTCACTTTTTCAGACGATAAACATTGTGAGTATATAAAAGATATTTTTCAAGATGTCGAAACTTTACAATAGGCATAAATTTTATTTTTTATAAATTTATTCTTTTGGAAAAATCTATCCCGTCAACACTTTGTATTGCTCTGTACGTGGGTTTTCTTTCAGATTTATACACTGATATATAATTTAAATACAATGTTTCAGTTGACGTTTCTGCATATTTTATGACTAAAAACGAAGTAATACTGTTCATTATTTTCAATAACGAAAAATTGTTGTTTCTTAAAATATTGATACATCAGAACCTCTCATACGTTCTAAACTTATATCGTAATTATTTTCAGATTTACAATTTAATATTTTAAACATGATTTTTTGGATTAAAAAGGTAAATTCCTATAATTTGGGTATATCATCTTCTTTATACTCGAAAATTTATTTACATTTATTATAATACATTGAAGCTTTAATGTACTGCATTTATAGAACAATATTTACAATACAAGGATACGATAATATTTGCTATATACATCCCTGGTAAAAATCTGATGATAAATATAAGACAAAAAATGGCCAAGTGTCATAGAATACCGAACAAATACCCAAATAATGGCAAAATTAGAGTTTTATTTAACCTTCGAATGTTAAATTTCTACTAGGAATATATTAAACACATATACAAGAAAATATAAAATATTTTTATTTATACTTTATTGTACATAATGCATTTAATAAAGAGACTTATAAAAGAAAATATACAACGCAAACAGTTAATTAACAGTTTCAGCTCTTCAATATCGATTAAACATTTTAATTAATATGCTAATGTTTCTTAATTATATCGTGAACTACAATTTTTTTATTAGAATTTCTAATTACATTTTTTGAATATTTAAAAAATATAATTGTAAATTTCATGCTTAATAATATTGATAATTTCTTTTATTTTTAAATGTCATTATACATTTTATATCTATTAAAATTGTTTTGATGAAGCCTTTAGACAAAATGAAAAAAAAATTAACGAATTATTAACTTTTTATTCTTGAGATTAAATTTGAATGTTAAAGTAATTAACAAGAAATAAGCTTACTTTTTATTAATCATTGCTGATTCATCAGTAACAGCGGTTTTTATAACTTAAATTTTAACTTCGTCTTTTTACTTCGATTCACGGTCGTTTTCATGCATTTTTATTTGCACACATGTTTCATCCGATGCTAGTAATAGATGTTTGTAATATATATATTTCTTTATTAATAAACAGCATTAATCGTTGAATAGATTAAAAGAAAATTAATCACACAGTCGTAATTGTGATTTCGGTGTGAGCAGACGTGTTTACTTCTCGCTCCGTATACGAATAAGTCTATAATACAATAATAGAATACATATTATAATATATATACAATCAACAACATTCAGGGCTCTGCCCTGCGAAATCGCTTAAGCGATAATCCGTGAGGATGACCACCATGGCCTCTTCATCACCGATAAGACAACCCGAAACTACAGTAATACCCACGTTTACAGTTAAAAAATCATCTGAAACAAGTTATGCGAACATGACAGAAAAGTTAATTCACCCAAGAAGAGAACAAGGACTCGTAATGGACTGCATTGATGGATTAAGTCTCACCGATTACACGTGTGCAATTGGTGATATAGTGGAACCAAAAAATGTTATTTTTTCATCTAAAATATATAATAATCGTGTGTGCATATATTTATCCAACAAGAATTTAACCGACAGTATCACAGAAAAATACGAATATATTCAAATTGGACAACACAAGGTAAATATAAGACCTTTAGTAACAAAAATAAACGTATCATCCTCTCTAATGTACCGCCAAACATTACCAATAGCGACCTAGAAAATATTCTAGAACAACTAAATGTTAATAGAGCCTCACCAGTCTCAATTCTTAAGGCGACTATACACAAAGAAGGGTACGGACACGTGGCCAGTTTTCGTAGACAAGTTTATGTTAAACCGAATGAAGAGAAAAAAATACCTGAAACCTTAAATTAATCTAGAAGAAATTAATTACTACATTTACGCCGGTACAGATACACTGAAATGTTTTAATTGCAAACTTGAAGGGCACGTAGCTAAATTTTGCCCAGAAAAGAATAACACAAATAATACCATAAATACACAAACAGTGATACCAAACCTTGTCTACAATATTGCCCAAGACAATAACATCGAAAACGATACACAAGCACCGATTACACCTAACGATACAAACGAAACTCGCGTCAACGAGACTCAATATACAAACAATATATTAGATAGTATAATTCATCAAACGAATACACACACAGACAACAAAAGAGGACATTCGCAAATTAGTTCAACTGATTCCCAAAAATCTAATGTTGAGATAGAAGAATGCGACATAGCTAAACCGAGAAAAAGCAAAAAAGGGAAGACTGAGTTAGATAAAGACAAAGACACAAGTCTCAAACAAAGTCTATCAAATAATAAGCTAGAAGACGAACTAGACAAAAAATTAATATCTATAAAAGAATATCTAAATAATACCGATACATTACTCAATTATATTCAATTCAAGAGTATATTAGAAAATACCCAAAAAAGCAAAAATCCTGTTGAAATAATTTCTAAGTACACTAATGACATTAAAGCTTTTGAGAAATTCGTAAAAGAAGATGTTTACCCTAACGTAAGAGATAGTAGTATAAAAAGTCGCTGTACGAGATTAATAAACAATATAAATAAACAAATAGAAAATAATACTCTACTGACTACCCCTGTAAACTCAGATACAGAATAACTCAAATTAATCTACATATATACTATCATAATGGCTAAAATAATGCAATGGAACATAAACGGATTTAAAAATCAATTTGAACAATTACAAGAACTTATAGAAAGAGAAAAAATAGACATTATTTGCCTACAAGAAACCAACTTGAAAGATTCCCAAACAATTAAATTAAAAAACTATAATTCTTATAACAAAAACAGGATTGATTGTCTTGCTGCTAGTGGGGGTACCAGCATTCTTATAAAAAATAACATTTACAGTCAAGAATTAAATTAAATTCCAAAATAGAAGCGGTAGCAGCAAAACTAATATTTAACAACAAAATCACTACAATCTGCAATGTTTACCTGAGCAACAAACATACATTGGATCCTAACGAATTCAACTCATTAATTTCCGAATTAACTTCACCATTTATATTGGTGGGGGACTTTAATAGTCATAACACTCTATGGGATCAAATAAATGTAATAAAAGAGGTAAAATTATAGAAAGTATAATCACCAATAACAACCTTATTTTATTAAATGATAACAGTCCCACTCACTTCATATGACTACAGGAAAAACTAGTTCGATTGATTTATCTCTCTGCACGGGTGACATTGCAACATCTTTACAATGGAATACACTAGACTATTTATTTAACAGCGACCACTATCCAATAATAATCACAAATCTTCAAGAAGAAGTCTCTACAAATAATAATACTCCCAGGTGGAAATTTTATAAAGCTAACTGGGATAAATACGAAGAAATTATCGAACATGAAATACCCCAACTTAACGAATATATTAATGTAAACTCAACCAATAACACGATTGATATAGACATTATTACTGATAAATTCATCAATTTAATTACGGAAGCGGCCAACCAAACTATACCTAAAACTACCGAAGGGAAACAAAAACAAAACGCTATTTGGTGGAATAAGGATTGTGAACAAGCAATCAAAAATGCAAAACGAGCCCTTTACAAATACAAGCGGAAAAATACCTATGAAAATAAGGTAGAATATAAAAGACTCAAAGCAATCAGCAAATTTACTATTAAAAATAGTAAAAAGAACGCGTGGCTACAGTACCTACAATCGATATCATACCAAACACCTACAAAAGAAGTATGGGACAAAATAAAAGCGATTACAGGTAAACCACCATCAAAAATTCCAATACTTATAGAAAACGACCTAGTAATAAATGATTCTAAATCAATAGCAAATTTAATGGCAAAACCTTCGCCGAAAATTCTAGTGACAATAATTTAACACCAGAATTTTTAAATTATAAAAACTCTCAAGCTTTAATGAAAGAATCTACAAATGAAGAAGATAATAACTTTCTGAACGAAAAAATTACAGAACAGGAACTACTAGAAGTAATAGATTCCAGTAAAAACACCAGCCCAGGACCGGATGGTGTACCTAATATTCTAATTAAAAAACTGCCTACCCTTGCAAAATTATGCTTACTACACATCTATAATATGATTTGGGATAATAGAGTTTTTCCAAAAAAATGGTTAGAAGCAACGGTCATTCCTATACCTAAACCTGAAAAAAACAGACATGATAAGAACAGTTATAGGCCAATTTCGTTAACATGTTGCATGTGTAAGTTATTAGAAAAAATAATAAATAAAAGACTAAGATGGTATCTGGAAGTTAATAACATTTTAAACAGTTTTCAAAGTGGTTTTCGACAAAATTGTTGTACAACCGATTGTCTTGTAACATTAGAGTCCAACATCTGTAACGCATTCAAGGAAGATCAACACATGTTAGCAGTATGTTTGGACATGGAAAAAGCATATGACTTACTCTGGAGACAACGAATCTTACAAATTCTACAAGACTTGAAAATTACTGGCAATCTTTATTACTTTGTTAAAAACTTTTTAGGATACAGACAAATAAAAGTTAGAATAAATAACACCAGCTCCGATCCCATCAATATAGCAAACGGTGTACCACAAGGGCGGTAATCAGTGTAACACTTTTCCTCTTGGCCATAAACGATATAATAAATTACATTACTCCACCAGTTTCTTCTACAATCTTTGCAGATGATGTAACTCTCTTTATCACAGGTAAAAATATTATTACAAGCCAACAAATTATGCAAAATACATTAAATAACTTAAATAAATATGCAAATACAAGCGGTTTTAAATTCTCCTCAACCAAATCTCAAGCTATTATTTTTGATAAAAAAAGAAATCTAACTCAAAACATCAACCTAGTCATTAATAATAAAGAAATAGAAACTGTAGAAGAAATAAAAATACTTGGTCTAACCTTTGACAGAAAGTTAACATGGAAATCACATATTCAAAATCTCAAGAACCAATGCATCCGTAGAATGAACATCCTCAAAGTACTGGCAGCGAAAAATTGGGGTACAGATTTAAAAATTTTAACCAACACGTATAAATCCGTTATTCAATCCAAACTAGACTACGGAAGTGCTGCATATGACTCGGCAAAACATTCTGAATTAAAAAAACTTGATACTATCTTAAACTCAAGTATGAGAATTGCTCTTGGTGCTTTTAGATCAAGCCCAACAACAGCATTTTGAGTGAATGCAACATTATTCCACTGGACTTAAGAAGGAAACAATTGATCTGCAACTACACAATAAAACTATTACACAACACAAACAATCAAGCACTTAAACTATTTCTCAATAACCAGTCATTAAATAAAGCATTTAAACGAAATTCAAAAATACCTTTTATAGTCGTGCCTTAACTTATCTAAACTCGTACAAAATTAATTCATCTATGTTTTACCAATCCAAATTAAATAAAATATATTACTGGAAATCTGAGAACAAATCCAACATTCAGAACAAAGTTGGCATAGTGAATACAAATATCAGGAACTTTATTGACAATTACCCAGATCATGAACATATTTTCACAACAGTATCCTCGAACTCAAATTTTATTGGAACTGCGGCCTGGTTAAAAAAAGATGAAAGTATTCTACTAAAAATTCCTAAAATATTTGGTCACAAATCGGCCCTACTAATGCTCATCATACATTTAATAGAAAACTTAGAAAATAAAAACAAAATAATTATACATATAGATTCAATGGATATTATACAAATGATGACAATAACAAAACAAAAAAATACACACGTAAACAAAATAATAGAATACTTAAACAGTCAAAAAACATAAATATTTATTATTCTATACCAACAGCAAAGATAACAAAGAAATTACAACAATTAGCCCAGGAGGCTATCAAATTAAAATATTATCAAAACACATATAAAATAAGTAATGAAGACGGAAAACGACTTGTTAAAACGAAAATTATTAATGAATGGAACAGGCGATGGGAAAATGAATCAAACAAAACTCAACTAAGAACAATTAAATCAAAAGTTTTCAAAAGAAACCCACTATTAAAATTTAATAGAAAAGATCAAGTCATATTAACACGGATTAGAATTGGTCACACAATGACCACTCATGAATACATATTCAAAAAAGATGAACCCCCTAGATGTGAATTATGTAAGAAAATTAACAGCATTAGACATATACTCATAGAATGCCCGAAATATAAGGACGAAAGAGATAAACTGAAAATCAACTTAGATCTAAGAGAAACACTAAATAATGTATTCGAATGCAAAAAAATACTGAAATTTATAGAAACATGCAAAATCGCTATATAAATAATAATTTAAAATGTATGTATAATGTAAATATGTAATATGTAATAATATGTACAAATGTAAAAACGTTGTCGCTAATACCTTCTGGGGAAGCGACTTGAAATAAATAAATTAATAAAAAAAAAAAAAAAAAAAATTAATCAGATCCAAAATATTTTAATTTCATATATCTTCAAGCATTAAATTAAAATTTGTATCAGTATTATTTTATTTCAGTTAACCAAAAATAAAGAGTATTTACTTTGTTAAGTGAGTTTTAAAACGTATCGGTGTATCGCGTATCTTTTTGTTAAAACAAAGAATACAGTCACCTTTTAAAAAAGATCGTGTTTTGCTTTTATCGGAATAAAAAAAATAATAGTGTATCGAGTTGATGCATTTGAATTTTTTTAAATTTTGTTTGATGATAAAAAGTATTTCCTTTTCGATAGCTTCTCTTATTTATACGACTAATAATTATGTGTAATTTAATAATTATTATGTGTAAAAATCATATGGTTTTACTAAATATAAATTTAGGAAAAAGTGATAAATGATCGAGATGTGATATAATATAATTAATACAAAAAATAAAAGTTTCCTAAAAGTATGAGATTGCGAGTATGCAGCAAATATTATTACAAATATCTTTTTATTAAAATATATAAAATATTCAAGTGTTATGTAAATATAAGTGAAACAATGGCGTTAGTTAAATCTCTGACAATGAAATGTTTTTACGCATTTCCCACAACATTTTTTAATATATTATTCATAATTGAATAAACGCAGATAAATTACATTAGATACAAAGAGGCGCATTCTTCGACGCATTTCATACATATACGCGTAGAGGTGTATACGTATATATTTATATATCTACATCGACTAGTGCAAAGAGTAAAAAAGTGAAACTTTGTTTTTTGAATTACTCACCAACGCCAGGCATGTCTCGAAGAATGGCTCTGACGGTCTTGATCGCAAGCTTCTTGTCCCGTATATTGTATCTAATTTGGTCCTGGTAGATACTCTGAGCGAGTGCGTGATTCGAATGACCCCGCGTGGGATCCCACATGTACTCGCAGTACTCGGCCATCGTCACCCAAGTATCGTGGATCGTTCAAACTGTTTAGGTCGCTCGGAGATCCTGGATCGGCGAAGAATGAGAGTGAATCAAACCGCGGTCAAGTTGAACTGTTTGTGTGGCCGAGTTGGCCACCGATACCCGCGATCGAGTCTGACGTTGGTAAGCGACTCGATTCCCAGCGCATGTCGCGCTCTCGACGTTGTCGGATGCTCGTCCTCGGTGAGGTCGGTCGCGAACCAAAATGGACAGCGCGGCTCGTCGGCGAGGTAAGCCGCGAGTGACTCAGTCAGATTAACCGAGAAGGAAACGGAACGGAGCCGGGTCGTTGCGCCTCACGGCAGCTCCCCTCTTCCCTGCAAACAAGGTATGTACCGTTACGTCAAATCGTTACCTCTCTCTCTTTCTCTCTCGAGGTGTACTCGTCGATCCTCTCCCTGCCTCTTTCCATCCCCCCCCCTCTCTTTTTTAGCTGTATCTTTCTTTGCTTTTTTGCTCTATCCAACAATGATCAAAGAGGTGTATCGAGTCACCGAAAAATTAGATCGGGACACGACGCGACGGGTCGATGAGAAAGTCGACGAAATTTTCGTAATACTATACGCTTTTTTAATACCACCACCATAGGATCTTCGGATTTCATGGGATCGTTCTAGTGCACTCATTTTTAAATGGAGTAATCAATCTCTTACTTATTTTTTTGTCTATAACATTTTTTGCGCCAGATTCAACATTTTTAGAAAATAAAAAGATAAATTAAACGTATCTTGGAATATAATCTTGTACGTTTACGTTGATTTTTATAATACTTTTTTGTACTATGTATTATTTACAATTTTACGTAATATCCCGTATTTTGAAATTGATTTGTACATCAAAACCACTTCTTATTATTTACGCGTGCAATTAACATTTGTTATTCGAATTTTAATTTTAATTTTCACGTTAGCTAAATACTCGAAATTTGTTTAAATTAATTGTCGAATCATTGTACCAACTGTAAAAATATTTTTTACTTAAGTTTAGCTACTTGATGGAAGTGAGAACCGTATATGACACGGTTATTCACATCAACTTCTCGCTTGTTTAGATTTTATTTGTTTTCGTTGCTTGCAACGGTATAATACCTTTTATTATTTATTTTACCGATCTACATATAAATAGCGTAATGTGTTAATTAACTTCAGATTACAATCTAACTAAATTCAAATTAGTTCATCATTTATGGTTTTTATCTTTCATCAGTCAAAAATATATACCTATATATAATATTTTTCATATCGACGGGAAGTTGATTAGAACGATTTAGTGTAAGTATGCGTTGAAAATCATTAAATTGTAATAAATAAAAAGGTAATTGGATAAAAAAAATATTGTTTTCTTATAACGATATCAATAATTGAATCACCTTTAAATAAAAGGTATCGCCGATTTCGAATGCAAGGCAAATTTTACGAGCGCGTAAAGTATAATGTTATGGTAGTTACATCGATATTATATTTCATATAAATGTAAAGTTCGCATCTCCTGTTTCGAAGAAACTTTCGAGTGCACCGTGTGTATGTGTGTGTGTTTAAGATATTAAGATGGCGTAAACGCACGTAGTTTACGAAAAGTGAAAGTTAGTATATACATATACGCGGAATCATAAAAAATACAGAGATTGCACTTACGTACGAATTCCTTATTTAATTAGTTTCACTAGCTCTGCGTGAAAAGTCGATTTATTAACCCACCAATTTAATATTTCACATCGTTGGTATACATGTAATCGCAATTTATTTTCGCGATGTTGTCAATAAAAGAATTTCACCGTCACTTTCAATTTCATTTTGAAACGTAAAAGCTAAAATGCATGTATTTTGTGTATTAAAAAATTTAAACCAGTATATAGAGTATATACATTTAAACCAGCATAGATATTTCAAAGACTACTTTGAATTGTTTAAAGGAAACAGTATACGCGAGAAAAAAAGAATTCGATTATTTGCATGGAACGAGCATACGCATCGCGAATGTACATGCAGAAACATTACGTTTCCTTGAACATCTTATGTATATAAATATATATGTATACGTCGGTTCTATTAAGCAGCCTTTTCCATTATTAAAGTAAAATCTCGAGATATTATACAGTCCTCTCAGATTTCCCACTGGTATTATATCTTATTATTATCTTTATCTATCAACATGAACATGTGCTGCATAGTAATTGATATGTGTAGAGTACAGTGAGCTTTACGAGGAAAGCGAGAAAAGCGGTAAAACACTCACTTATATTCACAATTGAGTTTGTATAATATCTACACTGAGCGGTACATATAGGAAGGAATGATGTAAATCGAGACTCGCGATGTTGAAACACAATCGAAGACTGCACGTACAAATGAGGGTATAGTTGTCATTGCAGTATCGGTAAGTTGTGCGGATCTGCAAGTGTAGATCGGTGACTGACGGACTGCTCGCAAGAAGGTGAGGACGAGGGAGAGGAGGGAGGAGGTAGTCGGGGGGGAGGGAGCGAGCGAGAGAGCAATCAACCGCGGAGGCGCGCGCGGAAAAATGTGTGTAATGAGCCCGAAGAGCGAATAAGGGAGGGAGGTAAAGCCTCGACGGCGACAGGCGCTGCAACTATCCTTGCCACTGTAAGGTATAGGTATATCGAGAATATGTATAAAGAACCAGGGAGAGCGGCAATGAAAAAACAGAAATAATAAGTCGAGTGGCAAACCTGCGAAAAAAGAGGATATATATATACACTAGCTGACTCATCGGTCGAAGTCGCTCTCGATCGCGAATCGTATAAACCGAGTCGTTGCCTGGCGCGTTCTCCACGGGGTATATATATATATAGCTGTACAATGTCGGCAATTCGCCGGATTGTTAAAAAGAAAAAGTCTGTAGCGTATACGCGAGCACGGAATGGGAACTTTCCAATATCTCTGGCACGCCAGAGTACACAGCCAACTGTAATGTATATATATATATATATGCACATCCAGACCGAAATGGACCTAGTTTGCTTCTCGATTTTCGGCTAATTTTCTTCTTTCTATATTGGTTCACGTTACAGGGGCAACTCGGGGGCAACTCGATAAATCGTAACACGCGCCGTAAAAGAAATCGTTTATCACGAAAACTCAAGATTACTTAACAGAATTTTGGCCGCGTTTTAAGGGGTACACGAGGTCGTCAATTTCGCTTTTCTTTGTTTATCAAAGAAACGTTTGAGCGATTTTTTTAAAGCGATAATCATATTTCCTCAATTTATGGACGCATTAAATTTATTTGACGATACCGTGAAATTTAAAATTATTATACAAACTTTTTCTTATTATTTATCGCGTTGATCAGAATAACTTGTACATACTTATATACAATTTTTAGTTTTGTTTATGCGATATTACAATTAAAGTTTTTATATTTAGAAAATAATGATTTGTAATTTATATTTTATATTATCATTCTTTTTTGTTTCATTATTTTTTTTCGAAAAAAAGAATATAGAGATTAAAATAAATATATTAATAATTTAGCTTCTGCGTGATATTGACAGTTACCAATTTTAAGGTAATTATAGTATTGAAAAAAATGTAAAAGATTTCAAGTTTTATATTATTTATTTTATAAATTTTGTATAAATGATTTACGTTTCCCATAGCTTGAGGCCCGTAATTATAAAAATTATTTCCTATAATTTCCATAATCAAGTAAATGCACTATACTTATCGTTTCAGTAATTTGTGGTTTCGGAAAAATAATTTATCATATAATACACAGAAAGTGGTACACTTCTCATTTTTGAAAGAATTGAAATAAAGCTTATTGAAATACGCGAATATAGTTAATTGTATATATACTGATTCTTGATACATAAGAAATAATGAACGAGAACCTTTTTATTACATTAACACTCTTAATTCAACTAACGTTTAAGGTTTGAATTGAAAAAAATCTACAATAATAAGTATAATTAACTTATATAATTCAATGCTACTGATATAAACAAAATTTATTTTAATCGTCTATCGTTTTATCTAATTTTATAATGTGCACTATACAATCTTACATAATTTGTTTACTCGTGAAGATCAAATTTTTGTTTTTTTTTACACATCATTTTTTAATAGTGGCACGGTAAATCTCTACTGATTAGCACCCTAGCATTGAGATCATATATATAGCTATACGTTAATCAATACTAAAATGTTTGTTTAAACTGTTGTAAATACAATATGGAAGAAATTAAATTCTTAGTAGTAAACAGCAATTATATAGAAAACATGTCAATGCATATTATCGTATTTGCATAATACGATCATTACATTTAGATCACATGTCTTGATAATTAATTTTATTGTAATATAGAAAGTATGTATACATACTGACAATTTTATTCAAACAAACTTTATAATCCTTATAATTTATTTTATTTAATAAATTATTCTGATAATTAAATTGCTTACATTTTTATTAATTAATAAATATAGATAAACATAATAATGGTTTTATATTGAATATAATCCATGATAATTTTATACCAATATATGTTTAAACTAAAGAAACGCTTTTATAAGTATTTCACTTTCACCTGCTGTAAAATTATCATTCTAAACAAGATACTGTACGCAAACCAGATCTATTTTCAATTAAAATAATTACGTTTATCGTTTTAAAAACTTGCAGTACGTACCTTCAAGACTGAATTAAAATGCATAAAAATTTTCTATGCACTTATATTATAATTATTATAATTCTGCTACTTTCGATTTTCTATTTAATTGTACTTTTTTTTTAAATAGTAGAGTATTTTAAAAGCACAGTTTATTGTTTATAATTTTGTATAGACCATGGTCACTGGGTGTATGTTTTTTGCTGCAATTTAAACAATTTGCATGTTTGATATTTTTTCCATGAAAATAAGAATAATGAATGACAATAGTAGTAAGAAAAAAAAATGCAATGGATTTTATTGCATAAGTATAAACGAAAGACGTATTTATACGCAAACTATAAAATACGAAATGCATTCAATTGTATATATTTTAACTTTTTTTCAAAATTCACTATTATTACTTGTAATTAGTATTTAAATATGTAATTACATTATTTTACTTGAATGTAGATAATAATCGAAGTACTTGAATGAGTTTTCACTTGAAAGTAGATCGAGAGGAAGTGTGGCATACGCAAAGATTGCCGATATTATTCATTCTCTTTGTTGCCACGGCGGAAATAATTGCTTTGCTTTAAATAATTACAATTCTGCACAATTGAACAGTTTGCATTTTATCCAAAACTATTTTGCAATACGATGTAATAATTTTGTGTATATCCACACATTTAAGTGTATACATATATCCATATTTACCAATCAGTATTAATTAAATATTTATTTATC
The DNA here is from genome assembly GCA_026168455.1 of Theocolax elegans. Taxonomy (NCBI): domain Eukaryota; kingdom Metazoa; phylum Arthropoda; class Insecta; order Hymenoptera; family Cerocephalidae; genus Theocolax; species Theocolax elegans. The sequence continues at coordinate 52,209,335 of CM047429.1, read as the reverse complement.
CCAACTAGTTAACATAATAATTAACTATTTTTTGTAATAATAAAAAAACTGCATTGAAGCGAAGTTGCGGTTAAAAATAACGTACGTCTGTTTATTCGTTAAGCCTTTCGTCGTTAAATATAAAAGAAACAATTTGTATCGATGCATAGTCACACCTTTTCCGGATTCGGTTGCGATTAAGGAACCTTGAAAAAAAAAACTTTATCGTTCAAACTGAACATTATTTAGGTTTATTCTGGTAACAAAGAGATAAAATAGTCTCGTTGTAATTGCACTATATTATTGTTTCAGTATGTATACAAGATGTATGTACACATCTCTATCGTGATCCAAATACAATATAGTTTATGATTTTGGAATATAAATGTAAAGTCGTAAATATATAAATCGTCTTATGAGAAGTAGGCTATTGCAACACTACGAAATATCAATGATTTTAACTAAAGAACGATCTGTACGCGAAATTATGCAATTAGTATTATGAAACGGGTTTCTTCGTCATTATAAAAAAAAACAACTTGACTTTGCTAAGTTATAGCGGAAGAACTAATTTCTTATTGTTATTAAACAAAAATAATAGTAATAAAAATACATAATATTTATTGTAAATAATATATATTTAATTTAATTTTTATAATACTATACAATATTTTCTTATCTGAAAATGAAAATTTAACAAAGATAACAATAAATTTATAATACAAATAGCGATACAATGAAAAATTTGCATTTTAAAACAGTGTAACGATAGCAAAACGCGATTACTTTGTAGTGTGTATATATATATTCAAGTTATTACCAAAACGGTCTTCCGAAATCGAAAGTATTATCTCACGTTTTAGAATCAACAGTCAGGGACGATAAAGTATAATATTTAGATATAAAAACGACCTTTTTAGGTGGCGAATGACTCATAAAAATGCGTCCAAGGTACCTGGACGTATAAAGTAAGTTGAAAAGGAACCTAATTCATAACCAGCAGCTCGTATATATGTTAACATTTTTTAAAACGCGATATATATAAGGATGATGTCGCAAAATTTGTTTTACCTTCGTCTTTCTTAATTGTCTCCTCGCTAAAACTTTTCCATCAATTTATAAATGTGAAAAAAAAGGTTACGAAAATTGCTATCCACAAACTACTACGCATTATTATTTCTTTTTTCTTTTTCTCGCCAATTCGACTTTGTTGTATACCGTGGGCAATAAATCCATCTAGTCGAGCGATAAATTTGCGCGAGAATGTGTATAGATATATATGTATGTATGAATATATAAAATTTTTGAAGAAAACATATAAATTTTGATGTAAAACTAAAAACGGCGATTACAGTTCGACGCGTACATAATATAAAAAGCTGTTCGATATTTATTAGGTGTAAAAATAATATTGTTTAACCAGAAAATTTCAAGAACGCTTGATAATTGCTGAGAGTGTAAAGTTATAACTGTGGAGAAAACGAGTATTTTACAAAGAAAATGCATAGAACAAGTTCGATAAAACAATTGGTAACTAAATAGTTTTCTCATTAAAAAATCAAAGTCTTCCGCGCGCAAACATTCGAGTATGCATGCAAACGAATAAAGCAAGCACGCAACGACCTTCGGAAGTCGATTACCTTTAAGTGTTATAACGAAACGAAACGAAAGAAGGCGAAGAAAGAGGAATAGATTTGCTCACCGATATATTCACGGGCGATCGATCTCCAGGTGTGTGAATTTGCGCGATCGGTACGAGCTACGAGGTACCGCACGCGATACAAAGTTTGGAGAACGCGTGCGGCGTGGCGCGTTAATCCTCGAGGTATAAGGTACAAAAGCACTCGGAAATAGCAGTCGGAAACTCGGCACCGAGTCCGCGTCCGCGTTTCTACTGAGTGATACAGTATAAGCCAATACTAAGGCAAGTGGGAACTGAGCAGATAGTCGCCGCTCGCGTCCGGCCGGCGCCCGCCACCGACACATCGATACGGTTTCCCTGGAGTTGACGTGTTGCCTCGGCCATTTTTGCCGTCGATGCCGCCACCGCCGACTGCGCGCCAAGGGAAAGGGAGCACGTGTGGGTGGACGAATGCGCAAGCGCACACGGGCTTTCGGCGAATCCGTCTCGCAGGACGCGTTTTTAGATTTGTTAACTCGACGTAACTATACGCGTTATATGTATGCTTCTCTGTGTAACGGAAACGACACCTTTTTTTTTTAATTTCGAACCTCGGATGGTTCGATATACTCACCTGGAATATGTTGACCGTCACTTTGTATAACGTATGCATTCCGTAGAACCGTACACTGAATTCAAAAATTTTTTACAACCATGATTTCCAGTGGACTAACTTAGTACTTTAGTTACAAATGATTAACTATATATAATAAGTAAGTTCGTTTTTAAGCACGTGAAACTTTTCAAGAACTCATTACCTTTATCTATTTATACTTTTTCAATCTTTAAATGAAGATTCTATATATATGAATAATCGTTTTAAACGACACTAGTCATTTACTAGTATAACTTACGTTCCTATACTTAAAAAATAATAAATAAATTATATTTAAATAGAATGGACAATGGGTTCATTGTGTGATTCACCGATGAAAAGCTATTTTTCGCATTTTCTATACATTGAGAAAAATTTGCTAGTATAAATTACTATTTTAATGGTAAAAGGAGGACAGACTTGCACAATTATAAAAATTGCCATTATTAATAGTAATTTTTCCAAAATTATGGCAATTTTTACCATTATTAATAGCTATTTTTATAATTACGCAAGTCTGTTCTCCATTTACCATTAAAATAGTTATTTTTACTAAAAAATTTTTCTCAGTGTAGTTCTTTAATATACTAAGTATACATTTTTTTATGATTTCAGCGAATTTATATGTTGTAAACATATATTAAATTTGGATTTAACTCTAATCTAGAAAAATGCTATCCAAAGTTGTCAGAAACAAAATTAATATTATTGATTATGTTTGCAAAAACAGCGCACGTATGATGTAAATGAGTTGTACATTAAACGAGAACTTTTAAAAATGAATTGAGTCTATAGACATTTTTAAGTTTACTGTTATATGGAAAATTGGAAAAAATGTTAATGTTTTGACGTTTGAACATTTCATTATAAATGTTGAAAGAATGGGTTAAAAGTGGTGCAAGTTATTTCTAGCTATTTTTTTGAGAAAGAGTATAAATTGTAGTATATAAAGATATAATGTATAACTAATATCTATATATGTACGGAATAAATCTATATATCTTGTCTGCACTCCATTGATCAATTTCTTGAACATTTTCATAATCATTTAGTTGAAATCGGAAGATAATTTAATAATATTCAAAATAATTGTAATTTCATTGAGTTTATTTTGGATGAAACAAAGTTTTTTTTTCAATGTGTAAAGAAAATTAGGTTCCCATTGAATACTGGATAACTATGACGTTGTATTATGCACTGTAGAATTGAGCGAATGAATATTGTTAGCTGTAAATAAATCGAAAACTCATGAATTTTCATACAGTCCCGTATGCAGAAACTGCACGGATATATATTTATTTTTGTGGAAAAAAAAACTTGTTTTATTTTCTTGCAATACTACAAAAAATAAATTTATACGCTGTTGCGTTGATTTAGCAAAATTCTATTGTGTCAATATTGCAATTCAGGATATACGAAGTGCGTCCGGAATTATTTTAGAGAAATTACTATAATGATATTGAAATTTTCTTAAATTTAATTACGTTGTCATTTACTTGACAATCAGGTATAAAATATGAAATACGCATAACCAATTGACTTATATGATAGTGTAAAATCTTTTTCTCGAACGTTAATATATGTAAATAAAATTATCGTATATGTTTTGATGTTTACCATATGTAGATAACAATGAGATTGGCTCAGATTTGCATAAAATAAATCGTATAACAGTTATGACGTTACTTCATAATTTTTAATCATGTTTTTAACTTCTCTCTACTGATTGAGGGGCTATCTTTTAATATATGCAATCGTATAAGTTAACGTATTTGTTTCCTAAATTTTTATCTTTACTTTCTTAACGTGTTAAAATAATAAATAAAATTTTACAAACCGACGGTATGTTCTAAAGGCATTTAGTTTACTATGTAGTTTATATTAAATAATATGTATAGTTTAAAATGTTTTTAGCAAAACTCTATACGAATAGAGCGAGCGGAGCCAATTTGTAAATTAGGTGAACACCCATAATATCTTTATGTCTGTTATAATTGACGTACCGAATTAATTTACATTCTTATATAGAAGTGTGAAATTCTCTACTCAATAAAAAACCTTCGTCTTTCTATATCCACACAACGAATGATCGATGCAAATGAGCGTATATACAAGGTCCAAACAACTTTTTTTAAATGAGATTAAACGATATTTAATTAGCAAAATATAAATCAGCTATATAACCATAAGGTTATTTGCAAATATTTCAATTAAAAAAAACCTAGGAAAGATACTAGGAACGTTACATAAATCTCGATAAATCTTTATTGGAATTGAGACAAGCATGCGGTAAAGTAGCCGCAGAGCAAGGCAAGGCACGAGTGTAAACGAACGAGTTTCGAGAGTGAAAACGAGATGTCGCTACCGGTGAAAGACGAAGACCGAAGTCGCAATCGCAAGGTGCGTGGAGCAAGGTAACTTATAGGTAACCCAGCTGCCACTTGCCAGCATGCCGACATTGTCGGACGTGGAAGTACTAACACAGGCGCGGATGCCTGCACGTGGATTCAAAAGAAGGTAGACGCAGAGAGGTGTGTGGGTGAGGTCAGATGGAACTATTGGGCGCAGTTGTTGCGCGTCGTCGACCCTTCGTCCCCCCGTCCCGGCCCGTTATGCGCGCACACCTCAGCGCCACGGGAACCACAGTATTCACAGTCCGCAGGAGAGGACGCGTCCTTTCGCTTCCGAGTCCTATATAAGATTCCCGAGACTCCTGCCGCTCGGAATCAAGTTTCCGTTCCTTGACATCTCGACGGTCAAGGCGATTCGGTCAACCGGTTCCGAGTGTTATCACCGGATATATTTATGCGCGCGTTGCATCTTCGCAATCCGGTTTATCGTGCAGCTTGATACATTTATTTCAAAGTTCCATCTCGAAGTATAGAAAGAGAGAGAGAGAGAGAGAGCACCCGAGCGTGCGCGTCAATCTAATAAACATCGACGTGTCTTTGCGACTCTGCACGCGTGCTGTCAGCTAGTATTTTCCCCTCTCCCTCCTCTCTCTCTGCGTCTCGTTACATTATACACCCAGGGGGGAATTCGCCCAGTCATCGGTGTCTATATACGACGATACGAGAGAGGAGAGACCCGGCAGCGGGCACTGCAGACACGGACTCGCGCCACTAAAACGAGTTGCGCAAGAGTAGGGATGGACGATACGAAGCAGCAGCAGCAGCACGCAGATAATAATCGAGAATCCGCCGTCGCGGTCTAGGCCAATCGAAGCCGCACCACGCGAGTCACGACGACGCATCATCATCCTGCAAGTCAGAGAGACCCATCGAGAACGAGAGTCGGTGTTTAGTCGTCATGCTCTTCTAGTCGCTACTCGCTCGTCGCCAAAGCTTCGCGCGCGCGCACGCACATCACGCGGTCTTCGAAAACTCTGACCTTCCAGTCGACCGCGGACGCGCGGACCCTCCCCTCCCTCCCATCCTCCGTCACCTACTCCTTCCCTTCTCCGTGCAGTCAACATTTCGGCTGATTTACGAATTAATGACTCGGATAAGAGTTTGAGTTTATGCGGAGGCGCGTTGAGAGTCTCGCTACTTGATTGGGCGCGCGTCTCACGAACGCATCGCGCGACGCTCCTGACACTGCTCGATCTATATAAATCCCGCATCGACTGACTCTCTCTATACCTATACGACTTAACAGTGAGTACGCTTTATTTTATATCCGCTATCCTCTTTCTATTTAATCTCGCTGCCTATAACAGCTCAGTTCTCTATTTTAAAATACATTTCGAGATCCTTCCGTTTGTCTGTATAATGCCGCCTCGCGCGTAGCACCGACGAGAATATTGTGTAACAGTAGTTGCTTCCTGAGAGAATTTTTTAACTCTTATATGGAAAGAATCTAAGATCTAACGCGTCGGGAAATTATTTTTCTTATTACACTTTTGTGACGAAACCGTCTATGCGACACCATTGTTCCTCTTTAATTACACCGGGCAACATTATTTATGACCTGGAATAAAGAACACTCATTCTCTTTTCATTTATTCACACTAGGCTCGATAGCTAATTCTTTTATCTTGTTAAAAACTCGAACAAACGTTATTTTCGCAATAAAATGGTAATGAAATATTAATACGTTGATTGCTACAATTGCTTTTCTTTTAAACTTCATCGTATACTAACGGGTTCATCAAACTAAAACTATAAAACTGTAAAAAATACGCTCATTCCAATAATTAATATGAACTCTGTAAATCACGCACAGTTATATAAGCAGAAAAGTAAATAACTGTTAACTTAATGAACTAGGTTAAATAAAAAGAAAATGATAATAATAATAATAATAATGGTCAAGGCTGCAAAATGATGTTGCATGCAAATTCTTTGAATTATACATGTAGACTTATTTTCTAGTTAAAATTACAAATAGTATATAGGAAATTAGTCGCAGATAATATAACCATTATGTACATCTAATCACTGTATTGTTTTATACAGTTGATAGGCTGCAAGATATTTGATGAATTAGATTTTATTATTTCTTTTTTCACTTCATAGTTATTAATTAAAAATACAAGTAATCACACTTTTCCTTATAAGCTCATTACAAGATAAATGATTTCGAAAAATTATATCCAGTATAGAAAAAATTTACTGGATAATTTTTTTCCGTACAGTTAATGTGATCGTGTATCATTGGATTAATAACATTTTGATATATTCGTGGAATGATAAAATTTGGTAAGATTTTTTAAACTTTAAAAATACAAAGATTACATATTATACTCGCTAATTTTTTTAAAACTATCCGTTACCAATGATAACGTTTAATCGTAATAAGTGTTTATGCATTTTGTAAAGTCGTGTCAATACAACATACTATATTATTTATTTGCAATCTTATCAATATAGGTATAACTGCCGGATTTAAATGATATGGACAATCGTAAACATTAAAATAACGTAACACCCAATTATTTATCGGGATTTCATTCTCTATCTTACATCCGTATTCTAAAAATATACAAGTCATTCGAGTATTACTAATGACATTTTTCCTATATATTATTATTATTAATTATGTTTAATAATAAAAAAACTATGTAAAAATTATAAATTCTCCTTAGAAAATTTAATTAACTAAAATAAATAAAGTTTTTTTAGGAGTAATATGAAATGAAATTAAATTAATGTTTATATTGATTAAATTAAGTATTATAATAATAAATATTTGAATTCACCAAATATTTATTTATTTTAATTAAGAATATTTGTAGGAGTGTATACTTAACATTTTTCTGAATCCGCATTCTTATTGTTTTAGTACAATTATATTTATACGTGTATTAGTAATTTATTTATATGAAAATTTGTTAATTAATTAATATTATAATGTTATTAAGGCTCTTTGCGTCTCGATTGTTCATTTAAGGTTTTCGCATTCATATCTTGTCTGCGGCTCACTGTCGTTTATTTGCGTAAATATACATAACGTAAGCAGTCACGCCTCTTCAAGGCTAAGTAGATGATGTTAAAATGCTAGGCGAGCTTAGTATACGGTAGTATAGAGTTGCATATTAAAGGATTTGTCAATGGATTTACAATACGTCAAGTATTATACGTTTATGACGATACAGTTTAATACTTCTTAATTACCCAGGAATACGTACATGTATAAACTCCAGCACAATCCGCACTGATAACATTTGCGTTCACTTAATTTACGATGTAATTAATTTTAGTGCTACTTCACTCAAAATCTAATAGATACATTCCAAATTACAATAAGGCATCGTTCTTTCGAGCCTGTTGCTTCATATATACAGTGCTTATCAATGCTCAATCAATGGAACTGGACTCTTTAATTCCCACAATCGCATTGGTAATTTTTAATTAAATTATACATTGTTTTTTCAATGATAGTTTCTTACTTTTACCAACCTATTGTTTGTGGGATGTAAATTTGTCATATTTTGGAAATCTGAACAAATTCACGAGCAGAGTATATATTGTTTACCGAACTAATCAGACACGCGTGTAACCTTAATATGTGTGCAAATATCAAATAAATCAATATTTTTCCATAGATAATCGTTATGAAACAATCTGATAGATAAATGTTTTTAAAAAATTGACTGTATCGTTTTATGCTGGATTCATTGAAAAATCAAACAATACTCTCGTAATCGTTAAGAAACTGAATTTCAACACCGTGTATTCCTAGTATACACTAAAAATGTTTTGTCTACGTGAAGCATTCATATGCAGATATTAAAGTATTTGATAACCGTTTTATCACATTTTTATTTTTATCTTAAATACGTTGCAATGGTGCAATATATCAACTTTGTATTCGATGATTCAGTATATCATATTATTAAATTACAATATTGCTTCACTTTGTCAATTTTAATTTTTTTTTCATCTGCAATAACAATATATATAACTGTACGAGAACGATCAACCAGTTTTTGGATTCTTATTAATTATCGTTACGAATCATATTACGAGCAAGAGTGTTAATAAAATCCTTTTTGCAGTAATTTGTTCTAATTTAAAGTTAAATTGTATATTACCCCTTTTTTGTAATTGATTGCGTGCGATCTGGATTGTATTATTCAATGTATAATTGTAATGATTTTTTTGGGTCAGATAAAAATGTGAATGGGAAAACATCAGTAAAAACCGAGAAAGCTAAATAAACATATACATATACGTTATACAGTATACATTATCAGTGTATTACCTAACGGCTAATCCCGCGTGAACTTTGTACGCCAGACATCAGTTAATGTAACAAATTAAGATAAATGCACTAAAAATAATTGGAAAAAGTGTACAAAAACATATTTTTATCTGTAAAATGTATCCGAGCTGTATTACACAAAAATCAGCTTTGATAAATGCAGTGAAGGTGAAGATTGTTGCACTGCGATTATTGCAAATAACGATATAGACTCGCAGACTACCGATTACTTTTAATGACATAACACTGATTCAATTCCAATCTTTAATGTAAATCATTTTAGATTTTAAGTGGTGTCTTATACGAGCGATACAAAATTAACGCCTGAAAATAAATATTTATTTTACTATTAATTATGAAATTACCTTTTTTTTTATTATCGTTAACTACTTACGAACATTTTATACATAACTAAAATTCTATAGCTTATTTCATTACTCGTCGAGGCAGACATTGATTATGATTTTATACGTGTAACGTTATATAATACTTACATGCACCTGTTTGCACATATTAATTTATTAGATGTAGAATAAAAAAAAGTATTAATTTTATTTAATTTATTTTTTCAGATTGAAAATGGGGGCATCATTGGCAACGACGATAACTCATATTGTGATATTAGCATTATACGTATTTACGATATATTGTACATTTTACGTGCTAGATATACCATTTTTACACGAGAGATTTAAAGACTTTGATGTTGGGCAACTAAAATACCTTACAGTCTGGAATGTGGTGAGTACTGATATTTTTTCTCAAATTACAAATTATATAATCTATTAAATAACAAGTAGCAATGTTTAAAATGTACGAAATTATAAATTTAATGTGTAACGACTAGTTTTTAGAATATTTAATATAAGTCATTACGCTCTCAATGTTGATATTATAAACTCGTTAATGTTTTTAATTTAATTAAAAATTTGACGCTTTCACTCGAGTGCTTCGGGTACAAAAATGTTATCGATTATTAATACGAGACACCGATGAATCATTAATATTATACTTTATAAGCTTGGAAAAAGTATTACAATCAATATAAATACTGTCGCGTTTTGCGTAGTCATTATTCTTATTGATCAATAGCCAATCCACATTAAGCGAGTTGAACGGCTACTGAGATATATGTCGAGTGAAATCGCACTGTTTAATCGCGATACAGTCGGCTTCCGTGTGTTTGCTTGCTTATATGTGTGTTATGTCCACCAAGTATCGAATAATTCCAAATGCGATTGCCATGTATAATCAATCCCCTTAAACATGTCAACGAATACTTTTTTCCTAGAACCGCTTACTTAAAATTACGCTCGTTTTGTTCTATAAATTTTTTACTCGTTAACTATCAATTTTGTATGATATTCGTGATTTTTGTAAACTTCAGTTGATGCGATATATTTATCTAATTTAAAGATGTAACTATATCTTTTTATTTTATTTTTAATTTATTGAATTTATTAAATACATTTTTTGAACACTTTGCTATGCCGGTAATTTTTTTAAATTCAATTTTTATTTTGTTTTTACTTTTTCATCACTCTTCTGTTTATTGTGGATGCCGTACCTAACGATCACAAAGCATTATAAATTAGGTTAGATATATTTGTTTATAATTATTAATATTACTTCAATAATTATAATACACTATTGTTGACATATTTGTTATTATTGAACATTTTCATCCGTTTTTATCTGCACGTGTGCTCTGCTAATCCATTTCTTACGCAAATAATGGAGTCAGATTCACCTTCCTCGTATTATATAATCCATAATTACAACTTATGAAGAGATTTTAAGGTATATAATGAAAATGAAGAATCGTGTATGAAAGATTTGATTTCGCAAATACAGTACGTAATACATCAATACTTCGTGATTAAACAAAAAAGGAAATGTAATTTTTTTTTATCAATCGAAGAAATTGATGGTCTTCTAATGAAATTTACCAAGCAAATCCAATAGGATAAAAAAGATTAATAATTCAATAATAATGACGATGATGATAATAATAATCACATTTATATAGAAAACTTGAAATTCATAAGTTGCATCGTAACTAATTCAATTAAAAGAATAATGTGAAGTTTACCCAAGTAAGGATGAGTGCGTTGCAGCAAGTATTACCGAAAATCTGCATTATGTGCGCTCAACGTAACCATTCACTATATCTTTCGAAATAAGCAGGTTGCGTTATCTGGCGGAGAACTAGTGCCTATATGACATAGAGTGCTTGTATATACTGCCTGATCGTGCAAGAATCATCGAGACGAGATGCTTTCTTTCGCTAGTTCTCGCACGCATTGCTTCGTTTCCCTCTTTCCATCTCTCTTTTCTATATAACCTAATATATAAAGTTACTCTCACTTGTAATTTATAATGCTGCTTTTACAACGGTCTTTCTAGATGGGTTCGCCAGTGTTATATCCATCTGACGTTTGTGATTGATGTGTATTCAAATTTTATGGAACTATATTTTTTTAACTACAAACGATGTACGAAATACTTATATATTTTTTTAATACAAATGTATAATAATAAGAATAAATATGATATTTAAAGTTCTAAAAATTCTTTTTTTTTAGGTAAATATCTATAGTTTAAGAAGTGTATAAGATTTTTTTAGGATGATAATCATCATTTCTTAATAAATAATTTATTATTAGACTTAAAGTCACATATGCAAATTCTAGTATATAGGTAATTATTATCGATGTTGCGTATTATTTCAAATCTAAAATAAGATTTATTGTAGAATGAAAAATTTAACTTGTAATGCAATATCTTGGCGTTTTTCGAAGCTCTTTAATGCATATGTAATAAAATAAGTTTCTGCTTTCGTTAGAGTAAAATTGATTGCACATTCACTCAATAGAGTTGTCACTCCCGTAAAGCGATTTTACATTTTGGTTTCAGTAATTCAAATTATATGTAAGTCTGGTAATAATCGCAACATAACTATAAGAAATATTTAACATAAAAGTATTTCTTTGAAATGTATTGTCCCTGACAACGTAAATATAGTTTCATCTTTATAATTTTTATACTTAACCGTTCTCTTATATTAAAGATACTACAATGAATACTGTCTATATCGCATAATAATGTCAAAGTATTGAAAGGAGAGATCTCTGAAAATAATGTCGAGTATGAAATTCCATTACTTTTTTGCACAAGATTTCTCTTTGTCTTTTATAAATTTCGGAAATATACCCTTGACACTCTTCTTTTAAATTAAAGATTCTTTTCTTACTGTTTAGCTATTGCGACATAGTTTACCGCACAAAATTTTATGCATCTTCTCTTTAGATACAACTACATGTCTTTGATCAGAGATTGTAAATTTTAAGGATTAAGTAGAATGCCCGTTTTTCTTTCGTGAAATGCAATTACTGTTTACCCATGATGCATACATTAGATTAATGAAAAAGAAAGTCTGCACTTTTATGCAAAATTTGAGAAATATCATATTCTTTAATTTTTATATGCAATAAGCGACGTAACGTAAAAAACTAATATTTGTGTCTTTAATTGAAATTTCAAAATTTTTTTAAGATTCTTTCTATTTTTAGAATGTTTCGCGAATTGGCATAGTTTATGTACAAAAATTGATGAACTTTGAAAATATAAATTGAATTCTTATATTTGAAAGTATTTGTTTTTTCAAATAATTTTATGGAAACACACAAAATTTTGTCTGTAATTTAAATAGTGTCGTCATGCTTGCTAATGGCTTCATTTTAAGTTTATTCACCTTTATTGATAAAATACTTCAGCGATGATATATGAAAGTTAAAGCACTTATAATAAAAAATGTTGACTCATTTCTTTTGTATCTGATCCATATGTAACTGATGAGATGAAGTCGAGAGAATTCTCGTTGTAAAGAAAATAAGCTATTTCAACCACAAACATAACTACGTGTGGTATCAATTTGCAAACGCAAAACTACATTTTTAAAAAAACCTTGAAGTTTATATAAAAAATAATTATTTATAATTGAATTATAATACATAATTAAAATATTATACTTATATAAAGTATTTTTTAGAAATTATGTGTTTAAATATATACACGTTTATAAAATATAGAAGAGTTTTAATTTACACACATCAATGTTCAAGAAAGCTTTTAAAATATTGATAGTATTTATGTAATGCATATTGTATAATATATAAAAACAATAAGAATATATTTTTATTACAAACACAAACAGGTTTTCTACAGCTTCCTATAATTTTAAGAAATATTGTTTAAATAAATTAGACGCTGTTGGAAACGACAATATCCCATGAAAAAACTTTGACACTTTAATAAAATGTTACGAGGAAAGCTGGGTCTTTACTCAAGGAGAATAGGCTGGAGACTAAACCTAATATCAATGTTTAAAACTGAGAAAGTATTCAAATATATTGCATTACAAACATACTCATACATGTGACAATAGGCTATATTATAAAAAAATGGTCAGTTAGAATAGAATAGAAGACGCGCAGGCCATGTCATGAAATCTTGCTTATCCTACATTTGCCGAGACAAACAATCAAGCTAGACGAGTGATTTTCGTACAAGATATTTCTTTTATAGAAGTTATTACTGCTTAATTGTTCAAACAAATTTTTGATACGTGAACTTAATATGTTTAATTTTTGGTTGCACAATCCACTCTCTGCCAATACGTGTAGATAAAAAAATATTGTAAACTTTTGCATAAACACTGAGAAAAATGAAATAATAAAAATTACTATATTTTATAGTAATGGTGGGACATACTTCGATTATCGTAATTTTTGCTATATTTTGTAGTAATTTTTGTTATAATTTTTATAAAAATTACTATGTACATAAGAAAAATTGCTACAAAATATAGCAAAAATTACGATAGTCGAAGTATGTCCCACCATTACTATAAAATATAGTAATTTTTCTTATTTCATTTTTCTCAGTGAACTTCTGTGTGTAACTTTACAGAATTCCAAACAAATGAATTTCCATTTGTAAAAATAAAATTAATAATTTAAAATAGAAATATCAGTAAAACTGCACACTTTTGTCGTTCTTCTTAGACATAAGCTATTAACGCGTAAGTAATTTTTAAAAATTGTATATAAAACCATATAAAAATGCAAGATTACTCAAAGCGTAAATTAAAATTATAAAGAAAAATCATCGTTATTTTACTATTTATAAATATGTGCATCTATGAATTTGAATAAAATGCACGAAATATGTCAAAAAAGTTTATAAAAATGAGAATGGAGAAAGGTGTACGTACATTAAAGAATCGTTCAAAAGGGATCAAGCCTGCACTTGGCGTCAGGGCTATAAGAGAAAAAAAAGATATAATAATAAATAAAAAGACGTGTGAAAAGATAGTTGAGCTTATGGATTTGTGCATTCACTAAAGCCGATTCGTCGATGCAGTTTATAGCCCCCTACGGGGGCTTCGGTCGTGCGCTCGGTGACTGTCTTTTCTCCCGAGTGTTTCGGTCAGTTGTTTAAGCGCGCCCCGAGCAGTCACACGCGTCGAGGGCGTCGACGCGCGCGCCGATGCAGTCTCTACGTTTCTCTACGGCCCCTATACAACTCGGTACTTTAGATTTACCGTGGCAGAAGGAAATAGTCGTAAAGCTTGTGCGCGAGGTGGAACAACGCTAAACATTTTCTAGAGTCCCGTATACAATGCTAGGTTGTGCCTCGGTGCAAAAGATCGCTCGCTCTCGGGCGGGCTGATTTCTTTTCGGAGCTTTTCTTCGGTCTACGTCCACGTTCGTACAAAAATAGATCTGGAGACCAGCTGACTATTCTCGCGTGATTCGCGTATCCCGTCCACGACGATAAAACAAGCCCGCTACGCTGCTGCTTTTCGGCCCGCGTTTTTGAGTTTTACCCGGTTCTCCGTGCTCTGTTTATCAAGACTTTTGGATTTGTGTCTTCTGACGTAACATGCTATTACTCTTATATACATTCATTCATACTACTCGTTCTAGCACCTTCTAAATATTGTCATTTCTGTTGTTAAGGTGAAAGATATGCACTGAATGTCTATTTCATTTTAATTAAATTTGAATATTCTCATACCAATTAGTTACTTTTACACAGTGAAACGTCAAATAACGGTGACTGCAAAAGCTTCCTTTTATGGTCGTATAAAAATTGTATTACCTGTTAATTTGCGGTTTAAATTGTTCATTTGCCTAAGGAGTGTAGTTAAACTTTTAAAGTATACCATTAATTTAAAAAAGGTGAATAATGAGACTATCCAATGTATTTTAGTGCAAGTGAAATTATAGTCTTCTCTCTATTTATTACCTACACATATTATACAAGTCACGTCATAAATTTATTGAAAATTATGAAATATAATTATTGTTAAGTATATTGCACAGTTACGGGGTTATGTTAACATTCGGAGCTTAAATACCAAGTATATAGCAACCGGGCGATCGATTCATGCTTTCCGTTTTTTCACCTACAAGTGTAGCTTCCCGCTCGTATATCGCATGACGTGTACTTCTTTAAATTTTTTAAATGAAATTGCCGTTGCATTTCTAAATTAGAATACCATTTCTATACTTATAATATAAAGTGTTTTTTTTAGTCGTCTGATGCGAATAATTTGTTCATTGTATAATATTAAAGAACTTTCCGGTATATTTTTAAATGATATAACTTGGTAGAATCACTTCAATTAATAGTTTTAAAATTATGAACTATAAATACTTGGGTATACGAAGATCGTTGTAAAAACAAAGTAGGTCAAAATTATGAGAATATATGCGTAATGTGGATATAGTAAATTCTTTTAATTTCTTTTTTCCATGATTTTATTTAGTATACAAATAATTAAATCCATTACGGTTTTTTCTAAATTTTAAATTATAATACCTATTACTGATAATAATATCTATTAAGGATAAACTTACAAAATAAAATACATTTCATTTTACTTCTTCATTATCAAGACGTATACGAAATGCATTAATTAATTATTTGAAGGTGCATTTCTAAAATTATCAATATGTATTGTTTTTTACTTGAAATTTTAACACTTTTTAATATTTGTATATACAGAGATGTAAATACATTTCGCACGTTAACCTTATGAAATACAAATAAAGTTTCTTCAATATTGGGGTTTCATATATATATGTACATAGTTGACAGTTTAAATATTAACTTTTACTATACTTCAGTACATTAATATAGGTATGGTAACGTTTTTTTTATTTATTTTTTACAGTATTGCATAACGTATTTTTCATTTAAATACAAAATTAAATAATTATAAGCATTAGAGTAAAAAAAATAGTATAAGTAATATTGATTTTTTTTATTATTTACATTACCGTGGAATGGAATTCATGATAGAACTAGTTTATAAATGTTATTACCAGTATAATTTACGAAAAGGTATTATATAATGAAGTTGCCGTTGCTTAAGTTAGTTAAAAATATTTCTACTGCAAAATGTGAAAAATGCATTTCTCAATCACTCTCTCCATATATTATCTAAATATGCGACACTTGCTCAATTATTGCAAATGATAAAAATTACAATATTCTCCGATACGCATTAAATGGTGTAATGAAGTAAAGCAAGTTTAAAATAAAATCAGTTCACATGTATGTTGTTATGTTATATTTCATAACATAATCGATAGTTAAGTAAACGATGTTGCAAACTGTGCGTGGTGTAGCCTCTCTCTCCAATTCAATGGAAAATTATTTATTACCCAAGTAGTGGTTATAATTGTGATACTCGACGCAACATCGATTGGTAGTGGGAAAAGTTTCGTTTCACGTATAGATTCTTGACCTTTAAAATATAAGGAAGTGATCGTGTTTACACCATATCCATATAATAATTGCCATAATATCAAGGTTCGCTCGGGCAGGTGGCCTTGACGAATTTATCCATTCGCAAAAGATACATACGTACTTTCACAACGCCCTCGATTCAACTTTACGGGGAATAAAGAGACCTTGGATGGCACCCATTCAATCGCGCCTCGTTTAACGAGATCGGGTCAATGGGCGCGCCAAACTATATATGCACATCTAGTGCTCTACCACTTACTGCAGTTTACTTCGAATTAACCTCTCGGACAATTGTCGTGTTTTACTTCGCTTAATGAAACTGTGCCACTTTTATTTTTCATTTGATGCAGCTTTACCAATATTTATGACGTTTCAATGTAATAGTAATTATTTTATTCGATTATCACACTATATCGCATACCTACGTGTACGGAAAAAAAGAGAGGAAAAGAAAACGCTTGAAAATATATATAAAGAGAATTGCATGTGTAGCAGTAGGCAAATTCCAAACGAATTTTTAACGATAATAATAGAAATGTGTGTAATGGAATTTTAGAAGTCGTGGTGTCATTTCTCAAATTTCCGGGATGCGGGAAAACTTTTTAATTGTCTTCCATGCAGCTGTATTCGTACAATTTGCTTTCTCGGTCTACTATGACCTTATGCATACACAAGTGCCGATTGAAGTCGGGAGAGTTCACAATGCCTATGGAGGCAAATTTAAATTCCTCACCTTTTGGGATGCGGTTTGTATTTTTTCAAATTAATTTGCTTTCTATTTACTCATTTATCTGTGCGTCAGCTAGCGTGGATTGAAATTTAATTACGTAATCCAATCGACATAATTACGAAAAGTGACTAAACAGAGGTTGGAAATAATATAAGTAATTGATTTTTAATCTGTAGCAATAAGAAGAATTCTATTAGTACCCATAAATCTTGTTTAATAGAAGATTACAATGAAAAGTTAATGTACACTAACAAACACATTATGTATACATAAAATAATTTTATTTTTACATAAAACATTCGGTGGTCAAGCTATTTACATGCTTGCGAAAGAGTTTTCGAGAAACCAGGAATAGATCAAAATTGACATAAGTTACATAAAATTAATGTACATATATATATGTATATATATCTGCGTGTAAGTGTGTGCATGGGTGTATAAATTATTGTGCGTTCCAATATTGTTTTTAAATTGCTTAAGCATTTCCATGGGTCACTGTTATGAATGTATAAGTTATACGATCCGAGCACTCGTGACGGGCATTTTTGTGCGTATAGGATAACGTCGACTCTTCCTGAAAATTTTAAGTATACGAATATAATCATTGGTGGAAAGGAAACAGTGTATCGATGGTTCAATAAAATACACGCACGCATCGGATACGTTTCAAGACCGCGATAGCTTTCCATAGATGTAACAGTCTTATTTTTTTTTCCCCCGAGTTACTTCATCTGCGTTCGAATGAACTGTTAGCCGGTCTTTTGCATATACATTTATTCACATATTACATATAGACGAGGGGCAGGTTGCGCTCCATACAGCCTTCCGTATTGCATAAGCGTGAAAAGCGTGTATAAAGGTCTCCTAACTTTCGAACAAGAATTAGACAACGATATAGCCGAGTAATTACTATATGACATAAGCCGACGATCAGTGGTCGAAAGCTGCCAGTGCCGCTTTTACCGCGTTCGGTGCACCGGACCCGCTACGTTACCGCATAATTCTCTCCGTTGCAGGTTACACGAGAGAGCTCGGCACCGTTTAAAGGTTAATGTACCACTCGCGGTGGACCGCTTCAATCTTTATACCTACTGTACTTTGTTTCTTAGTCGATCGGAACACGGCCTCCTCAAGAGATTCGTACCGCGATCTACGGCGTGCAATAATTTAAAGTAGCCTTGTATTTTTCTCGGAATGCACCATTACAACCCGAATGGTGACGTTTAACGCGAAATTTTTAGCATTCGGTTTGTCAACGCTACGAAGAATAATGCGTACCCAAAACAACTAATGTATACTTATCTTTTCTTTCGACATAATGCGTCAAATTGTGTGTAGTTGTGTCTATATGCATAGGTATATATATATTGTAGTGCAAAAGTAAACAATTTCATTCTAACCTTTTGCTTTGACTCTAATAAGTACACCTAATTTATATAAAAATTACCTGCGACTCAAATATAAAGTTGTGCATATTGAAATTCAAGAAATTTGAACAACAACGATTATTGCATAGTTGATATACTTATTACAAATCACGGGGGTTTATTGCATTCTTAAAATAACAAATTGTTTAAGAAATTTTATTGTTTTTTTTAACGTGCAAGTTTCGCTTAAAATGTCAGATTCAGGATACCTATAATAAAAGTATCGATATTTGCTTAACACGTATTTATGTTTATATACAAGTCATAAATTTACTTTATTAGGTTTATGTGATAGCTTTTGACGAATGCAGAATAAACCTGTTAAGATGCTAGTTTTTGCAAATGTCGATTACGCTCCCCATGTACAGTTATAGAAATATATACTTTTACAATTTCACCGAAAATAATTTTTAAGAAATGTTTAATTTAGGACACAAAAAAAATGTATCATCACGTGGAAAAAAACCTTAACGCCGAAGAAAAATAATGTATCGATTCCTGTTTACCTTAACTTGTACAGTGTGTCAAGAAACTTGACTGTAAATAAGCAATAGCTGCTTTTTGTCAAGAGAAATTTTCGTAATTCGTTACGTACGTAATCGAGCAGATACCCGTGTAAGATTAGAAATACCAATATATCCTTAAGAATAATTGTTAGAAAAATCGTATATACGCATAAATTCAATTAATTTTAATAGCTCATTATTTTTTTCCGATAATTCGAAGTTTTACTTTTCTCTGTCGACAGATTGCACAAACGTTGTTTTTCCTAGTATGTCTACTCAACGATATCTTCGGGACGAACAGTGTCAACCCGAAAAAGAGGCCATTCATTCGAAGATTCAAGGATTACTATCATGCCACAGTCGGTTTTCCAGTCTCTATGGTAAGGAGCGAGAAGCCTTGTATATAATGAACACAAGTTAATGTCTTTGTTAATAGCTTATCTTTTGCTATATCAACAATGCAGAATAGTATCTGACATTTCTCACTTTACCTTTCTTCATTCGTTTCGTTTCGGCGTTCGTTATAACCAATGACAGACAGCAGTTTATACTTTTACTTACGTCACTTTTATACATTACTTTGGTCACCATTTCGTTTAGTATTTTTTTTTTCTAATTTTATTTGACCGTGTTACGTCATTTCAATGATATTACTTTGCATAATATTAATAAGTAATATTTGCAACTTTTAACGTCTATGGTAATATAACAATTGATTTTGCTTTACATAAATTGTACTGACAACGCCCTAGTAGAAATCCAATCCATTTTTCGACCATTTTTCGGCCATTTTTATGATTTATCAACATGTCTTGGTAAAATTCGAATCCATTTTGGCCCATTTTTGAAACGCTTTTTCTACGATTTCCTAGCCAGTTTGTAGCGATTTTGATGAAATGGCTTGGTACTCGCCAAGAAATGCGAGAAAAAGCGTTTCATAAATGGACTGAAATGGATTCGATTTCTACTAGGGCGTAAAACTTAAAAAATTATGAATTTTTAATTACGTTTTTTAGTCCATCGGTTGAATTATATATTAAAAATAATAATAAACGTTACTGCAGTTTAAATATTTTTTAAGCAATTCGAAAATTTTTGTAAAAGGTTTGTTACCTAACACGACGGTCAATACTTGTTGTTGACTGTTATGGTGAAAAGATATTCTATTGACATTTGACATTTTCATGTTTTAGTACCCAAACGTATGAAAATCGTGTACATCTAATATTTGTATAATTTATTGACCTAAAAGTTATTTTAACTTCAAATTTTTTAAAAATATTTATACACACTTGTTCGACAAATAATCGAGTTAATAATTTAAATATCATCAAAATATTTGTAACGGTTTTTTTAATACGCGTTGAACGAGGATTTATAAAGTTGAACCACAGAGAGTAAAGTGCGCGATAAAGAAAAAATGAAAAAAAAAAATTATAAAATATAAAATAAAATAAAATAGAATAGCGAGTAAAGAGAATGTTGAATAGTTCGTAGGAGTAACTTTCTGGGGTCTAATGTTCGTCGATCGAGAGTTAGTATTACCTAAGGCATTGGATCCTTATTTCCCGTGGTGGCTCAATCACTTAATGCACACAATGATAATGGTTACAACTGTATTGGAGATGCTTACAGCGCCAAGACAATATCCCAAACGATCCCAAGGCTTGGGAGGCCTGATTGGATTTATGCTCATTTATTTAGGATGGTACGTAATCTTTCCTCTTGAGTATACTCATACAATAGTTCAAAATAAATTATATAATTTAATCAATAAAGAGAAAGAGAGAGGGAGGTGGAGGAGGAAGAGGAGGGAGAGAGAAAAAGAGATAAGTGATCGAATGGAAATCTAATATACGTTGCATATTTATTTTCAGGATGCATTTCGTTTATTACAAGAGCGGAGTTTGGGCTTACCCTGTTATAGATGTATTATCGTGGCCCTTAAGGGTAGTCTTCTATTTAGTGTTATTGACGTTCGTAGTAGGACTATACTACGCTGGTGAAGCTTTGGACCGATTAGTTTGGGGTGAATATTATTCAATATATCATGTCAAAAACAAATAGCTTGATAACGATTATCATAATCACCTAGAAACCTATATACCTACGCTTCTGGTCAAGGTGTCATAATCACTTGGTGACGGCTTTATTATTGCACATTTCATCATTTTTAACTTTTTTTTTTTTACTTTTCGCGTGATTCATTAATTTTCATTTTGTGGTGTCTGGCTTGATGTGGGTAACGCTTTCTTGACTATCAGTGCACAACAATTCTGTAGCGCTAGCCTGTATTGCAATCGAATAGTCTTCATTCATACGGTTTGTAAATCTGCACTTACTTAACTAAATATTTTATACGATTATTACGATCTCTAAAATATGTTTTGAGCATTAACTGTGATTTGACTGGAGAAATAGTACGGCGTATAACTGTTATTAAGGTTATATAGACATCATCGTAGAAAACTTACACAATAATGAACTAATTGAAAAAGACGAATCTAGTTCATTGTTAAATGTTTATATTCTGCATGTGAATGACGAATAATGTTTTCATTCGAGAGTGGTGGGAACTGACAATATTAAATTTTAGAAAACATTATATTGAGATTAAAATGAGGCTATCTGTACGGCGTGTAGGGAAAAGATACCTAGCAGAGGCTAACGTACCGGAACTGAAAACGTAGAATGCAGAGAGCAATCGCAAGAGGATTGTTCGTGAATCTTCCAACCAGGAAACGCATGAAATCAACCTTCCACGCTCTGTCAGATACCACGTTGTCGGTGCTCTAAGGGCAGAGGAAATGTTA
This sequence comes from Theocolax elegans, assembly GCA_026168455.1. Classification (NCBI taxonomy): domain Eukaryota; kingdom Metazoa; phylum Arthropoda; class Insecta; order Hymenoptera; family Cerocephalidae; genus Theocolax; species Theocolax elegans. Next base: position 52,187,078 of record CM047429.1, on the reverse strand, counting down.
TATTACTTGTCGATTTTTATATCATTTATACTCGATCGTTTCGACATTTTTATTGTAACACACACCAACACGTTTACACTAATAGTGCCAATAAGATAGTACTGATATATTCAAATACTAATTACGAAACTATAACTTTAAAAAAGCAGTTACTTAAAATTGAAATTATTCTTCGATTTAAATACTGAATATTTTTATTTCATATTTTTCAACAATATTTTGAGAATGTTTATAATCAGTTTATTATACAATAGAAGTAAAAAGTTTTTTACGAAGAAACAAATTATTTTTATAACTTTAATACTTCTTTCAATATAGAGAACATTCTATGTTTAGTTTGAAATATTTTAGCATATTGATAAACTATGTGGATTTATTTGGTTTTAATTTTTTTTTAAATTGATCTATAATTCATAGACAAAAATATTGGGATATGTATCGGTTGAATTGATCAAAGTATGATGTAATAAATTTCAATCGATTCGTTCATGAACTCTGTTTAAATATTACTAATCTTTTATGGATGGTCATCTTGTAGTAACATTACAAAATGACATTTATTACGCCAATAATTATATATATAGTTATTGATGAATCAGGTCTTGAGCAAAGATAATATATTAATTTTAACAGTTTATACATAGGTAATATAATGCTGCTATTTGAAGAATACGCATTTTTTATCTACTCACATTGTGCCATACATTCTATTAAACGAAAAATTTTTAGTGATGTTAATCATAAAGTCTGAAAATTACTCGTTTATGTAAAATTTCAATGAAACGAGAAGTTCCCCATTTTTTCATATTAATTATTGATTTGGTTCTGATTTCTACATTAATTTTTTGAGCATTACTAAAATGCGCAAAATAAATTAAATTTTTATAAACGTAATTAAAATTTTTCATGGTAAATATAAAAATTTTAACTAATAATTCTTTTGTCTGTAATATGTAAGTACAATTAACTGTCAGTTTAAGACTGATATTATACATTATGAAAATTACGTAATAGCCAATAAAAGCAACAATAACGGTGTGGACTGATATTTACATCGATTAACCATGTTCTGCATTCAAAATATCTTTTTTTATAACAATAACAATCCTCTGCCCTTAGGTCAAGCATCGACGAGCAAGCGCACACCATGCGTAATTAGTAAGATTTTTTTTTATTATCGACGTAGTCGAGGGTTTGTAAATCAATGTCGCATTATACATAATTATTGTGAATATGTTAAAGGTGTAATCGACAATAATCGTAATGTGTACAATAAAATTGAAAAAGCAGATGTTAATATATTTGCTTAAATTTAATTGTCATTTAATAATCGTAGGTCGCCAATCTGTAAATTGTTTGTCTTGTCCATAATTAAAATGTGCGACTTACTTTATTTTTGAAACGGGAGTTCCTTTTACTTAAATCATAAGAAATGAAAACACGCATATATATATATTAAGTTTGAATAAAGCTGATTATAAATTCCTGCGCCAATACTACTATATACGTTAAGATTAAGTATACATTTACCACCGCTTTAAACCTCGTTAAAGACTTAAAATAGTGGGCGCTCATGGTACAAATCATGCGACTGTATAAAATTTTCAATTCACTTTTAATGTCTGTATAGTATTTTATGTTTCTGTAATAAATTGTTAATACGTATTTTTATAGTAGATCATATATTTCTTCTTCGTATCCTGTACTATGCATGTCCTTCTGCTCGAAAATATGTCTCACGCTGCTTACGTTTTTCTATCATTAATAGATGTATCTACCTATTATCTTAGATTTGAAAATTATATCTTCATAAACATTGTGCTCTTATCTTTACTGTAAGTATAGAAAATGAATTTGCAGTAATCAAGGTAACGTATTCGAGATTATAAATAGATGGCAAATCTTCCTTTCAGACAATTCTTCCTTTTAACTGAGTTAATAAAAAAAATTCACAAAACGAGTAATTTAAGAGCAAGTGTCGTTACAACACTTGTGAAATTTTTTTTGCTTTGTATAATTTAATAAATCTTTGTCAGAAAAAATGTTAAATGTACAAATAGACAATAAATAGCGATGTATATAGGTATATTTTTATGTAGGAATGATTTATCTCCATACAAATGAAAGTTTTTGAATGATATGGTGATAAATAATTTCTGTTAATAAACTCACTATATCATGAAACTAATCAATCATAAAGTATCATATACATAAAGTCAACAAGCCAAATAATTTGTATTTTCACTACACCTTCAGTTTATGTATAAATGTGTGTAACAATACCACTAATATATGTATTAAAGAACTTTGAAGAATTATTTTTTGTCTATGAAATGATACATGTATAATATATTTTTATTAATTACGTTGTAAATAAGGATTTAACTATTTACCAAAGTTTTGATTATTGATGACCATTCACACGCCATTAGATACGATTATTTACAATAAATACACAAAAAAATCTTTAATTCATGTATTTTTTGCTATTATTATTTTATTACTTCCTAAAAAAAATTCCAAGGTACACGTTGAAACGTTAAAGATTACATAAACATTTCTATTTACTACTCTTCTAATAGAATATTTGATAAAAAAAAACAAAAAAACAAAATTTTATTTCCTTATATTGGTTTATACCAATGTATTTTGTACATTAATATTTATGTGGTTCAATAATGATGACTGGTTACCTACAGTCGTAACCTTGCCTAGTTAGTCTCTCGACGAATTTACATTGTGCCGCAGCATATTTTGCTGACGTTGCCTATCAAGTATATTTATTAATTATACACTTTTTATTACCTTGGTAATGCTTATTATTTTTCAATAACAATGTTAAGAATAAATTCAATGGATTGCGTTTCATTAAGTATACAAAATTTATGTATAGGTACTGGCTATAATAGTATGTTTTCTTTTTCAGGAAATTCGACAAAAGTTGTGGAAAAAAGCAGTAAGAAGAAAAAAGTAAAATAATGAGAACGTGACTTAAAGCGAGTGTCGCCTTGACTTAAGATTTTAATTTTTTAATTTTTATTAAGAATAATTAATAAAGCCTAGAAAATAATACTAAAACGTTTTACATGTATAATCTTGCCGATACTTTTAATTAGTTAATAATTATTAATCGTATAAAGGCAACTTTGCAGTATAGGTTGCGATTACTTTTCGTACAAAAATATATCACATATTACTTCTACTTATTAAATAGAATTTCAAGGTTTTGGAGTTATAGTTTTTAAAACATAATACAAACTGTTAAAAAGTTTTCTGTAGAATTTACATAGAATATAAATATTAAATATTTATTAATAATGGTAAGAAATTTGTATAATAAATTATATTTACTCTGTAAAAACTGTCAGAACAAATATACTATTACAATAGAGCGTCCATATTTCTGTTGCATATATATAAGGTTCATTAAGGACATAAAAATAAAGTTTATATATTTATATAATATATACACTCATTTTATTGTAGTTTCAATTTATTTATACCTACCACTTTAATAAATCGTTAAAAGTAACCAAACACTCAAATAATAAACTTACTCATTTCACGTTTTTACGTTGTTATACATTTTTATTTTATATCATTATGTACAAATTAGTCACATATGAATACAATCTATTTATGAACATTTCACTGGTTAAGTTAATTTTTTATGTATAATAAAAAAATGTTCAATTTGAAATACAAAGTATCTAGATTTATAAACGAACTCTTAAATAAAAATAAGCAAATGTATAAATAACATATTTGTAAATATATTAAATAAATGCGAACTATAGTTTTCATACGATATTAACAATTTTTTCTTTTTCTAATCTTGTCCAGTGGATATAATGATACATTAAATACAACCAGGATTTTTACAATATAGGTATATATGTACACATGTATACATTTACACAATCTTAATTAATATTTAAATAATTGCATTGAAGGTAGTCGAACTATATTGCACTTCATTTCATTAAAATATATAAAATTCAAATAAATTTTCCTACTACTTTTATAATATTGATGGTAAAGTTATTTGAAATGATTATACCGTAATTCAAATACATTTTTAATTCATCTCGTCGTACGGAACAAAAAATAAAAATTTTCCGCGGATATGTAGTTTTATACTTCATTTCTGGAGATACGCAGTGCTATTAATGCAGAAATAAATACTTTTCATATATTTGTACTTGGCTATATGCATGTGATTTAAAATAATATAAAGTCCATTAAAGTTTAAATTTATCAGTCATTTATCTTTTTTACCTTTAATTTAATCGAACATTGTAAATTTGTATTAAAACAAAATTAATATTAAATAAATAATAAATATAAAACACTAAAATAGCTGTCATTTTAGTTGTTGTAAATTATAAATATAAAAATCTTTCAGTCTCTATAGATATATATATAACTGTAATGTTCCAATTAAGTTCTTACCCCGAGTGTAAAAATTTATTTTTATTATTTTAAATTAAATTATTATTTTTTTATATAATTTTTTCTAAACTGGTTTCTGGATTTTCATCTTCCGAGGTTTCAGGTTCTGTATTTAATTTGCTGAAATCACGTGTATTTGGTCGCCCTTCAAAAAATTTAAATCTCTTGCGACTATCTAATAGACTGGAGAGTTTAAAATTGTCCTTGCGTTCAGTCTCCCAGTCAGATCTTCTTTTATGGGGTGGAAATAAACATCCTGCTTGTAAAAACGATTAATTTTAACAATATTGATATAGGATAATACCAAATAAGAGAAACTACAGATATTAAATAATTGATGAATCAAGCAACGTTGATACGACATTTATTAATGGTTCATTACTAAAAGCGTGATTTTAAAACATAACAGATATAAAGGAACATAAATAAACATTACAGATCACATGCAACACAATTGCCATACAAATTAATAGAAACGTTCATTCGCAAATATGTATTTTATACATATTTATAAAGCGCTATAATGAAGTTTTGCACATAAAATATCTTAAAAATGAAATAAAAATATAATATAAATTATTAAAAACTGGGCTAGTGAAATTAATACATTTTCACATGTATATATGTACAAGTCACTCATAAAAGTTTCCATTATAAAAATATAGTTTTTGTTAAAATTGTAAGTACAAAAGTAAAAATATCCATGCTCTCAACTTAGCAACAAAATAAAATCTACATGATTGATGTTTTTATTCTTCGACTAGTTTTCTGAATTCAACACCAGGCTCCTCGTCATAATGAGATTTTCTACCTCGTTTTTGATATCGCGCTAGAAGAGCTGCTAGGAAGATGCAGAACCCAATGAAGAATAAGGCAGCAATGATGGCCACTATTACAAGTACTCTCTGTGATGGCTTCTTATATTTTACGTTCGCGTTACCGTCCGATATTTCTGTTGACCGAGTCTCTGTCGAATTGTTTGATTGTAGTGATTTGGGCGCTGACTGCAAACCTTTGATATCTAATACACATTTATAATTAATAAATTTAATTCTATTAAAAATATACACGTATAATTTATAACTATCACTATGTATGTATTTTACCTTGGTAAAATTTGTATATCTTGTGATTATTAAGTTCAACTACATATATTTCTCGTTCATCAGATGATACAGCGATATCGTGAGGACTATTCATATCAATGTGTGGCGCAAATTGTGATATGATATCTCCTGTTTTGATATCTATAATAAATCCTCGTATGTGAGTTCCTTCTAAATATCGGTTTCCATTGACTAAATAGATTCGATCGTTAGCATAAGCAATACTGTAAATTGCCCCTCCTAATATAGGATTTTTATACTCTTTGTGAAACGTTCCATTACTGGCATAACTGCAGACTATTCTTGCATTTTCTCTGTCTGCAATAAATATGTAGTCGTGCTCTTCTGCGAGTGCTAAAGCATGAGGTATAAGAAATGCATTTTGAGGTGGTGAATTTTGATACACTGCTTTACCTATAATATAAAAGAGATTAATTTATAATTTAAGGTAATATTTTCTCATAATACAAATCTTGCAATAAACATTTTTGACAAAATGTAAATACAGATAAACCCGAATATAAAGAATATTTGTTGACAAAAACTACTATTTTAAGTTGCAAAACTATTAAAATCTAAAATTATGATGCTGCAATACTGAAATTGAAAAAATTCATGACTTTAAGCCATTAAATTTCAAAGCATTTCAATTTCAACCCATTAAATTTCAAAACAATTTCAGCATTTTAATTTATTACAATTTAGAGAAAATTTCTTTTGAACATATATAATCACTTGTTAGATTACGCTATCAGATTCCTTACAAAATCTATGTATTAGGAAAGAGCTATCTTAAGTATTAGTTTAATTAAAAAGATAAATTAGTAATGTATATTAATTTTAAATGCCATTCTTAATACACTAAATAAAGGATGCTTTTTAATCACCTTCTAAACCCCAAGTTCTTCCCCACTGCAATATTCTTTCACCATTTTTATTGAATTTCACTACTCGTGAATTACAGTAACCGTCGCTCACAAAAAAGTCTCCATTAGTTTGCACAGCCACTGCCGTTGGTTTGCAAAATCTTGTATTATCGTTACCTGGTTGAAAGGCCTCACCCAAAATTAATGTAGGTTTAATTATACTGTTTGCAAATAAATTATTAACATCAAGTGTTTCAGCTGCAGCTGCTGGTTGACTAGTTTTCTGTCTCATCAATTGTTGTTTATGCTTTTCTATATCTTTACTATCAAATTTAAATACTTGGTGCATAGCAACATCTGTTATCCAATAATTTCCTTGAGAATCTATTGTAAGACCATGAGGAAGATAAAACATACTTCTTCCCCACTCTAGCAGTTTTCTTCCACTCTTATCTAACAATAAAATTGTGCTTTCCCTTATCGGACCTCTACTTGTTTTAAATCTATTATCACTGCCAAAAGTCGAAGAATCCCAGATTCGTTCTCCCCTATGAAAGATGCCAATATTTCCATTTGGATCGATCGATACAGCTGAAATTTGCCCAAGTTCCAACTTGGAAGCCCATAACGAATCCCATTTGATATCTACAATAATATATAATTTCTGTAATCATCTATTCAATTGAATATATAATTAGCACTAAGTATAATTTATTACTTTAATTTGAATTTAATAAAATATGTTTGCTCCTAAAGATTATACTTATTTGTAACATCTGTTTTAAGTAATGTAATAATATTTATAAAAAAGTATAATTCCAACAATGACTGAAGATAATGTTCATTGTAGATAATATTGATTTGTTACTAATGATTCATCAATATGTTACAAAACAAACTAATAAATTATAAAAATATTTGTGATTTAATTGTTAAAACGAATACTTGAATTGCTTTGTAGATGCAAGAAAAAAAAAATTTACAAATACTTACTTGGATTGAGTTTGTCAGGAAAAGTAGTTGGTGGAGGACTAGGTAAATTGGATTTAAATAAAGGTTGATCCAATGGTGAAATTGGAGGCTCTGGACCGCTGTCTCTTTCATCAATTTCAGGATCTAAATATTCTTCGGAAGCAAATTTGCGATCTTCCAAATGATGCACCTTTTTCTGGAGAGAAAATAAGAGGAATAATAAAAAAAATGGATCAATCGGATTGGAATGTACAAGAGGTTTTACAGGACTTACCACCCTGACAGCTGCGGTGAAAGCGACGCATGTTCCCCAAAGCAGAAGATAACTGTAAATAATTTTGTGCGAGATGAGCTTCATCCTTGCCTCGTAGCGTCATTAGCTTCCTTTGAGCAAAATCGTCTCGTGTACGTGTGCATCGACTCAAGTATACGCCGTCCTTACGCGATTGCTTCTTGCCCATGCCATATTTACGTGGGTGCGCGGTTTTATTTTCCCGTTTCCGCGTATGTGAAATTTACCCTCACGACAAGTCCACACAATCCATATCTCTTCCGCTTCTCGTTTACGTCACAGATAATACTGTCGTTTTTCTCTCTCTCTCTCTCTCTCTTGTCCCTTTGACACTTGTTGAGCGTTGGACGCAGCAATGAGTTTTCAGTGCACGCGTGTACAAGACGAGATCGAAATTTTCGTGCGTTTCAATGATCCGGAGGTACGAATGTGACAATACCGCAAGTAATAATAACAGATTAATCCACAGGGTGTCGACGTGTCATCGGTCGCGCGCTACTCACAGATGTTAACTTTCGTATATCTCGCGGATTTTCCTACACCTTTTTTTTTTCCTCTTCAGTCCGCGCGCGGCATACGTTTACTCTACACACCGTGCTCTATACCTATATCGGAGAAGCGGATTCGTGCGACGTTTGCGTCGCGTCGATCGAACATGCGGTTCTATGCTATATATACACACGTATATATGTATACATAAAACGATATACCTGCGCGTGTGCAGAATGCGGTCAAACGCGGTATTAAAAAAGTATACTCCGAAGATCGAGTAGAGAGCGACTTTATCTTGCCGGTTGCCCACTTGTGGTTATAAATATGGGTTTGAGTGTGATGCAATAGATGTCCGTACTATCGTAAAATTTAAAATAATTAAATATAATAACCGAATGTTTATTATAAATATGGTTTATTTTCTAGACTAGTAGGTATTAACCGTAGAAAACATGTTGTACTAGTCTTGAGTGTCAATTAAAACAAATGAAGATACACAGTTACCGACATTAACTGATTTTTCAAATTTATCTTTGAATTTGTATATTTTTTCTAATGTACGAGCTAAGGCACATTTCATGGTGTGCAACAATTGTAAGTGTGCTAAAAACATGTAGTAAAAATAAAAATTAGAAACTATATTTAAAAATTTAATACAGAAATCTGTAATTGGAGAATTATTTTTCATATTATTTCATTTGAAAGATTTTAGTACGTATTATATACATCCAAGCTATAGGTATCTGTTACATAAGATTTATTTTTTATAAATCATAATTTTATGTATTATAATAAAAGAGGGTTTTTGTGCAATATTTTCAAAAAAATATTGAGTGACACAAATTAGCTCGTAAATACCGATTAATATATATATTTTCTAATAAACACATGCACGAGCGATTTAGAGTCAAAATTTAAAATTTATTTTTTACATTTTGTGCCTCTTTCTCCCTCTATCTTGCATACGGTAATTTGGATTCTGCTAATAAAATATTTGTCGGCGTACTCCGTCCATAGCCAAGTGCAATTGTTATTGCTAAATATTAGATTATTTTTAAGACAATTTTTTATATCAAGAAGTAAAGAAAGCTACTGCATTCTGTGAGTGCAGATCGACCGTAACCCTTACGCAGAGTGACTATCTGGGTAGAGCAATACTACAAACCGCATGGGAACATCAAAATATTAATTAAGTATTAATAAGTTTTGTATAATTATACAATTGCAGTTTCTATATATTATGAAAGCTATCTTTTTTTTGCATACAGTATTTACTATGTATCTCTTGTTTATTTTTATGTTGTAACATTTTAAATAAGTTTGAAGAAATAAACAACAACTATTTTACAAGTGTCGGTATAATATGGAGATATCCGATAGGTTACCGACTGAGCAAAAAAAGATAATTATTCTATTTATTTAAAAAACTACGCAATTCTATGCAAAACCCGAATACAGAAGTACTGGATAATTAAATAATAAATCATTCTACAAAGTTTCAGGTCAATGCGACGAAGACACCCTAATAAATTCTGCACCGAAAATGTACGATTCTCCGTGATTCTTCGGTGCAGAAATTTTTTTAAGTGTCTTTGTTGTATTGACCTGGAACTTTGTAGAACCGTTTATTATTGAATGATTTAGTGTTTCTGCATTCGGGTTTTGCATAAACTTCCAGCGATTAAGACCCTTAAGCAGATAACGAGTATATTGTTTTTATATGTTATGTGACAGGCGAATTTATCGTAAGTGTAGATTTGGGAATTTTGTACTGCGTCAAAAAATCTATTAACATTTGATAGTAACGGATCTTGTTTGAATTTTGTTTTTTGTGCACAATATATATGGTTGCATCTGGATTTAGAGATTAAAATCGTGAGATTTGTTACTACCGATGGAAAAATTGACTTAGGATTATATTACTGAGATATTTTTGAGTGTGACTTTTCTTTTTAGCAAACAGTACACATTAATAATATATCTGGTAGAAATCTAACTATAAATGTATAACGTTTTTAAGCCAACATAAGGCCAAATGTCATAAAATACCGAAAAAATGCTCTAATTAATAACAAAAATTGAACGTTATTTGACATTCAAATGTTAAATTTCTACTGGGAATAAATAAATATATTTTCAGAAATAAACAAGACACAAATAGCCTAAGGGAGGTTGCTTTAATTTTGATTATTCAAGACTTACGTTTTCTATAAAGCATTGCAAGTTGCTTTTCATTTATAGAATGTGAAAATAATTTACGATTAAATATTTTATGTTTAACATTTAATATTAGATCACGTTTCGTTTTGATATACGAATGGTCGAATTTATCGAACAAGATTATTGATACAAATGTAACGTTAATGTAGGAATCTTAAAATTTTAATTTATACAATCTTTCCCGAGGTTATTTATCTCCTCGTTTACATCAATCCGAAATTCTCATAGAGAAACCTGCTACTAAAAGGAATTTAAAATAATTTTGAAAAAAATCAATGATAAACGCACTTTTGGCAAATTTTGCATCAATCAAATTATTTACGATAATCCAATCATAATCAACATACAAGCGTTCATAATTCTTATCGTATATGAATATATTAATAATATACAATATATAATATAGTCCCAAAAATAAACATAAAAATGTAAAGCGAAAGAAAACGTATTTGTATTTAAATTGACTAACCTTTTTTTAAATAAATCTTATAAAGCTATATAGTAAAAAAAAAAAAAAAACTTCGTCCATATTTTACATAAAACAATACATCGTAATACTATATTTTCCATAGTGGACACTGTAACCGCGTAAAAGTATTAATTTAAAAATAGTTCTTACGCAGCTGTAATCATAAAAGAATCAATTTAAAAATAATTTTTCCAAGATTAAAATAGATGAATTTTGTAAAGAAATGTTCAATCAAATGTATAGAATGTATATGGTCATTAAATAAATGCATATAAAGTTTTTCATTGTGATGTAACAAAATCAGTTGAATAAGAAGACAAAAATGAATCTTATTTAGTCTCTTTTTATATAGCAGGTGCATATAATCAATAAAAAAAACATAAATGCCTTCTCTTTGAGACATGGATTGGAAGGAAGCCAGCAGGTGGAAATTCTTATGCAGCGGTGGACTATACGGGTATATATATACATATGTATATTCCTACACAGGATTCGGTGCATTCTATGCTGTCTAGTGCGGTCCAGTTAGTAATCCATAATAAAAGGAAAGTTTTAAGCTGATGACCATCAGACGTCGACGTCCGTGGGATCCCACACGAATCACATGTTATATTTTTCGATAGAAATTATAAATGCCTTGACTTTCCACGCGTGCACACGCGCACATATACACATGTATTATATATACGAGTATATATGTAATCTTATTAATTTACATATGTAAAGTATAACTATATTATATTTTATGAATTATATTTTATAGCGATGGAAATAATAATTTAATAATTACTCTTTATTTAGTATAGATTATATTTTATTTACTAAGTAACAAACTGAATGTTTTAATAGAATTTTGATGAAAAATGGGCGAGAATGGTTATTGATAAATAATAAAGGGTTTATTATCGTTGACTCCCTTCTGAGAGTTCTGGTATTGTTATTTGGTAGCCGCAGAAGAATTTTGTCATTTATTTTATACTGATTGTTATACAAATTTTACATGCATTTTGCAATTTAATTAATCATCTTTATTTTGAATCTTTATGATGAATTGCATGCATCTGTAACGTCGGCAAAATATGGATTGGTTTGCGCTAATTAAAAATGAGGGATACCGGATTTAGAAAATAGGCACTCCTTATTTTCTTTATAAACAAAAATTCATACTTTAAACAATATACTCAAATAATTTCACATTTTTAAATCGCTAATATATAATTTTAAAGTTTATACATTTTTTATATTAATTGTCACGTCAGCTCCCTTATATTCTAAACTATCCGAATTAATTTTTTCAGGTTTTTAATTTAATATTTTAAACATGATTTTCGGGTTGAAAGGTGTAGATTCCTATAATTTGGTTACGACATCTTTTTTACTCCACACATAACGAACAATAATTTTTAAACATTAAGTGATTAAAATTACTTTCCTAAATTTTGTACTGGAGTAAAATCTAAATATTACTATATTTTAAGCTTTTTTTTAAAGCTGCAGACGCAGAATTAGTTTGAGTCTACTTTTGAGAAGGAAGTATGATACAAATAATTACAAGAACCCTTTGAACAGTTAAATACGAAAAATAATTTGTAATATCCGTTAATTCTAAAAACTAAGATAAAAAGCGTTTTACAGTTTCAAAATTACATGCTCCTATTAATAAGAAATTTTAATACTTATCTCACAGATTCAAATATCTATCTGGGCTAGAATACAAAGTTTATCTAAAAAAGAAGCTTATTAATAAGTAAAGTTTCAGATAACGAAATAGTCATAGAAATTAATGTTCTTCACGGATACTTTTTAATGGTACATCTTTTCTTTTTAACTTTTATATGCGTATTTCATCCTTGAACTACTGCACGAAATATATATATAAAAAACTATAGCATGTAATTTTAGCTTCAATTGACTAATTAAATTGATACTGCAAGTGTACTCCATGACGATAAGAATAATATGAAATGCTGCTTTTAGTCTTTTTACAATTTAAACATAAAATGTTTTTACTCTACATTATATCGTTCTATATACAATTTTCCTATTTATTAAAAGAATAATTTGTAGTAGTAGACGATTCAGCCCGGTTATACTTTACACGTTCATTATGGTAAAATCTAGGCGTAATCTAAAGTATGCTCGAATGTAGGTTCTCGGCGTAACATCGCAATTCGGTCCGCTGTAAAGTTTGCGAGTGGCGGCGCAGCATCGGGCAGCTCTGTCAGGATATATAAACGGCTCTGGAGCCACGTTGTCGCTCATCGATCCGGCGTAGCTTTGTCCTTTCTTTTTCTCTACTTTTCCCGCAGGATATCTTTTAACTACGATGAATTACACTCGAATTTACTGTCTGTAACGACGACCGTCTCAAACTTAATATATTTTCTCCTACGAGGACGAGTACCCTATATTCTATGCAAATCGGAGTAATGTTGTTCTGATTGTTTCGCGTAAATGTTTTATATCTACATACAATCCGCTTATTACTTTTGTTGTATTTATTCATTTGTTTATTTAATTAATGATATAATTAATTTATACATATTATGGTTATACATACAGTTTTCATAATATTGTTTATTAACTCACGAATTATTTTAAGAATTAGTTTAATGTCACACAGCATATATTACATTATACTATATTATTAAGAAAAAATGCGCTTGAAATCATTTTAACTGGGTAAAGACAATTTTTAATCTTTATCCATTAATCTAAAGTATGGGTCATTTTATTTTGGTCACACAATATCGCTTTTCCCTGAACATACGAACCACCGAAGGTTTCTAGTTTCGGACCTTAAATACCGATACTTGCAGTGCATCAGTCAGCAACTTAGGTCTTCTTAAACATATACTTGGTACCCATTACGTTAAATTATCACTATAGAGGAATTCCGAAATGTAATTTATTTTTTATTTTGTGTTAATTAACTCTTAATTTTATACATCTGGAAAAACTGTTTATAGTTCTATATAGTTCGGAACCTTGTAAGATGATCAAAGCTCATAAAATCCTTCTGAAATCTCGGAATAAGAAAAATGTCTTTAAATATTTTAGTAGAAATACTATAAATAACATTATTATTATGTAAGTTCATTAACGAATGAGTAACTTAGATTTTTTAATATGTAGAATTATTTATCTAAATAATACTTTTTTATAATAATTTTATTGTAAACAACTTGAAAGCCGATTTATGTTATCTGGAATACAGTATGAAATGTCTACATTGGTACTGCTTACTTTAAAAATAACTTTCATCTGTCAACTCAAGATTTATTCTTTTAAAAGAAAAAAAGAAAAAATTTCGATTTTATGATATGTAGAAGTGTATATTTTTTTTATTAAGCTTGGGTTACTATATGGGTTACATTGGATTAAATAATTCATTATAAATTTATCTAAAGACTTAAAATATTTCTTAATATTTTAAATTAATCGTATTATTATTAACGTTTGATCAAAGTTTTATAGTTAATCTATTTGTAAAATAACTTTTATTTATTCAATTATCTCACTCCATATCAAGAATTTTAAGAATAATGCATTTACTGCAAAATATCTAAAGATCTAAACTTTTAGCAGTAATAATAAAACGTAATTATAATTTACTTTAATCACACAGAATTTAAAAATATTAGCAGTACAAAAATTTATTAGCAAAATTATTGCACTATGCTAATATATTTGATATGGGGTGTCATCATCGATTAAAAAAGTAATGTTACTAAAACAAAAACTATAAAATTTTGATTAAAAGTTAATAGTAATATAATTTCTTCAAAAGATAAAGAAATGCTTTAACTCTTTGTATAAATGTATAAAACATTATTTGTTTTTAATTGTAATCCAGGCTTATTCCATTAAATTGTTTATCTTTAAAAAATCTCTGTATCTTCTTTTGGTTTGGTTAATGTAATATTAATTGATAATTTGTGTTTAATAATGAAATGTCTTACGACTATAATAGTGTAGATGAGAAAAGGTAATGTTAATTTGCTACATAAAGATACGTAAAAATGTTCAATAATTGATGTATAATTTTAATTTAATTCAAGGTGAAAAATTCATACCATTACTATTCTAATAACCTAAACACGAGTTCCTTCAAATACTTAAAAGAGAATGAAATCACGGGTCTTACAATTTCTCGACTTAGAGTCAAATTGAATTAAAGTAATTTAATTATGTAAACAGCGAATACCCACTTTTAGCCTAGTAGAAACACTTTATAAAAGATTTAGAGAATTATTGAATTTCTTTCTAGGTTTTGTTTTAACGTAGATGTGTATAACTTCTTAATGTAATTAATCCACAAGTTTCCTAATACATTTAATACAAGTGATCTAATTGTAATTTGCATATTTATTTTTGATTCAGGGTTAGTTTAATCAATTTTGTTAATTGCTCGTTACTTCTGCATGATTAAAACACGTATAGATGATTGAACATGTCTATACATAGGGTAGCCCCTGATAACATGGTCAAATGAAACATGTCACCTGCACAAAAGCCTTTATTTCTCTTATTGCATAATAAATAACTGATATTGTATCAAAAGTATTTATCGTTGTTTATTTTTGGTATTATTACACTTTTCTATTTTGTTGTCTTATTTGAAAATATTAATAATACTGTTACACAAGTTAAGCAAAGGAAACAAAATAAAAATTATGTGTGAAGATTATTTTCTTGACGTCTAGAAAATCGGTAGAATGTACATTTAAATCTGTGTTTAATGTAATTTGATTAATTAACAAAACAGGAAGGAAACGTCCCTATGTAACTATGTAATTTTTACCTGGCTCTCTTTATAAACAGTATAATAATATACGACATAATGATATCACAAGAGTTTTCGAATACAATAAGTATCGAAAAATCTGCAATGCAATTACATTTAGCAAAACAATGGTGATTAAAAGGATATAATCGTCAAATTCAAACAATAATTAAATTTAATCGTCACCGACTCAGACAATGGAACCTGAAAAATATGGTAAACCAATACATCATTGCCCTTCGTTTTAGTTTTATCTAATACAGTGACAAATTTCACATAAAATTGTCAATACATTCAAAATGGCATTGGAAGAAAATTCGACTCTTAATTTTATATCAATTGAAACTTCCTTCCAATGCCATTTTTTATTTTCAATCAATATTTTTAGTTGAAATTTAGTACTACATTTATTTAGCTAAAATACTTGTTTCTTTTTAATTGACTCGGTCGGTAACAATAGAGTATATTATCCCATTATAAGAATAATAAACGCTTCTTATTTTCTCTGAATCACAGAAAATCCATTATACGTAAATATATAATGCACCAATAGGATCATCAACATTTAAATTATTTGTTGACATAGTAACAAAAGATCTTGGAATTAAATATTTAGATAAATTAAATTTTAAAAGCTTACTTCTATAGGTAAATTCAAATAAGCTCCAATCGAAAAAAAACAGATACTTACCTTATTTTAAATATATATCGAAATACAGTTTTTATGTACGTGAATGATTTAAGATAGAGAAAAATAAATAAAACTGATTGTACATAAAATCATATCAGTAGAATATACATAAAATCTACTATCCTGGACAGATTTTCAATTTCAAAATTGAATGATTTTACAAAAATGCAGAAACAACAATTTGTAGAATCAAAAATCAAATAAATTATTTGAATTCAATAAGGAATATAGTATAGATGAAAATTAAATTAAAAGGATATTTTTCTTGTATATTGAAAGTACTTAATGTTTTTAGTAATGGAAAAAATAAAACGAATTGATTGATTGATTTAACCTTTAGAGCGCCGGAAAACGCCTAGAGGCGTAAAAAATTTTTACTCATTATTTTTCATCTAAATTGAGTGAAAATTCACGTTTTGAGAGGAACTCAAATTTCGGTTGATGGCGCCCTTATAATGTTTTTCAAGTAATAATGATTCAAAGTGACTTTATTTGGCCAGATAAAACATAAATAATGCTAAAAACAAAAAAAAAACAGTGCAATCGTTTGTTTTTTGAATTTTTGAAATGTTTAACATTACCTACACCGTACTCGGCCGGAATACGGCTCTAGGCGTAAGGGGTCTGACTCGCCAACATCTCTACTTAGTTTGGCCCTAACTTAGGGACCTTAGACCACATTTCTACAGAAAAATGCGATTTACAAATTTTTCAAAACCCCGTCGCTCTAAGGGCTAAAGTTTATTGCAGCCTTTAGGTATAACCCTGTCTGGCTGCGAAGACTTACAATAAAAATACAGTTTAAGAGCAAGGAATTTGGAAGCAGAACAATGATTAAGGGCAATGGCAAGTGAATGTAGCAGTTACATTGAATTAAAAATTCTATGATTAACATATCAACTAAAAGGTCGAGTCGCTTTTGAAGTATATTAGATCGATAAGTACCTCGCAAATAACTCTGTTTTCCCAGTCGTTTTTGTCGCGCTACATAAGCTTATTAAACAATTTCGTTTTAAAGCCGTTTATATGCTTCGGATCGACCTATTGTATTATAGTCAACTTGACTGAAGCGTTCAATTAGACACGAGGGATTTTTGTGACTGATACATGAGAAAGCTAGTGTTCCGATAAAGTACTCTCGCCTCCTACGAGCCGACAACTAGCCTAATTGAAGACGATGAGAGATAACATGACCACGTCTAAGTATATTACCATGGACAAATCTCACACAAGCGTTTAATAATCTCTGCAGTTTTAAATATCGGGTGTAATCTATGTTATGATAGACCGCACAAGCACAATTGAAGTGAGGAAAAAGTAAAGTTTCCACTAGCATCTTCCTCATTTTTTTGCTAAGTCGATTTTTATTAAATCTAAGCAGATAAAGCTCATGATGCACCTTTTTTGAGATGTGGCGTATTTGTTTGTCCCATTTTAAAGTAGGAGTAAGCCAGACTCTCAACTTAAGTATCTCAAGTGAAGTTGATCGGTTTCTTGAATGATGATTTTTGGAAGGTCAGAAGAGTACAGTCGGCTGGTGTATTGTTAGCTACCCAATTAGATGACCTAAGTTTTTTTGGCATTGAGTTTTAAGCCATTTGCTGCAGCCCAAGAAACTACCGAGTTTATATTCGATTGAATAGAGCGGATAGCATGAATAATATCACTTGGAAACACACGTGTGTAAATTTGGGTATCATTCGCGAATATCATGTTTTGACAATCTGCAGAGAGCACATTAGGTAGGTCATTTATAAATAACGAAAACAGTATTGGATCTGAGACAATACGTTGCGGGACACCTACTAGCGAATTGAGCCATTTTACCGATACTCGATATTTTACCAGTGCCATCAATGACTGCCTGAAGTCTATTATGTAAGTAACTGAAGAACCACAAAATCGTATGGTTATAACAATTTACGGCTTTTAATTTACGCAAGAGATTAGTAGTACAAGTATAGTAACCTTTCCTCTTTCAATAGCTTCACGTACATTATCGGTAATTGGAATAAGAGCCGTATGAGTACTGTGTCCTCTCATGACACCAGCTTGCCTATTAATCAACAAGTTTTCAGATTCGAGATAGTCCATAAACTGCTTATGTACAATTTTTTGAGAAGTTTGGACATTTCAGGTAATTGGGTTATAGGGCGAGTATCATTTGGAGAGATCATTCAGAAGGTACTGTTACAATTACGTGTTTATATTTAGGTAAGAGGGATTTAAGTGAATAAAAAACTGGACATGGCGTATTATAAAAAACTGGATGTCTGTTGTATATAATAGAACTATCAATCGTTTTTTGACATAAAGCGCGACACCACCACTCGTCTTACCCATCCTATCGAGTCAATGAAGAGTAAAACCCTTTAAACAAATCAAAGAATCAGTTTCGCTTTCAGTGAGAAGTATTTCAGTGACTCCAAGGATATCATAATTATTTAAAACCCTTTGAGATTCTAACGTATTAAAGTTGGTTTTTAATCTATTTATGTTAATATGGCCAATCAAGAGGTGTGGCTTGACTGCTAATAGCCGAGACTGGCCAGGTAGATGTGACAAAGTGAATATGTGATAATAAGAATATAATAATTAATATTGAAGTTATTTTCGTATATAATGTCAATTATGTACGAAAGGGTATACATTAATTCACAAAAAATCAATAAATGATCAAAAACCTAAATGTATTGGAAACTAGAATTTATACAACAGGTATATTGTATAAGTATTGATATTCTAATCAATATATTTTATCAATTTGGAGCTGAGATGGCCTTGTATATATTATATATTATTAATTAAAAAATTGTAAATAAATTTGGTATATAAATGAAGAATTTAAAATAAAACTAATACTATATTGGAATGATCTGCATACGAAAAGGTGTATACAAATCCCGCATCGGAATGAATCCAATTTTGAGCTGGCCAAAATCATAGTTTAAAAAACTTTTATTACGCCATAAAAGTGGCTTTGTGACAAATTTAGTTGAAAATTGGGCTGGATGTAACAAAAAAATGGAAATCCAACAAGGACAAATCAACGAAGTTGTTTGAAACGCAAAACATTTAATTTTGTCGGAGGTCACGACTTGATAAAAGGGACAGGGGGGGTGGGTTAGGGGAGTCGCGTGGACGCGGGTGTAATTCAAAAAGTGACGCAGTTTCACTGCAGTTTGGTTGTGCGGAGTACGCATGCATACGTCGTCGGCAATCGGGCGTCGCGTTATCGTAAATAGACCGGGAATTTCGGCTTGCATGATTTGAATACTGATAAAGGAGGCAATTCCGGGTGGTGTGCGCGTGAGCGGGAGAGTCGGCCGTGTATGTATAGTCAAAAGGAAAACCGATGGATAATTCGATTGATGCCGACTATCGATTGACCTTCTTCTTTCTTCGACTTGGAGTTTTGCTGGGGAAGTCGGCGCGAACCCGACAAGTGGAATAGGAAGTCGATCGCAAATTCCAATTGGCTCACTGTGTTTCTTTTAGATACCTGCTTGTAAACTCGAAAGATTTGCAAATCGTTGAATAAATCCTAATGTACCGGGGAGTATGCGAATTGTGCGAATGACAGTTGATAACTTGTCACAATGCATTTCAACCGAGACTACCTTACAGCGGGATAATGGACGTAGACATATTTTATTTATCCAGCTATTGTATGCATATATATTTACACATATGCCATCGATCGAGTTCAACACTTACATTATTTCAAATATTTCAAATTGAACTTTGTAAGTTTTTATCACGTCTACATTCTTAATTGCTATCTAGACAATTAATCACATCATAAACAAATTTTAAAATAATATCCAAATTTTTAACTATATCTATAACGTTTATTTTACACATTAATATATAATGCTAAGTCATTCAGTAAAATCTTTAGAATCTATTTATACTTAGTTGTATGTTTATAAAAATGTGTAAAAATCGTGTTCATTTAGAAAAACACCCGTTTACTGAGGACACCTTTTTTAAATGACACTTTAACTATAAGCATTAAATTACGCATTCATGTTTGAATACATAATCATGTAAGTGTAAAATATATACTACTTGATGTATGTAAATAATACAATTGCTATTGAAAACATATAGATCTTTATATAATAATTGTATTTTTGTACTTGATCATTGTTCTTGAATAAAGGTTTAATTCAATAGATGTTCGAAGATAATAAAATGTTGCAAAGATATGTACAATCAGTATATGAATAAGATACACCAATGTAAAGGAAAAATACTTAATTCAGAGAAGTATTCAATATTATTTGAACAACAATATAACCCATTGGTTTCCCTTAAAAACATCGGATAACTATGGCAAACGAACAATAAATAAAAATCCCATTACCCTGAACGGCGTAGCACCTATAAGAACAACTAATCTAAGCTTATCTAAATGTTGTAACAAACAATTGGCAACCCTATTTTAGTTTTACAAACTAAGAGAATACTGATAAACTATCCAAAAAAATAGAGATAACAATGTACATAACCTTTCTAAAATAGCCTCTCGGCGAATATTCCAGTGAATATCCCCTTCAAACAAAATTTCCACACTCGGCAGCAACGACGTTACAGTTTTGCGAGAAGGAGGAGTGAGAGAGGGAGAGAATGGAAAAGAGAGAGAGAGAGAGAGAGAGAGGGAGAAAGAGAGGGAGAGCGAGAGAGCGCTATAATAGCCTTGAGTTTTATCAGCATCCTACTTTTATAAAAGGGTAAAAGGCCCAAGTAAGCTGGACTGCGATCTAAAGCCCCAAAAACCGGGCGCGCGTACCCGCTTGCCGGATACTATCGTGGAAGGGTCGTTCTCGCGGCGATTCTCGAGGACGGTCGCCGTGTGTACATTGCGCAAAGGACTTGCAATAGTATGTATACACATGTACATATGTATATATATACTATATACATAAGCACAGGGTGCCTCGGCTAGATAAGGAGCAACATCGCCAAACCGTTTTATGCAGACCACGCGGATTCCCGCGAAGGTATAAGCTTCTACTTTTATAACGATTCGATTTCAGTTTCTCCAAGATGATCGTTATAAATTACCAGGTAAATGGCTATATTTAAACATACATAATTTTGTTTTTTTTTACGTTCGATTGTATATGTATGGCGCTTTCTGATACCAAGGAAAATTTGGATATCGGTAATTGTCATTCAGGCGTTGTGATTCCGGGAGAATTGAAAATATTTTTATGTGTTATTATTCGTGTACACTGCGCAAGTCATCAAAATTAAATCGACAGTTTAACTGTTCGAATAACGCAAATTGGTATTCATATTTATTTTATAAAACAGACAGACATGCGCTCGCGCACACGCACACTCCTTGCATATATTCGTGCAAACTAGAGAAATGGATTAAATTTAAATGTCGAATCACATTGTATGGACAGTTGGCATTCAAAAAAAGGAAGTCGCGAGATAAAATGTTATCGACAATATTTTTTTTGCGTAGTTTCATACCGAATTATTATTTTTGCAAGGAAATGGGTTTTTCTAGTTCATTATCACAAATGAATAATAATTGAGTGTCAATGAAGATAGAGTACAAGGAAATCTATATATTGCATTGCGGAACAGTTGTACAATAATAAATTGTAATTTAATAATATTATTATACTTACACTGTTTTTACTTTTTTTAATAACTACGTTTACTTTACAATATTACGCGTAGTGAACGTAGTGAAAAATCGTTAAAAATTTATTTCAAGTAAATCCAATAATGGATTACAAAGAATTTTTAATATTAACTAATAAATATGAGGAATTTTTATTTATTAGAAATTATTAGATGTGTAACATAATTTAATTAAAATTGTATTGTTATTTTATTAAAAGTTGCGTATTTTCTTTTTCATTTAAATTTTTTTAATTTAACCGAAAATCACCGATTAAAAATCTGATGTTGGAATTTCAAAAAATACGTGATAAGAATAAATGGCTTTAAAAGTAAATGATTAAACTACCTGAACTCGGGGTGACGGATTTTGTTCTAAATTTTGACGTATTTAGGCCAATAAAGTAAAGTTGCTAAAAAAATTACTGTCAGTTTAATCCTATATGTAGACAATTAACAATTATACGTAAAATCACAATTTGAATTTCAGATTATTTGATTTTAAGAATAACCTTTTTAAAGACATATCCGTGCAATGAAATATTTTTTGGAATTGACGGTGATTAGCATGATTAAATAGATAATACTATGTACTATTACTTATTTAAAAATAAATACGAATAAAAATAAATAGAAAATAGTTATGTTTAACTTATTTTTATATGGTTAAAATTTATATATACATTTTAAAATGCATACGATTGACAAAACTACAGTTTCACTTAAAAATATCAGAACACTATATATGTTGTGATATACGCACTCTCATATATCATTAATTGAATTAATTATGTTGACTTTTCTATTATATTTTAATCTGAGACTTCAAATTGTACAAAAAAAATGACGGTAAGTGAAAATATAACATAACTGTTTTTAATCAGAAATGGTCACTGCGAAATACTTTTCCTTTAGCTACCTGGGGTCGAAGTAGGGGAGATCAAGCCGAGATACCACCGACCTTTTACTGCGCCACACAACACTGACTTACACGAAATCCTCCAAGTCTGCATGCGCGAATAAAATGTTATCATGTGAAGAATTAAAGGAATTCAAATTATTTTTCGACAGTGTGTACAATACGTAAATATTTTAACAAATCATGTCCGACATCGTATATACTTTAAATAAATATTTTTAATACACTTACAGTTAATTAAACGTATGAAGAGTAAAACGGCTTTTAAACTAAAATAAGATCTGGAAATAAGAGAGAGAAGGAAATGGAAAAGTACTTGCAGTACTTTTAATTTGTAAGAATAAAAGATGTATAAAAACTTTTCAAACTGCAATGAAAACGTTGTACAATTTTTGCACCTTATTACCGAAATTAATTTGTGAACATTGAAAATCATCTTCTCACTCCCTGAAATGAACACCCTATGCGATTGAAAAGATTTTCTCAAGGTTCACTGGTAAATCTCTTGTTCATTGATTCTTTATTACTTTCGTTCCCCCTTTTCAGTAATTTTCTTTCGGCGCTATCATTTTCATTCCGTTAAGAAAACATATTTCATAAATTAATTCGGTTAAATTATATTCAATATTTTAACATGATTAATAATAATTTAAATAAATAAAACCTTTTTTGTTAACGATAAGGACATTGCGAAAAACTCGTAACCATAACTCGTAAATGTTATTAATATTTCATTTAACGTTAAAAATATTTCTTTAACGACTATTATCAACGCGTCGGTTAAATAATGAAAGCGAATAATAAATAAGAATACCGGATTTTTGTACAATTATGAATGTATATTAATTGAATACGTAATTTCCTAATAACAAGTTGACAAATAAAATTTTTTCGCGTTTCATTTCTCATAGGACAAACTTTATATTTATGAACAATATTCGAGTTCATAAAATAAACGCTTGACCTAGTTTTATTATCGCAAGAAGTTTTACTCCAGATTTAGTTTCAGAAAAACTTTATACTACTTAAAGTAATGATGCATTTTCAGTTCATTTCATTTGTAAATGTCAGACTAATTTAAAAAAGTAAATTAAAAATGCTTTATATGTCATTTTGCTTTCCTGTCATGAAATCCAATGTTGCTTAGCAATAAAATAACTACCGTGCAGGAAAGTAATTAACATAAATAATTTTTAGAATTTGTTTTATAGCATGCTTATTAATAATAAAGTAAATAGCTTACAATTTTCCAGTATTAAATTTTGTCTTATAATCAATTTAACATTTGCAGGTTAAAGAGAGAGAAAAAAAGCAGTTGTTAACTAATTGCGAGGATTTGGAAAAACAGTAAACCTACTTTAGGAATAATGCATATAAATTATATGTATTCTAAAATAAAAAATGAATTGGTAAAAGGTGGAGATACGTTGTATAATATATATATGTGTATATATAGGCGAACCTTGGAAGATCGTGGACCGATCCCTATCAGTTAATTCCAAGACAGATTAGTCCCATGGGAATCCATCGAATTCCAAAGTCACGATTGACCTAATCTTTGCATCGAAAACAGATTTCGCGGCCACGTCGCGGACAGACTCGGCGTCGGTCACGGGGATGTGGATAATCAGCGGGTGCATTTCCACTCGATAAGAAAAAAGCTCCGAGTCTTGCGCACGCGGTCCTCGAGTTCCCCTCTCTCTCTCTCTGACGGTCGGTCGGTCCGCTCCCCTCCGGTTCCCTCTTCTCTTCGGTTGATCCTTCGCAAAGCCCCTACTACACACGTACATAGCGAGCGAGCGTGCGCGCGCGCGCTAGCCAGCCACCGGGGGGAAAACACAACGAACCGCACGGCTTTCAGCATTCACGCGGCGCACCTCGGTCCGAGAAGATCGCCCGGTACTGCGAGTGTCTAGACCGTATCGGTCATCCCTCGCGGTAACCACGCGTTTGGCGGCTAAACCGTATACCTGTGAACTTTCACCGAATAATAATTTATGAAAAAGTGTCACCTCCTCCCTTCGCTAATGCTATTTTATTATCTCTTTATTTTATCTTTATTTTCCTTTTGCTAATTGTCGATAACCACATAGTGCTCGCGAACTCTCATTCGCGTTACATGGTTGAACAGTTGTCGTAAATAATAATTGGTGCACCGTTGATGGTTATAAAGTGAAGTTAATGATCGTTATCGATTCTTTATTACACCCCGGGTATAAATCAATTTTCGGGTTTTGAATTGCGGCAAGGTGTGTATTGTGTGCATGTGTGCTTGTTAACTTAAGTGGTGCATATAAAGATAAGGATCGCCCGCTTGGTAATAGACGGACACGTAAACAGAGAGAAAGAGCTAAGCCGGTGGTGATTAATCGACCGCGGCTACGAGAAGGAAACGAGACGACTGCCAAGTGGATGGGATCATGCCTAATACGAACGCTCCGACGATTCTTGTGAGTTTTCATACATATATACGTACACGTACATACGCATCATAGACATATAGATACACGACAATCGAGCGCGTGCGTTACGCAAAAAAAAAACTCGCACATTGGGGGAGTAAGCGCGCGAGTTATTGCGCCACGGCACTCGGGGATTTTTACGAGCGCTTCGGCGCCGTCGAGTCACATACAAAAAGTTCACGTGTATATATATATGTATATATATATATGTATACGGGTCGGTAGGGAATTCGCGATCGAGAAGGATGCGAACCATTCGCCAAAGATGGGGTTCAAGAGGTTATAGGTACTATCAAGGATACGGGTCCTGGATTTCCAAAAGCCTCGAGGACATCGTTTATATATGCACCACTTTATACCCACATTTCTATGTAACAAGTGAAATAATTTTTTAGAGATAAATTTTAGGCGAAATGTAGAAAATTGTAATTTGTGAATA
The DNA here is from genome assembly GCA_026168455.1 of Theocolax elegans. NCBI lineage: Eukaryota > Metazoa > Arthropoda > Insecta > Hymenoptera > Cerocephalidae > Theocolax > Theocolax elegans. Next base: position 52,161,266 of record CM047429.1, on the reverse strand, counting down.
CAATCTTTTTTTTGTCCAATTTACAACTTCTAATTGCATAATATATATATCTACTCAATTTTTTAGTTATAATTTTAATTGCACTTAGGCGATACAGTAGTTTAATTAATTTCTTTTATGTTAATGATACGTTATAAAGGTTGATCCTATTGCGGAGTAATTAAAAATATAACATTTTTTAAACTATAAATCCTAACGTACTGAGTTGTAGAAAAAATATCTTCATTGTAATTGTTCGCAGCGCTTAGTAATGACATTGCCTATTATTATATATAAAAAAAAACTAAAATATATAATTTCGAAGTGACGGAAGTAAATTAGTGATTTATAAAGTATCAAATAAAGATATTACAGTACCTAGTGGAAATTAATTCGAAATTTAATTTTACTGGTTTAATTTATATCCATGACCCTTTCATATACTGATTTACAATACAGTTTCATCATAATAACCGTATAACCTCACGAATAGCACTTCCGACTACAAGTCACTTCCTTTATCTTTGAGTAACCGTTTTATTATCTCTTCCAAACTATATGTTACGTGTGAAGCAATAATTATCAATAAGTAAATGTACGCATTACACCTACGGTATACAATGTAGAAACTATTTTTTTACAAAACTCTTTTGACTGCTACATCCGACACTGTTCACGAAATTAAACAAATTTTGAATTTATTTGACTTTCTCAAAAACGATATCGTATAAATTATTGGGTGAATATTAATTTTAATTATTATATTATATTCTTTATTTACTTCTTAATACAAAAAAATATTTTAATTGATACTTCACTCAATTAATGTCAATGATTAATGAAAATTAAGTTTCATGACAGCAATCATTTAACACATACTGTAAATTAAAATAATTAACTTTTCTTAATCTTAAAAATTAATTTTTTTGACTTATAATTATAAATTATCATGATAGTCACATATATTGTATTACTGAAAATCTGCCAATAATAAATCAAACGTACTAGCATATGCTTTTGCTAGCAATGATTAATGATCATAAAATATATATTGATAACTTATAAAAATAAAGTAAGAATTTAAATTCGATTACGCAGTAACGATTTCTAAAATATCATAATAATATATTTAATATTAAATTATTAATCATTAAGAAATAATGTTATTATAATTTTAATATTATCATTTTGGTCATATAGTAGTATTATTAATGGTCATATCATCAAGATTGGAAAATTTAACTTGTAAAGTTATAAAAAAGAGATGAAAATGACTATAAAAAAGTAAAAGTAGTTTTTAAGTTTTTCTTTGTAACAAAAAAAAAATATTATGTACGAAAAACTCATTATAAATTTTTATCAAGTTTAATTAACACGAACTAATACAATTTTATATAAAAATGAATTACTATATTTCATAATTAAATAACTATTAAAGAGTCTAAGCAATTATTTTATTAATTTCTCTCAAAGGTACAAATTAAATTTTTTTAATTAATCTTAATGCTATAGCTACGGCAACATTAATTTTGTTCTTAATAATGTAACAATAATAAACGTTCAAATAAATTATTAGGCTTACACATTTTTCGACAACTGTCTAAAAAATGTAGAACCTCTTAGAGGAAGTACCTTATGTTTTAATACTTTGAAATGAAACTTATGGACGCATTTTCTTGGATATAAAATGAGAGTGAAAAATGTTCAATTACAATTCCAAATTTGGCATTCGGTATTACCACTACTTGGCAATTAAATTCTATCGATTCAATACTGTAAAAAATATATGCATAAACAAAATAAATTTAATAATACGTAGAATAAAATAGGATAAATACGTATGCACTATTTATGTACGTTATAATTGATTATTCTTTGTGGGAAGTAAAATATTTTGCCTTATATTTGTATGATATAGGACAAATTGAATATACAAATACGGTACCATAGTTTTCTTCGCGCTCTCGTGTAAGCTTTTACAGCATATGGTTTGATGTACAGAAGCTTACTTATACTCAAGTGAATATTTAAAAGAAACTAGAGATTTATAATAGCATCGAAACAATAAAGCGTTTCTCACAACGTCATTTTTCACATTTTGCTATTTTAAGTTAATGCAAATAATCTTTTTAAATGTAATTTTTCAAAAAAGAATATGAAAAATATAATGAATGTAAAGCAATTAAGTACTTTTAGTAATAAATATAAATATATTTCCAGTTTTTCTTTATAATAATAACGATCGTCTTCTTATTTTACCCGATATAAGTTAAAATATATAACGAGAAAGCAAAAAGTTCATTATGAAAATAATCAATAAAATGTATAAAATCGTTGCAAACCTAAGGTATACATAACTAATTAATTTTTTAAAATATAATTTGCAGTAATAGGATTCAGAATTAATATTAGAAATATCAACTCCATCGTTAATGACATTGTTACTATTATCAAGAAATATAACGGCGTTTGATCTTACTCGTTCAGTTGGACCTCGTTTACTTAGTGAAAAATAAATTTATGTTATCGATAAAATATCGAGGTGAACGTAATGAGATTATAGAAGAACATGGAAGAAATTACATCAAGCAACAGAAAATTGGTGATTCGATTTAGTATTAATTTTTCGAATTATATTTCAAGATCAGTATTGCAGCGCAATAATCAGCGTAAGCACGTATACGTGAAACTATACGTAGTGAACAATAATATAAGTACGTAAAACCAATACAAAAATTTATTGTGAAAAATAATTTTAAGAAATTTCAATGACGTAACAAAAATTTTAATAATTTATATACTAATCGAAACAAAATATAGAAAAAGATTAATCAATTTCCGTGGTTCGAAAATGTAGGAGACAAATGAGGTATTATTATAGAATCGTAAACCCTAGCATTACAGTAATCCGCAGACGGATGCAATCACAACTAAGTCGTTGGGCTACCAGGTATAGAAGCGCATGCACGTGTTGTCGCGCAGCACTTTATTTTTTCTTTTTTACACGAACGCGAGATCAAAGAGCACTGCCCCCCTCTTTCCTCCCTCCCTCTCTCTCTCTCTCTCTCTTTAATTTGACCAATAGCGGAAGTGCGAGAATATATATAGAAGTGAAACGGTGGCGCGCAACCTGGGACACACTCCCTTTTGTCCTCGAGGCTCTACCGTTCTCTCTCTCTGTACCCTGCTCCTCCTCTAACAGTTCCTTTGGCCCTTTCTACTCGATTTCAGGCTCTGCCCACTTATCGCAACCTCGTCGTCTCCAGGCTTTGGTATCCGCACTGCATCCCAGTCACTCGGCCAACGATGGACTGTAGAGTATATATAGCTACCACCCTTTTCAAAGACGGCATAATATTGTCCTGAAATGGTTTTGCGTTCTCGCGAGAGACGTTCGTCGCATGTCCAACGCAATTCGTTTTGTATGTGGTTGAAAGAATCACCTCTGTGGCTTGCGGTAACTAGTTCCGACTGAATTTCAATTGCTTCTTTTACATTACCATAGTGGATATGTGGATTATCAAGATTTTTTCATTTCTCTTTATTTCTTACAATGAAAATGTACGATGTCTTATCAAATGCTGTTTATCAGGTTTTTTAAAACACTAAGCTATTGTTCAAAACAAATAATGATGGATGAGAGATGTTGATGTAGAAACACATTATGCATTTTAATCCGGTGCCAAGGACACTTTGTAGTCAATTGATGTTTAAAGGATGCGCCAACTTTTTTTCATATAAATTCTGTTCTATCGAATCCGAATTTTGTGTATTTTTATGCAAGATGGCCAGGTAAATTGTTAAAAACAAAAACCATTATTACATACAAATTTAAAAAACTGAATTTTTCGATCAGGAAAATATGTTTCTGGTTTGTTGGCTAATTTTAAGTAAAAGTACTTGCGAAGTTTTACATATAAACCTTAGTTTACAAGGAAAAAATGGTAAAGTTTCAAAAAACGTGATTTAATTAAAGAACGCTCATATCTGTTGGTGAGGCGCTGATGAAGCATATACCACCACTGAAAATGGCGTAATTTTCAGAAAGTACGTTGCTTTTATTAATTAAAAATTGCTCCATATAGTTATAATTTAGAGATTTACGAATAATTCAATTGAAAATAAATAAAAAAATTATATTTTCGAGTAATAAATTATTTATTATCACAAAAACCACGTTTTTTGAAACGATACCATTTTTCCTGTGAAACTATAAGCCATTGTACGTCAAATTTAGTACAAACCTTTTTCTGATTAAAATAAAATGAAGAACCGATATAAAGTTTCTCCTAACCATATTAATTTTTTTTAATTATTTAGAATGATGTTTCGAAAAACATAAGAATTTGGGTGCAACCTTTATCGTCAATATGTTTCGAAAAATATCTTTGGTACCGAGTTATTTGAATCGATCGTACTTATATAATTGTTATAAAAAATTAATAAATAAGTATACCTGTTAAGTTCTATGCGTATTTTAGAAGCCGTAACTAAAAAATCATATAATTTTGTATAAGAATATTTTATAAGAAAAAACTCCACTAATAGCTTTAAGAACTTCAAAATCTATTATATCTTATTGGAATTTTTGATATACAAAGTATTATGTAATACCAGTGTTATGTAATTGTATTCAGTATATATAATAACATTTGTTTACTTTGATAGAAAGTTAACAAGTTTAGGTGGTTAAATCTATATCTATTAACGACATTGATTACAGCTAAGAGCAAACTTGTGAATAAATTAGAAACTACTCGGGAACTGGTTAAAATCGATAAAGTTTTTAACGCAAAGATATAAAAACAAATTTAGATTTAATTAAGTAAAGTGTTGTAATACTTTTTATTACTGTGAGCATTATTAAACTTTTAAAAATATGCATGTTGTAATATTTTTATTAAAATTGTCCTATATTATAAAAAGTCAATATCAAATCCAAGTTTCTCATCTACTCGATAAGCATAGTTCAAAATAATTGAGCGCATTATCTCGTCGATATCGAACTATTATAGATTACGTTTGAAAACTTTTTTAAAGAAATTTATGCTTATATTAATAAAGTATTTGAAAATATAAAAACATTGGAAAGTAATATCGTAATTAAACTTATTGATTTTCGTTGTATAGTAATGAATAATTAATTACTTTAAAGTTTAATTAAATTTTCACACGATTACTAGTTATTCAATTGTTAGAGTATTTAAGAAAAATATGTTGAAAGATTTTTATTCAAAAATGCAAGTAACGTATTTAATTTAACAATTAGTTTGCTGTCATTTCTCGGAGTTACAGGTGCTTTCAAATCATAAACGAATAATTAAAATAAGAGATACAATATAAACTACTTTTCATCACGTGGCGAAGGTTAATAGTATTTCGATTATAGGTACTAATAAAATTCAAATTTATGCTGTAGAGGTTTGAATAATGTGAGTAACTTAACTGTGTGTTTTAAAGTTGTTATTCATGCAATTAATATGTCAAAATAGGAAGATCTAATACTTATTGAAACGTTATACTAATACAAGCAGCAAATAATCTAAGATCAATAATACAATTAATCGAATTGTTTAATAATTATATTGGACGTAACTAATTAACGATTATATAAAGACTCCAAAAATAAAAATTATATAAAAGCTAAGATGAAATAGGCATAGTTTAAAAAAGTGAGTTTGGACCCGCGAATTCTTTAAACAATTTATTGAGGAAATAATATTAAAAAAAATCTGGCGAATAATTCACAAATTTGAATACACTTTTTTTTAAACTATGTATGTTTCATCTTGCCTTTCATGCTGAGAGTTTATCTATATATAATAATTAATCTGTTACGTCTAAATAAAATTTAAATAATTCTTTTCTAAAATTTTATTATTTTCGATTTACTTGATATACGATACACATACCTAATTATAAAGACCAATGTGATAAAAATTAATTTGTTTTTTTTTATAAATCCATCTTGATATTTTCAATATTACTATATCAAACTTTTGCCTCAAAATCATAAAAAAATTCGTAGACTTACCAATTCAATTGAATTGGTTGACACGAAGATTTTTTTAAGATTGATTATATATATGTATTCGTCACGCTATAGATGATTATTTCTTCCCCTATAAGGCGAATCGCGATTATACACCGCGGGCTAAATGCTCCATTCCGAGGAAATCCGAGCGAAGCGGTTCGCAAGTTATATTATAGTCGACCCAATTAACGGACGCGCGAAAATCATTTATGCACGCGTGACTATGCGAGAACCACGCGAACGTTCATTTATCGCGCGAAACCCCTTCCTCCGCTCAGATACGTGCGTGTTCATAGTGTATTGCACCTCCCTGATCCTTTCCCCGTTTATTAATTTTGACACCTCTGAGTTTCGCGGGTGTAAGGTCGGCGTGAAAATCCCTCTGTCACGCAATTGATTGAGTATAACTTTCCTAGAATAATGGAACGCTTTTTGATTGTTGCTGATGTATAATATAAGGCTAATTATTTACCATACGATTTAGATTGTACGACTTACCTAAACAATTATTTCGTGTACATTTAAATAGAATAATATTAACGATACGATGCTATAGTAATGCATACACCATCGTTATTCTGTTATTCTACGTTTGCTGTAATTGCTGAGCTGTGTCAACATTGAAAATTATTCTAGGATCACTTAGTCGACATAAAAATGAAGAAATCAATTATACTTATAAAATGAATATTTTATAAAAATCGTCTTAACCTTCTTGCGGATGTATACAGTATACACATACACGCAGTACTTAGGGATAAGCGTCTATTTTGGATCAGATATATCGTTCCCGTGTGAAATAGGGTTAATCTACTAAAACTAGTTTATTAAAGATTTATTTCTGCGTTGTATGAAATAATGTATACACATATGGGCATATCTGCAGTAGTTTTAACATTTTATGTAAGTGAAACATGTTATTTTTTAAAGTCTGTAACTTGGTTTTTAATATGGTCTGTCATTTGTTTGTTGTGCGGCCATTGAAACAATTTTCAAAGAATGTAAGCTCCCTAAAGATTGAGTGCCTTACTTGGAATTGCTTTAATAATGTTTCAAAGTTTAATGTTATTAACTAATAATACTTGAAATATATCAGTTTCCAAATAAGGCATACAACCCTTAAAGTCTTTGTATTAAGGGGGTGACATACCTGATGAGTTACCGACCGAGCAAAAAAGATTAATTATTGTATTTATTTAAAAAATATACAATTTCACGCAAATCCTAAATACAGAAGCATTAGATAGTTAAATAATAAGTAATTCTATAAAGTTCCAGGTCAAATTTTTTAGGGTGTCCTTGTATTAATCTGGAACTTTGTAGAATGAGTTATTATTTAATTATCCAGTGCTTCTGTATTCGGATTTTGCATAAAATTGCGTAGTTTTTTAAATAAATATAATAATTATCTTTTTTTGCTCGGACGGTAACCTACCGGATAGGCTACCTCCTTAAAGCCAAGAATCATATACTATTATTATTGTGCAATTATGTTGAACGGCATAATTAAAAAATAAATAAAATACCTCAAATTTCAGGATTTTTTCCATTAGTTTGATGAAAAACGAAACTGTTTTTGTACTTTTAAGGAAATATTAACTGTGCCGTTTTAACCACTTTTCTCAAAATTGACAACTGTTTCATTGACCGTACAACAAACAAATTAAGCCCAAATACAATGATGTACCTCTTTAGGAAACCAAGTTACAGACTTTAAAAAATAAAATGTTTCACTTACATAAAATGTTAAAACTATTGTAGATTTGCTCGCATATGCAGTATATTTCCACAAAGTACTTTTGCTACTGTAGATAAAAGTAAACCTGCGTATACTATTAACTCTTTTTACAATTTTTTATATATTTATAATTTATTTTGTTTCGTAGAGAAAATAACATAGACTTTTTGGTAAATAACTTGGCTTTCTGCATCGTTTGTAAAAAATCACTAAACCAAGTTTGAAGTAATGATGAAGAGCGTCAGAATATTCACGGTATTTTTTTTTATTCAACTTTAAAGCAGACAAGACGGTGATTTACTGAGCTAAAAAGAAATTTTATACAGCTGCATACTTCTTTCACGTGATAAAGGCAACATCAACATGCAGTAATACTTTTTACGAATAGTCTTTAATCACTTGTGTATTTCGTTATAAAGGATTTTTATAATTTAACGTCAACTTTAAAATAAACATTTTATTAGGTCCACTTGCACATAGAGTATGTAAACTTACTATTTAGCATTATATAGCATTTAGCAAATTTTGACAGTAAACTTCTAAAATATAAGTTAATTTAGACAAATTGTGCAAGATATTATCTTTTTAAAATTAAATTTCCATAATTCTGAAATATCCAAAATTAATTGGTTAGTACATATCTAGGAATCAGCAGTATTCTCATTACCGTGCGCTTTCGCTCTTTTACACTCGTTGGAGAGCGAGAAAGGGAGAATCGATTTTGCGTATAGCGTAACGTCAACCAAAGGTGATGGCACAGCCACGTGCTTCTACGCGTACACACATACGATGTAGATCGGGATTACCCGCGTGATTGCCCGATTAATGGATCGGCGAGTGTATGCTAGCAGCGTCGACGGGAAGACGAGAAGAGCGCAAGGGCACTTGCCAGGGAATTCGCGCGCCCTCGAAGCAACGATCTCTCTCTCTCTCTCTTTCTCTCTATCTGTCTCTTTCTCTCTCTCTCAATTCTCATTCGTTAAGTGTGTATAGGTATAATTTATGCAGGTGGAATTCGCCGCATGCCTCCGCGACCCTTTTGTGCTCGAGCACTCGATCGAAACACTCAACGATCGCTTGGATGCAAGCGCGCTCAACCTTCTCTTTTTGCAATGACAATCGAGAAAATAATTGAAGCTCATCGGTAAGCTACGGGTACTTATTTTTTTCCGGTATTTTACTCGCTTTTTCTTTGTTTTTGTTTGCTGTTGCTTCTCTCGAGATTTCTTCCTTTTCAATTTGCAATAAAAGAAAGGAAGAAAAAAAATGGGCATTTAACGGGATGGGGGAAAAAAAGAAATAGCCAAAGAAAAGAAAGATCCTCCTCTTTTTAAGTAACGATTGTAAACGAGCTAACATTTTACACAAATTGTGTGTAAACAGATTTCTTGAGATCGTTTAAAGATAATAAAATTGCGTCAATATATGCAGTGAATCCACTAATTTTATTTCACTAATTCTTTGTTGTTCTTTAGATTAAGAGATGTTACATTGCGTAATTCTTGTAAGTAAGATGACTACCCGTTTTAGAAAAATTATACTAATTTTTAATAATTCAATTAATTAATGGCGCATTCAGCATTATGAATACAATCTTTTAATGTACTGGTCTCAGTAAATAAATTGGTTACTATCATTATTTTTGATATTTGCTTCAGATCATTTAAATACAATTGATCGATTATAAAATTTTCTAATTCTATGTATTTATAATTGATAATAAATGGTTCTAGAGCTCATTTCTTATAGAGTAAAATGTATGCACTAATTAAAGAATATTTGAAACATATTGTACTGTTTTTGAAATTTGAAAATCTCTAAAAAATTTAACGTAATTAGTCAATTAATTATAAATGAAAATTTTAATAAATAATGTAATAAAAAAATACAGGTTGAATTGAGAAACTCCTCCCGTTTCGAAGTCGGTTAAAAAAGTAGACTCGACGTCCTGAGAATTTTATATCAATGACATGTAGTAGCGCTTCAATGTTTAATTCGTTATTTAATTTTTAACAGCGTATAATTTTCGCCTAAATTAATATAAAATTAAGTACATACGTATATGCAATGTTTCTTAAAGCATGTTGATTACTAAAAATGCAATCTATTTTATCGAGAACAATTTAACATCGTTAAATAATCTACGTGAAACATTAGTCGACAATGTTGTTGAGTAAATAAAAACTGCTATCACAGCAAGTATTTTTAGTTCACCTTGAATGCGCGTAAATTAAAATGGCACCATAAAGATCATTTCTAATTAGGAACCTTCACCGAGCGCTTAATAAAAATATCGCTTCACCGACGTGAGGTAGCGCATGTATAAACAGCGTGAAGATAAAAAAAAGAGCGAGAGCTTCCACAAGAAGAAAACCATTTCGGTTTCGAATAAAAAGAAACGAAGAAGAAAGAATAAGTAAAAGAAATAGGTATACACGTATCCATCGCGTCCGATTACGTGAACGTTCTATCCCGGAGTGCGGTGAAGAAAAATACGATCTCGGAGGAACAATGAAAGCCGCAGCCCCTCATCTTTATCCTGCGGGCGCTTGAGGCAATTACATTTTCCACAATAGTCAAACAGTGCTTGTTTATAATTAACCCAATTTTCTCTCTCTTACTCTCCATTCGTGCGCTCGTACCTCTTTATCTCGTCTCCCTCTCTTTTTCCCTTTCGGTTCGTCGGAGACGAAATGAGGAGCCCGTTTGCTTTCATTTGCAAATTGTGCGACGACGACGTCAACGCTGCGAGGACCACTAACATACACGCGGACGAGCGCGCGCACACACCTCTTAATACTCTAAATTGATTTTCACAGCAGGTGGCGCGCGCCCGCGACTATTAAGGAATCATTATTGCCCCGCAAGCGCTCTCGTGCGTCTTTGGCTCTTCTTATTCTTGTGACTCGTTCCGTGAAAAATTGACCCGGCTACAAAGTTTGACGAGTGTCGGAGGAAAATGAGACTCACGTTCCCTGGTGTATACACTGGTATACCGATCTTTTGGCGAATCATTCTTTGTATATACTTGATGAAACTCTGACGTGCACTCAATTACCAAATTTCTTATATTGTAAGAATAACTTTTGTATATCGACACTTCGGAACTTGCAAAAATTACAGTTTTTTTATGTATATAACATGCTTCCATGCTATTGATGAAAATTTTAAATTGAAGCATATATATGATCAAAATATTTAGACTGGGAAAAATTCCTTAATTGGTATTGTCATAATTTCAATTTGATTCCCAATTTTTATTGCAATTTGAACGAAAATTAATCAAACGAGAAATCTAGCAGAAATCGTGTTTCATTAGTAATGCTGATTTTGCTTTCCTCGTGAAATGCTTTCGTCTCGTTTCTTAATTATTAATTGATGTAAAACAAATTTTATCCTTTTTTGATCTATTTATTAGCTTGTAAACATACAATAAGCTTTAATATTACTTTGACCCATAAACTTTCTATTAAAATCGCAATTATCTTCGTAATTATTGTATGAACATTAAAAATGAGTTATAAATAAAATGGACCCTTTAAAAATTGACCAAATATAGATAAAGTTTTAACTTTTCTATTCGTGGAATGTTGGAAAAATAATATGAATGATTTCTGGTTTCTTCATTCTATCAAGTGCTAAAAGAAATGGGCCAAAAAGCATTTCATCACAAGTCATTCCCCAGCAATTTTTACTATCTAGTTCTGAGATTAACATTTCTGCTAGGGCATACGCCAGCATTTTATCCTCCAAATCTGGGAAGTTTTCAGTGTATCCTGTACAGTCTCCTATAATACAAATTTTAGAAACGATAACGCATTCATATGTATATATTTTAAATCAAAATAGAAATGTAATTTGAAACAAAAAATTTTCTTAATTAAATTTTTATATTGATTATTTAATTACATTGATAATAAAAAAATTAAAATAACAATTATTTATATTTTGTATGATTATAATTAAATTTTCATAATTTATGTATAATAATTAATTCGTGTTCCATCCAATCCAGCTTAAATAAGCTTCAAGCTAAGTTTACGGTTTTTCGAAACAAAAAATATAGTAGGTATTTTTTTACCTCGCTACCCGATAAATTCAAATAACTTGACTTTGGTCGAGCGCGGGAAATATGGGGATCCTTTCAAACATTATGTATTAGAAGCATTCACCAGAGGGTTGAATTTCTTAGAATTTTGTTTAAATGTTAACTATTTATTAACTGACCAGGACTTAGGCTTTCAAATAAAAAATTATATTCTTATTTTGGAAGTAATTCCTTTCCTCATAAATTAAAGTTAAAAAGAATTCCACACGTACAGCACGGTGAATAATTGGGGAAAGAGTTTGTCAGAAAAGAAATATATTTTTTACTTAATTTTATGAGGCTTTTGTTTTTACTTTATACATTGACATATTAATCATTCTTGTCATTTATTCCTCATGCAAACATTTTATATTTAAGCAGTAGATTAACGTCGATTTAGTTGAACAATAATAACAATAAATTTTATGGCGACGTTTCGATGGATGTCCTCTATATAGATCCTCTTCACCCATAGAAACGTCACCAAATAATTTATTGTTATTATTGTTCAACTAAATTGCCATTAATCTCCTTCCTTCATATTTATTATTTTTTTGTTCTGGGATTGGAGGGTCTCTTTAAGTGATTTAAATTTTTAATGATGAGCACTAAAACTGTACAACCTATAAAACTATAAACATATTAAAGATGAATTTAATTAATTTAATTTAATTCTTACTAACAAAACTAATGGATACATATATGGTAAAATATATTTTATATACGTATATCTATATCTATATTTACCGTGTCATCTATGCATCATTTCGAAATAAAATTGTAAATTGGTGATGAAAAGCTTTCGGTATTTTGATCGATGATCGTGAGAGAGAGAGGTAGAAGAGCGTCGAAATCGTTGTGCTCGCACAGACATGGTAATTGGCCTGTTAAGATGCATTTCACTTAAGAGGAGCGCACATTCATCCGTTTCCTCATCTCCTCGAATTCTCGGTCAAGCCTTTTCTCAACTGTTACACGAGCTCGGCAGACTTGTAAGGATGTATAACGGTGGACGTTACTCTGCGTGGACAGACACACCCGGGACCTCGTGGACCTACGACTCTCTCGGGTTGACGGGCTTGCCGTGATGTGTCGTTATCGCTCCTCCTACAAAAAGTAAGATAGTATATCCCTTTGGTGCTTGTACAGTAAAGCCTGGTATAGCTCCCGAAAATTCTCACGTGCCTTTGACCTAATTTAGCTGGGTCTGCATTTTCTACTTACGCCGCCTCTTTATAGAGTTCGATAGCTACTCTATTTTTGCTTCTCTTCTATATCAGCAAATACGTTTCCACTTGTTTATCTCGTATATTATCGATACTATTCTCGTAATTGGACTCAACCTAATGCGCATTAATGTTTTGTTTCTCTCTATTAAAAATATTTTACTTAATTATCAACTAATAAAATTAAATATATTAATAATAAAAAGGTTATTGCTCACGTCAAAGAGTTCAAAATACAAATAAGCTTGAGAACTATGGGTTTAAAACGTGAAAAATAATTGGTATAGACCTTTTTTTATAATTAGCAAATAAAAAAATAATTTGTTCTTGTAATTTTCAGTCAAGGTGAAAGTACTTATCTTTAAGTGGTAAATATACTATATGAGAAAAAGTTTATTAATAAGATATTCAATCATTAGAGTAATGACATTTGATAATTAGATTTAAATATACAATTATAGTTATAATTAAATTATTCACTATAATAAAAAAGTTTAATTGTGCTGGTATAAATTGAGCAACCTCAAACTTGATCAAATCTGAAGATATTGTCATTAATACAATAATTTGATAATGATATACGCAGACATATTGGTGTTTTTGTGCACATTATAATAGTACAGAATTATATATGATCAGACCAACAATTTTCATTAATTATGTAATAATTATTCTCATGTTATAAGAAAGTAATTTTTACTTAAGTCTGTAAGTATCATTATTACCTACATTTATTTATGTAATTATTTGCAAAAAAAATTACTGTGAATTCCAATAATTTGCTTAATTATATAGAAAATGTTTTCTGTTTATTATTTTAATCATTAAATTCACAACTATACATAAATTATATAAATAATACTAAATGATTACTAAATGATATTGGACAAATGTATTAAAAAAGTTGGACCAAAAAAAGTTGTATAAAAATAATGTGCAACAAGTATAAGTGCGTGTAAAATTTTTTAGGAATGACTTAGTAAAGGTAATGAAAATATTCTAACATCAAGCAAATGTAAAAATGTAAATCATGTGAAATTAAAGAATTATTGTACATTATTCGTATTACAATAATTCTATCATATAAATCGGTTTAAACGTAGGCTTTAGAAATGTTTACGCATTTCTGTGTCGGCATCGACTCGATGGACCCAAGAAAAATCGAGCGGAAAAGTCGGAGACGTGTGGGCTAGAAGTCTTGTGGACTTTCTGGCCCTCAAACGCGGCTAGGAAACGTAACGAGAAACGAGAAACAAAAAAATAGACGGGGAAAAGAAAAGAGGAGAGTAAGAAAAAAGCGAGACGAATACATATATACCTATATATATTCTGAATCTGAAAAGAGGAAGAAAATGAAAGGAATTTCCAAGGTACCATCAGACCAGTGTGTCGAGAGGCTCGTTTCTCTCTAGCTCTCTTCCTCCTGCTCATCTTACCAGGAAAAAAGATGAACCTGCCCCGTCCCTTCGTCGAGTTTATTGCTGGCCGATTTTGCGGACGCGTCCTCTGTCCTCTCGTCTCTACTCTCTCTTTCTCGCCTTCTCTATCTACCCCCCCCCTCCCGCGCCATCTCTCTCTTTCTCTCTCACGACTTGTCTCTCTTTCTCTTTTTCTTTCTACTCAATCTGCCTCGCCTATTTTTTTTCCTTTTTTCTGATCCTTCGCGCTCTCGCTCGTCGTGTCTCGGTTCTCTTGCGCACGCTTGCACTCTCTCTCTCTCTTTCTCTCTCTTTCTCCCTCTTGACATTCCAGGGTTTCACGCTGGGTCGGAACAAGTATACCCCTTGTGTCTCATTGTCATTTTCCGCCGTTTCCTGACCTTTCGAGTTGTGCTCGCGCCTACGTCTTTTTTCTTCTAGTAAGGTACAAGCATAACCATAACGACACCGGCAAACGCCGGGCTCATCTCTTTTTCTCTCTCACTCTTACCCTCTTGGAAGCTAAGCTTTTATCACCTTTACGCTCGATTAAGCGGAAAGTCCAATTAACATTAGCGACATTTTTTCGCACCAATGCCCCTCCGACCCAACTTCTTTTGACTCTTCTTCTTCGCGCCTAATTACTGAGAATTTACCGGGTCTCATTATTACCCGGCAGGTTTGTCATTTACCTGTGAAAATCGCATGTTACGTCAATTCGGTGAAGGATCGAATACCTGGAAAATTGTCCTTACATCTCGATAACTTTTGTTTTTTTTTTTAATTAAATATTTAATGTTCTATTAGACGCACGGTATGTTTCTACGATGCGTATTTGTATCACGCACAGGTGAACGTTAGGTGAATGTACCATGTAACTTACATTTTTTTTAAATGTTAAAACAATTGAGTTATTTTATTATTATTTGCAGGCAAAACTTGATATCATTATATGTTTATCTAATTTAAACTTATTCGGATACATTTAAAATTTCTGTATTATTCTATTCGAATAGAATTTTCATCTATAATATCAAAGTATATCTTTGAAATATCGAACTACAACTAGTTAATATAGTATTTGATTCAATTAAGATTTTCTAACGAATACTTGAATATCGGTGTAAATTAATGATTTAAATTATAAAATTTTTTAAAAAGCTTGAGATTTTAATCTATTAAAAATGTATAAATGTAAACAAGACGAATTGTATTGTTATGTCATAATAATAGCTTTGTGCTACTTAGTATGTGGTTTTTTTGGAAGCCCAAGCTTGAGAACAAATCTGCGTAACTGATATAGATCCGAAGAAGCTTTGAGTGGCGTATAATGTGTATAAAACTCGTCGTTGCACAATCGGTTGAGTTGATTCGTCCGCGAATTTTCACGCCCTGCGTGGAAACCTCGTGGAAAGCCATCCGATTGCTGTACACAGAGAGGTAGAATGAGAGAGGGAGAGAGATAGAAGGAGAACGAGGCGCACAAAGAGTGAAGGCGTCTCCCGAGATTAGAGGTTTAAGTACCAGTGCGTGCTCGACGGGCCGAAAAGCGCCTCGTCAGGTGGCGCGCTTCCCCTAGACGTAGCCGGGTCCGTTTTTCGCCCTTGGCATTATTTACAGCGGAATATCTGTCCCCCGCGAAGAGCCGCAGATGTACCTCTCGGAATTTCGGTCTGTCTCGCTTCCACTCTACACCGTGGGATTTCGAGCACTTGCAATAACGAGCTGCCGGATGGAGGAGCCTTCGAACAGGTACTAGGTATACACAGGAAGGTAGGGGGTAAAGTGACCTCGGTTTCAAGCCACTTTACCTGCTCCTTCTACAGCAACCTCGAGTTAGGTGCCGGATTTGGGACTCCCGCAATACGAAAGTTGGCTTTCGTCCTAGTCGTATATAACGCGCGTAACTCAATGATTTGCAACGGAGAATCAGAGATTTTCACTAGAATTATGATGCCTCATTCTTCGAGTGAGCACATTATTGTTCGATACACATATAGATATCATTTTTCAAAAGTCTACCATTTATATATATATCGTACAATGCTTCTATTTGACTTATATTCTTTACGATGAATGTATACGAACAATAAACTATTGATTATTAGAAAATGCTTCAGAAATATTGCTTTCGGCTTAAAATCAAAGGAAACGTTGAATGACAATCAAATAATCATTTTTATAGTGATTATAAATCTAGTTGCAATGCCAACGTCGTACCTTATATTTTTCTATATTAATATGCGTTAATGCATAAATTTAGTTCATTTTCTGGAATAAATATAGCCTTGACTTACTTATCGAACGTGGTAAAGTAGACGTATAATAATAGTAACTGGAACATGATAAGTGCAACAGATGTTTGTTCTTTCTGTCTTTCTCTTCTTGTACATGTAATGTAAATATATCTATTTAATTGATTGAAATGTATATAGGAATTATATTATTAACTACATTTGGTGTAACTGATGACACAACCCACTGTTACACCTGAATTTTATATTAAATAAAGGTACTAAATTTGTTAACGTAGTAACCTACTGTTAAATTTGTTTTAAAGCAATCGATGGATACAGCTGTGCATTTGTTCAATACAATTTAAAAATAGTGGATTAACTGTTGCTCCATATTATTTATTAATTATAAGATATATGCATTGACATAAGTTTTACATGTACTCTTTTATAAATTTTACATGTAGTTAAAACATGTACTCTCGAAGCGCCTTTGACTGAGAAAAACTAACCTAGCATACGGAAGCTCTTTATCTTAAACATTTAGGTTCTTTTCTTAAATTTTTTATTTCTGTCTATATAATAAAAGAAAAAAATAAATAAATAGAAAAATAAAGTGACGTAGTTATGCATTGATTATTAAATTCGGGTAAATATTTATACTGGTTATTACTTTACTTGAAATCATTGTAAGGTTTTATAATAAGTTACACAGAGTATATAAATTTAAGTAAGCATTTATTGAATTTGGAGATAAATTCTTTTAACATCTTGAGAGCATATACACATTTCAAATGTTATATGAAGAAGTAGGAATGACTACACGTACGTGTAATAACAAATTTAAAACAGTTAACTGTCGTAAAACTGTCAATTAAAGAAAATTGTAGTGTTTATTGGACATACGAATTTAAGGAGGCTTCGTGTACCGTGGAATAGAAGATAAAGTGCGAAAGTGATAAACCATAGAGTTTGAAAAACGCAATGCAATTAATTACATGAAACTAGGTGGTCGAATATTCCACAGGACATTGAGCAAGCACTTTAAAAATGGAGTGGGAGAAACCGGTAAGGAGCCATTACGGGTCGATCTTTATGCGCGGTGAATCGAGTTTGAAAGCATAACCGGCGTCAGCACAGGGTTAACATTCCCGCTCGCACCCACTCACATATACGGTCACATACACACGTACACAGAGAGAGAGAGAGAAAGAGAAACCCCCAAGAATCCCCGTAGAGGAGAATAGGCCTACTTTGACACGTTCTCCGAAGCGATACGTGCCAGCCTGGTGTCGGGGGGGTTCCACCGAGAGTTCGGACTCTTTTCGGGATGAAATGACGCGAAAGGAAGCCAAGGGATGAGGAGGAGGTGGGGCCGCGATGTATATAGCGGTCGGCGGAAAAAGGAGGGCGCGACGACATCGATCGGGGCCGCACGCGGCGATATGTAACGAAAAGAACGAGCGATCGTGCCAAGAGCAGTTTCGCCGAACGAGTTTCCGGGACGAATTCCCATTTCGTCCAGGGTAGAAAAGAAAAGGATAGCTATGTGTACGTATGTATATATATATACACACATATAGGAGGGTAGGCGGGAGGGAAAGAGCCCCTAAGTGTATATAGCGCGAGGGGCTAACGAGCCCGGACACAGCTCTGGAATTACAACTCGCGCGCGGGAGGTGGAGCACCTCGCGAGATCGTCTTCGTCTTCGTTGCAAGCCAAAGAGTGGGAGAGAGAAAGAGAGAGGTGCAGCCGGTTAATTGTTCGTTTGCAAGCCACCCGTGAGGAGCTTGCGGAATTCTAGTTTGTTTCGGGTTTCTGTATATGTCTTCACCGTCGCCGCGCCTCTCGTTTTCCACGCGGCTCTATATCCATTTCCTCTTGGCTCTCTTTTTTTCCCTCGAGCGACTTTTCTCTCTCTGTCTCTCTCTCTCTCTCTCCTCTTATTCTCTTCTTCCACTCGGATTGTGAAAAATGCCGACGTGTAATTCTCTACAATTTTCGGATACGATTTTTCGGGATTTATCGTGGTAACTTAATTTGGCAAGTTTCGAGAATGTCGAGTTTTGCGGTTTTTCGTATTCACTCGTACAATGTGATAAAGATTTCCGTTTCATGCGAGAATTAATGCTCTAGAAGTATATGCCTATTTCGTCGTCGCTCGGAGCGAAAATTTCAATAACTTCAATTTTTCTCTTTTTCCTTTTTATGTCAATACTCTTGGCATGAAAGTTTTCTATACCAATACCGCCATCTTAATTAAGTATGCAGTCACTTTAAAGATTAATAACATCTTTTGATTAAAATGTTCTTTACATTTCACGGTATATTATAAATAAATTGTACCATTATTATATAGGTCGTCAGTGTTAAATAGATTAAAATTTTATATGCTACTACTAAATCGTAGAGTATAATTAAAACTTTGGAATATACATATTTTCATATCGGCTTAGTATTGATCCATAAACAATCAATTCTTTATTGAAATAATTAGAAAATATTTTTTAAAATATAAAAATTCTCGACTCTTAATTAATACGACTTGACATTGCACAATGCACATGCACGTTGCTATATCGGATATAAAAATCGGTAACACACCATTCCTCCAAAGTGACCGCAAGAAACCTTGAATGATCAAGTGACGGGTGAAAAGAAAAAGTGTTTGACCGCACGACGTATCGAGGACAAAATTTTCATCGACAATGCGCGCAATATAAATCGAAGAGAGTTGGTGGAGAGACATAACCGCAATTGGGTGGGGTTGGTGTATATATACCCAGTAACAATTCGCACTAAACGCGAGACATTTTGCTTTGGGCGGTCGCTCATTATAAGACCTCATCATCAGAGCGGTGCTTCGGAATCGCGCCTCGCTTCATAATAATATGCACCCGTGATGCCCCGCGAAAAGCAATTACCAGAGGTTGCGCTGCACCAGCCTACCGATCGGCAATTCCGGCAAACCTCCACGCCACGACTCGTTTAATACCCGTAAAGAGCCAACAGGGGTTGCTTCGTGCCAGGAGTTTATGATGCACATCTAAATTTTTACGAACGCTCTATTCTATAGTTATTTTTATATACCTATACACACACACATATATACACATATACATATACACGTATACTTATATTCTCACAGGGGCTAAAATTAACCCGAGTTAACAAAATAGAATTTCAATGCTTATTGGTAATTTCGTTATAAATTAAAATTAATAGGTTTTATATGCAGCTATACAAAAAGATAGTGCATGCTCTATTTAAGAATTTTTTTTCTCTTATTTCATGGTTTTTTTTACCAGTAAAGTATTTGTTATTAATCAGCATAGCATATTTAATTCCGAGGATTTTGACTCGATAGATTATAAAACGTTGTAATAACGTTGTTGACCTGCTATTTTCTTCATTAACTTTGTTTATATCGATCGATACGAAAATTTTCAGCTTGCAATAAAGTTTAAGAATAATTATAAGCATACAAGATGGAAATTAAAATAGTGATTAATATTTCTTAAAATCTATAATTAAATGTGAAAATTATATTTTTTACAATCACTGCGAAAACTGTATGTTTAATTACAAAATCCTTTACTGGGTTTATTTAAATTTATTTTTTTCAAAACTCCGACGATGCTGCAATATTTCTAATATTTGATACGTACAAGAATGACGTTACTATGGCAACGACATATTTTTCCGTACAAATTAGCGATATTTCATTAAAATAACGTTAGATTATACATTTTAAAATATAAACTCGTTAATAGGGAAAGTCTTTAGAGATTAATATATATATATATATATATACAAATTAGTATGAAATTCTGTGTGCTACTTCGTACTTGGTGCGTATCATTATATTCCATATCTTTTGAGTAAAACATAATTAACCCAACTGCACTAAATTAACAAGTAATTATTAATCGCAAATTTATATAAGTTTAGAGATATTGATATTGAAAATTCCGAAAATAATGGACTAACACAAATTATACCTATAGTACGTTTTATTCGGTTATATATAACATTCGCATATATTTATAAAAGGAAATACATTTATTATTGCATTTGAAGTGTATTACGTGAAACGCAATGCAAAGCATTACATACACTGAGAAAAAATATGAGTTGTAGTAAATAATTGTCATTAATTGTTAATAAATGTGGATTGGATTTTGGGCGTATTGAATATTCATTAGCAGTTGATGAATCGCTCATTTATATAAAAAATTTGGAACATATCAAACGATTATTAATAGTTAATACCAGATTCATTTGAGGTAAATGAAGAATATATTTGCTGTCAAGCTCTTCTGCATTGTCAGAAATAAGCATATAAATAAAAAATTACCATGTGTACAAAAACATACATACCCTTTCAGTGTTTTTTTTTTTTTTCAATTTCATACGGACACCAGAACTGTATGGATTACACTCAATGCATCAGACTCATTGTCACGCATTAATTCATTCAGACATTCCAAATAATTAATATAATTTCTAAAATAATTATCGGTGAAATCAGTTATAAATACACGAATTCCCGGCAAGCCTCTGTGCACTCGACGAAACTGTTGGATATTTTCTCATCGCGACAGTAATCGCGCATGCGCACGATGTCAGTATTTCTAAATTTATATTCATTAGCTATTAAGTCATATTTAATTGATGCAGATTTCCTACACCTCTAATACAAATGAGAAAATTTGTAATTGTAATGTGCGATGATGTAACATTTAGTGAATAGATATTCTAACAAATATTACTAAATATAGTGTAATTGTTGAGATGTGCAATAAGTACTAAAACTGATACAATTAATATTTACGATAAAATGATGTATGTATTAGTCAGAGATGTACAAAGATTCAAAAATGCAGATAAGCAATTTTCTCTTGATTACACGTACTATATTCCCAGTCCTTACTTTAATCGTATCAATTTAAATAAAACACGACTGTACTATTGTAGAGTTTTGACAGCTAATCATTCGTATATATTCGAAAATTACGTAGGTACAGATAGGTGCATATATATACGTATAGAAGTATTTGATCGATACAGCAATTTTTTCGTATTTTAGGTAAAAACCCCCGAGGAGAGTCGAAATGGCGCGTATATACGTGTGTCTCCCTTCTTTCGGGTCGCGCGATTACCGGTCATTTCGGTTTAGTGCCGGCGTGCAGCCTCTCCTGGGAATCGGTAGGCGACGCGTCCCAATTGTAGAAAGGGAGCACAGAGAAAATCCGATTTCTTTATTTTTCTCTCTTCTGCATGCGTTTCCTTTTTTTCTACTTCGTTTTGCTTCCTGACTCTTTTTCACCCTCCACGGTAGACTCGATGCTCTTGATATTTATTCACGAGATCCTCTCGCTCCACTATTTTTATTGCCGACGCATTTCATCGAGTTACTGGATTTTTTAATCTTATCTACTTCTCCGGCTGAAAAATTTATTCCACAAGAAATAAAATATCCAATGGTTTAATTGAATACGGTATTATTTTCTTATGATGGAAAAGTCCTACTTTTATCCTTATAAAAATTGTAAAATCTATTGTTTTCATTTGCAACAATTGCCTAAGTCTTAAAGAAAAATATGATTTTTTAATTAATTAAAGTGACATTTATAATTTTGTTTAATTATCTTATTCTCTGTTACGATGTCTAAAAATCAATCGTGAACGAATAACTGGGATATATATATATATATATATATACCTATATATAGCGGTTGAATCGTCGTTTATTCGTTTATTAAGATAGAGTAAATATTTGATGTTAGTAAACATATAATTGGTATGTTTACTTAATAATATTCGACGGACAAATAGGAACGCCTGAGTTTAAATCTGCTTTCGTACGATTTATGCTGTATGGCTGTATTAGATTGGTATCAATGACAGCGGAGCTACACATGGCGAGGTAAAGATCGATCGCTATACCGCAATGCGTGTCTATTGCAAGATGCACCTATTATGGACATAATTGGACCATTGTTCCCATTTATGGCTGATTAGAATGTTGGATAAGATTGCAGTTATCAATCTTAAGCTTGAAAATCCTATTCGTTATACAAGTAAATCTGTATACTTATACAAAATATAAACGTAACTTTTCTTCTGTATAAACACAATATTTTATTGCAACAGAGGAAAACGTTTGACGAGTAATTAACTTCTGTTAAAATAAATTATTGATTACTCACATTAATAGCGAATTGAAACCAAGTTCTGGGTTATTACCACAATTGTTATATGTTATACATATATAATTCTAACTCACGGTTAAACGCAGAAAGTATAAAGTTTATAGGCAATTTGATGAGTTAAACTGATTTTAAGTTATAAAACAAGTATAAGAAAACTACTTAAATTTATCTTCTAACAATTAAAGTGCATGTATTTGTAAAAGTAGTCTAATTTCTTTCCTCGTTAAAATCTAACTAAAGTCGAGATATGTAGACACGTAGAGGATAATAAAAAGAGTTTAGGCTAAATAGGATTAAATCGATAAATTCCTAAACGCATCATCTTTAGGATTGAAATTTCAAGTTTGAATGTTTTACTCTTGCGAAAATTTAACGTTGTATCCGAAGCGCAAAGCAATTACAGCGGCTATAAAAGTGACGCACTACTCGGATTTGTGTGACCTACTACACTCGAAAAATAGGGTTGTACGACGTGTAAAAAAATGACGCATTTCCAAGTAGAATAGAAGAGCGACTAGTCCTCTAGAAGCAGTCACATATTCAACATTCCTGGGAAATCAGTCGCTTGTCACGAGTACCGATTAAACGTCGCTGGGGGGAGCTCGCTAGAAGCGTTGACTTTTTTTTTAATTTCAACGCCAGCAGAAAGAATGTATACAGACCACTGAATTGAAAAGTTGTGTGTGCTTTCTTTGATGGAATCATAAGCGTTTAAGCAACAATATAATCAAATTTATTGTACACAAATACAAATAATTATAACAATACGCAATTTCATAAAATGACGATTTGTATTTGAAATTCAGTTCCGTCTTTGAACCTAGTAGATTATATAGATAAGCGTATAGCATTGTTATTTAAGAAATTATAGTTTTTTTAATATTTATTGATTACTTTTATAATAAAGTAAGTGTTAAAATGTAGTCGTAATTAAATAATCAATACCCTCAGTAGCACCATTCGCAAAAACAAATTTACGTTCACTCACATTTACTAAAAATGACTGTAAATCTCGCTGTAAATAATGAATAAATAGTAAATATTGTACTTGATCACTTGGTAATTAATTATACCAATATGGTATATAACAATACATAGATAAAATATTTATTTCATCCTACAATCAATATTTTATTTCGTTGCATTGTATTGAGCGTTTAAAACGATGAAAACATTGAAATAAATTCTTTAAACGAGCTGTACACCGCTGTACCAAACCGCAAGGAAAAATTAACGAAGGTTTAATATTATTAAATTGCGTAATTTTCACGAATGAAATAAACAGTGAACACGACATGAAGCAGAAACCTAGAACTCACACTCATTGTACTTGAAAAATAATAAAAGTCCGTCGGCGGCCTCGTAATTATACTCGCAAATCTTGTCCTGAGAGTGCAGGGTAGAAAAAAAGCTGCGTTAGGGAGAAAGTACATTAAAGTATGGCTTAGAGAAGAAAAAAAGGAGATCGCATTATTGTACGGCTGCGTGGACGCTTGTGTGTCTCGCGCATGGGTGGGCATATCGTATGGTTCAAAAATACATAAAAAAAAATATGGTGGGATATAGCGAGGAGGGAGTTCACGTAGGTGATTGTGTGGTAATGCGAACGAAACGCTTAACTTACGAGGCGCCATAAAATCGCTGCTATTCGACACGATTATTAATTAGTTGTAATTTCCAGGAAGGTTTTGTCTGTGCATTCGTGTATACAATTTAGGTGCAGAGTTTGCTCGCTATTGTCTTATAAAGTATAATATCTTCTCTCGTTGTAATCGTCGATTCAAGGTTGATATATATATATATAAAATAAATGATCTACATATAATTACCGATAATTTCGCCTTTATTATTTTACCATTTTCAGGCGTGCATAATTTTTGATAATAATCATTGATTATTGAGCTTGCGCGATGTGTCATGTACGTATATACTCTTATATAAATGTGTTTTAAAATTTTTAAGTGAAAAATTCAGTTAAATGAAATGCAGCTATACGTGAATATCTACACTGTATTAATTATCGCAGTTAATGCTCTGGAAATTATATTATGATATTAATACGGTGATGTTATACCAAGTAGCGTTAATAACGGTATTTGGTATTATAATTAGATATATTTATATATCGTGATTTTGTTATAAGTAATAATGTGTTCTTGATACATTAGATTACAATATTATAATATTATTTTATTGCTTGTTAATAGCTTCAAGTAATAAATCTTTAAAGGTGGATGGTAGGTACGTAATTGGTATTTATTGTGCGTGCGGTATAGAACCTTCTTACCCTTGAGTGACAAACAGGTATAGCATTATGTTCAATTTTCTTTAAATATTAGATTAACAAGAAATATTTAATTTAAAACATTTAATTTTCAAATTATATTTTATTTATTAATCTGATATATTTCTATGTATAAAAAGGTTATACAATTTATTCGTTGCATAAACAAATACTAATTACTAGACGATATTAATAGATTAATTAAATCGCTTTATTTTTTTAATATACACATAATCTCTTCTTTCCAATCCAATACTAATTTTCGTTGAACAAAAAAGATTTCTCTTTTCATACCAAAATCGGCGATTTTCGTTGACAAATGGCTTTGAGAAATTTGTATACCTGCTTCATAATCTTGAACGTCGGTCAAAGAATCCCATTTTAATTTTGTAGTTGGTCAGGAAGGCGACGAAGTCAGTTAAAAGATGAGAAACCTCAAAGATTCGATAACCTCGTCGCATTTTTCAACGAACCCTTGATGCAACTCTCTCTCTGACCGGTCACCTGCAGCACTGGCTCATTGTGCGATATTCGACTGTATCTCGAGACCGGCAGAGATTTTTCGCAAAAGATGGGCCGATGGTAGATGTTTATCGAGCCTACGAACGTAACAATAATCCGCCAAGCGGTTTACCACTACTCGTTCTCTTTTTCTTTCGTTCTTCCTTCCAGTATTCTTTCTTACGATTGCCCTTGTCAGGCACGTCAAAATTATTATGACTGTTCAATTTGAAAGAGAAATACGATTTTCTCATTAATGATTCAATAATAATTCAATATCGCGATCAGATATCTATCTCCAGTAAGATCAATTTTCGATAATAACAATTATATTTAATAATTGTAATCACTAAATTGAGCTTTGAAAAATCGAGAAAAATTCACAAATAGCGAGGTAGAGAGATTTAATTTAATAAAATAAGTTTAAAAGTCTGCTTTATTAATAATATATTCTCAAATAATGAAAGTTTGAACTAATTTATTACTAACAAAGAAACAATATAGAAAGATCAAATAAAATAAGAATCATATTTATTCAATGTATTAAAGAGTAATATCGTTTATTTTAATTTACAAATTATTGAATTAGTTTTATTTGTAGGTATGTAAAAATGAATATTTATCTATGTTTTCAATAGGTAACAAATATCCCTTTTTCATTAGTTAAATTAAAATTTTATTTATAAAATTAACAAAGTTGTATATTTTATTAAAGGAAAACAAATATTTTAACAATTCAGTGGTTTCTGAGGTACTGTCGTTATAATAAATATATAAATAGACACGTATAAATAGAATTGAAAAGTTCTTCCGTCTTTTGTGTCGACTGTATATAAATCGATTTGCTTTATTAAAGTAAGAAAAGATAATTATTGTTTTTTCATTTATTTTTGTTAATAAAACAGGATAACTATTATCTCCTCGTTTCTTAAAAAAGAATACTGGACTTTTCGTATATAAATATATATATATAGTTTAATAAATTACTAAATCATTCTTTGTCGACTCCATTCTGCATTTGGAATGAAAATAACTCTCGATTGAAAATAAGCGTCAGCGTATCAGGTCGTCCACTCGTTATAAATATTTAATATTTACTATGCGAGGAGGTACACGGCCTAAATTTTAACATCTATAGTTTCTGATACGTGGACGATGTCAATCGATGGTTTTC
This sequence comes from Theocolax elegans, assembly GCA_026168455.1. Classification (NCBI taxonomy): domain Eukaryota; kingdom Metazoa; phylum Arthropoda; class Insecta; order Hymenoptera; family Cerocephalidae; genus Theocolax; species Theocolax elegans. Next base: position 52,134,375 of record CM047429.1, on the reverse strand, counting down.
CGACAACTCGCCATAAGTACAATCCAACTATCGAAAGAGACTATAGAACCCAATGTGTATAGCTTCGACTGGCTGACTCTCGCCTAATGGGATCCTGAGATACGAGACAGTGTGCGTACAGTATTTGACTCTATAGACGGTGCGGCTCAACATGCCAATACGCGCGTAAATAATCCTCGTCCTTTTTGGCCCTCACTTCTATATATGTACGCTCACTTCGCGAACTCACACGAAGATAATGGTGAGAGGAGAAATATAAAAGAACCAAACCGATGGCTCGGCTGAATATTTTTTTACTTTTCGTTTTAATCACACCTGCGTCACTGCGTCGAACGTGTACACAATGGTCGTACCTGTGTTGTGACTTGTGATACATGCGTGTATCCTCTGCAGTCTCGTATGGGCAATGTCCAATGTCTTACAAACGGCGTATACGTATGAATACACATATATACACACGTTCAAGTAAGATATTTTTCTTCTTGCGAATCGGGACTCGTAACTGGATACTTTTCCGACACTTCTTTTTTTCCTCGTCCTTTAGAATGAATAATCGTTTAATTATAAAAACAATTTTAAGGTATTTTGCTTTTGTTTCTGCTAGCCACGCTTAAAATAATTCCGCGCATTTATAAAACTGAGCATATAATTTTGTTATAATTAATACATTAGTTGCACTTTGTAAATTGAATGTTTCGCGATAAATTGTTATCAATAAACTATTTTTAGTCGCAGTTTTATAAATATCAGCATATATTTCTTTGTTTTACTTCTAAACTCGTATTGTCAGATTTATAAATAAAGTTGAATCAATCATTTAGTTTTCATAATAGAAGGTAATTAACATCAATTTTAAATCACCGTTTTATGGATTGTAGATTTTATATTTTATTTTATTTAATATTTCAATTATTAATCAATTAAAAGGTTGGAATAATTATGTCTTTCTAGGTTAATTATTTGTTTCTATATTTAAACACCTAAACAAATTTTAAAGTTTGCGATCAAAAGTATACGTATATGTACATATTTTATGAATATTAAAATTAGTTTTTTTATAATATAATAATATTGATAAATTATACTGTTTATGCATATATATCTTCTATCTTAGAATAAGTAGATATTTTAAAATACATTTTAACATTGCATACGTGACAATTGGAATTACTATAATAATTGCCTATACCGTTTCAGTTTCTTGCTAAAATTACTTACTCCAAAATAACTTGGCTTCTCTTAAACACGCTAAATCTTCGTAATAAATGTATAAGTTGACTAAGAACAACACTAGTCCCTACCTTATTTAGTTCCAGGTATCTCGCTTTTCTCTCAGTTACACTGCGTCAAAAGATCACCAAATTACATAAACCAGACATCAGTTTATATTTCCTTACATAGAATATAATCTTGTTATCTATAACTCGTTTAATAGTACCAAAGATAATAATTATACATTACTTATACGCATACTTTTTATAGATCATCGATTATTTTGGATATATATTAAAATAAAATTATGTTTGGACGGTGATTATAAAAAATTAAGCGTGATTGATACGTTCTGTCTTTGATACACTGAGAATAATTATGATTCATTTAATTTTTAGAGATCAGAAAAAAAATGACTGTTTTCACCAAAGTGTATGTCGAGGAACACCGAATTACTATAATTTTAGATACTTCCAAGTGACATTTGTTCTATATATGGACTACCCTCGTCTTCTAAAGGTTAATTTAAATTATTTATAGATTTAATTTTTTTTCTACTATTTTCAAGAAAATTTAGGTACACACAATAGATTATTTAAATTTTATATAACTAAATATATCATTTTAACCTAAAGTACATCGTAAATGTTTTCAAAATTACTAATACAATTATGTTCTATATGCTATATATTCATTCTAATTTGATAATGCACTTTCTATGAAGTTTGATGAAACATTACGGAAATATATTATTGAGATGTAGATTATGCAAGCTATCCAAATTCGAGTTAGAATTAGTAGTTAGATAGTTGGAGTTATAGATTTAATCGAAATTACTGGGCGATTGATTAAAATTTTTGCTTCAAAACCATTGAGTCCGAAAATTGACAAAATAAAGTTATAATTGATCCTTCTTTTGCATGCATGAATCATTGTCCTTATCTAAGCAAGCTCGTGGACATTTATAAGTGCAACGGGTGCTCGATAAGCACTCCCGATTAAATCTCGTTTGATAAATCGCCATCTGCGCGCTAAATGGACTCGTGTACAATGCAATCAACGGAGCTCGTGCTCGTCAATTCACTCGACTGTCTTTTATTGTCGCGATCTTGGCAAATAGGCGGTGTGCGAAGTAAAATAACGTTCTAAGATCTATTTTTTAACAGTCGCCCAAAAATTTTGGTTCACTTCCCCTCTTTAGCAATGATCAAATAACAATGTTTCTGAATGTATGTAAGTAAGTAAAAAATTTGAAGCTTATAGAAGTTTAATATATTTAAATATTCATTCTATAATTTATAAATTTCATAATTAGTTAAAAGTTCCACAAATATATAATACATAGTTTATCATTCTTTATTTTAAAATAAGATTAAATTTCATATTATGTTTCATTTACTTATGCTTAGATATTATCGCATAAAATGTATCTCATATTTGTTTTAAAACTTTCGTTCTATTTCTGATAACTTCATTAGCTTCTATTTAATTTTTAATAAGCATTTTGTTATACTATTTATTATTAAATATTTATAGTTAATAATTAAGTTTATAATGCTAATATTTAATTAAATTTAATATATTCCTATAAGTATTAAATTATTTTTTAACATAAAATGAACGACAGGAACGCAAAATGTATGAAAATATAGTCTTTATTTCTTTACCCTCTCGATCTGATTGGCTGGTTGTCATAGAAACGTCAAAGTGGCTCTTATTGGCTTGCTTCGAGAATTAAGGTCAAATGATTAATTTTCCTGTAATGAGGAAAAGCGATTTGCTACGTTCATTGGAACTTACCGAGTCCACTGAATTGGCGTAATCGACTTCTTTTTAGTTCGCCGTCTTCCTCATGAAGTGGAAGGTAGTTCTTCAAGAATCTTTTGACACTCTTGAAATGGAACATTATTCAGTTTATTTAATCGAAAGATTTGGTTCGGTAAAATTAATTATGATATACTTCGTTATTGTCAGTTACAATGGATTCCTTTGGATATAAAAATGTAGATTATTAATTTACTCTTAACTTAATATAAGAATAAAGATTGGTATAATAGGGATCCATTATGGTATTAATAACTTAAAATTGTCAAAGTTCATTATATATTTTAAATATAAAAACCAATTACAAATGTTCTAGTCAGGTTGGAAGTTTATATAGATCTCTTCGTACACTCGGAAAAAACACGTGAATATTGAATGGAATGATTAATCGTCTTAGATAGTTTGTACTTTTTTGTTTATCAATAAATTACCTCGAAAATAAAACGTAGTCTTCAGCTTATTTTCTCCTAAGTGAATTTGACGCAAACTTGAATATTGTAAAATATTTACAACATTTAGATTATTCAACAAGTGAATTTTTTGCCTTTTATATTGTAAAATATTATCGGTAAATCGTATAAGGATAACTTAAAATCAGATTCCAACTTTCTCTTGAAAAATCAGTTGCAAATCAGGAGGGAATATTATATAAATAAATAAATAAATAAATATTACGGGCAAGTTTGGGCCCGGGAATGCAGTTGGCAGAGGCATGCATTAAATTTGAAAGAGAAAATTTTTGGGTCAACGTTGCCTGCAACGCTTTTTGGTCCTGCTCTCTGCATCCTTTGAGCGACGAAAAAATTGAAAGACGCGTCGCATCAGCGTTGAGATCGCAAATCCCCAGTCGACTCTGTCGTCGCAATGCACAGATGGAAAAAATTGTAAGAGGATAAAAAGGTGGATAAAGAGCATGATAAGTACATTGAAGAGATTTGAGAAAAAGAGTTTTGGTTTAATCTTGATTACGAATAATTTATTCAGAAAAATTCATTGTAGTATAATACTAAATTTTATTCATTGCAATAAAAAAAATTATATCCGAACGGAATATTTTTTATATATTCGTAACGCATGAATTGAAATTGCAAATGTTTTTATTTTTCTTCCAATGTTAATCTGCAGCATAGGTTCTCCCATATATTTTAAGTTATCATATATGCTCGTCATTTGAGTCCTTCTGCATCATTCTTAATAGTTTTATTGTATTAATATATAAACAAGTTACTACATATACTCATACGCACCTCGATAAAATTTAATACGCAGTAATTATATTCTTTCTTAATTAGAGCGGAGGTTCTATGCGTGGATCTCGATTATATTTGACATATTTTATTATGTACACAATTCTACTTACACATAATTAAATTAACAATTTCTTTTTCTGTTTTAGGTTGCTCTTATCGTGTACCATCGTCAATAAGGTAAGATAAACATTTGGAACATATTATACATTGTTAAGTTATTATTTGTTAAGGTATAATGTCAATATTAATACATCTTGTCATACATTGAAGTAAAACATTTTAAAGGTATATATATAAACAAGTGTATGGAGTAAAACGAATAATGATTTAAAGTGAATTATATAAATAACCGAGATATCAATCACTTGAACGAAATGGATGTAAATGTTCGAAATCTCTTCGAAAACAGAATTAGGATTTTCCATCTATAAGTATTAGCACTAAATAAACTTTCTCATTCGATTCCGTTACATATTCAGACGGAGTTGAAAGATTCTTATTCTATATGTGATCGTGAGCGGTGCGCTACCCGTGGAATAGTGAAATTTAAATAAATTTTGTTTCGATCAATCTGTCGTGTATGCTCCTCTTGGCTCCTCATTTTTCGCCGGGGCAAAACTCTGCGAGCGTGAGTTGACGCGAGAGTGAATTCTGCATGTGGAATAATAAAACGTACGGTAGAAATCGCGAAAGCAAAGAAAAATGAATGTTTGACAACTTTACTTCCTGAAAGATGAATAATTTTTAATGCCATAAAGAAAAAAGATTTTCGATCTACCAGTCTTAAAAAAAAATATTCAAACTTGACGATCTACAAAAAAATATATATATTTATTCATTTTGCTTACTACGACTTTTTTTTTGTTAATAAACGCAAATTGTTTTGATAAGATTATTGGAACATTTTTTACACGATCTACAATTTTAATAAACAAGTGCAGTACAGCTGACCCGTAAAAAATATTTACATTTTGCAAGGGGAAAAAGGAAACATTTTTAGATAAAAAAGTAGGTCATTTTAATATTCTCTCTTTTTTTTAGATTCCTTTTTAGCGGATGTACATGTTTGTAGTGGATATCACAATTATATGAAATATTAATTTTTAATAATTTTTTATCCAATGCTCGCGAGTAAAAAATAAATTTAGATCTTAATACTATACGCATTTAGACGCCGTCTTTACAGATAACATTAATTATGAATAATTTCATTACTTATCGTAAACAATAATCGTTTAAATATAATAATAGTTATCCCTTATTTTACAATATAAATAAAACAGAAATTATAACAGCTCTTACATGAATGCATAATGTTGTTTACTGCTTGCATTATAAATCCATGGCATTTTCATTAGTACTTTATATCGTTTTAGAGAAAAATTAGAATGATCAATTATTTATCAAAGAATTATTGAATTATTTATGTGAATAATAAATAATTAAATTATCTAAAGCATTTATAATCTTAAATAAATTGCTTTATCTTGTTAAAACAATGCAGTATAATCAAGGGAATTAATCCTATTATAGTACGTGGCTAACAATCCACGTATAACAAACTCAAGATCGACTAATTTAAAAAAAAATATGTTATCAAAGTTAACAATGTACTTTCCGTAGTGGAAAGGTAAAAAGTTGCAATTCAATTACCGATTTTATACTGAATCGCACAATGCAGGTTACTCAGTATTTGTTCGGGCAACGCAAGATCAAAGGGTAAAAAAAAAGGAGCGGAGCGAAGGTTTAGTGATCGGTTCATTCTTGATCCGCTATTACTTTTGCAAATGAAGCGAGCCGTTTTTTTTACGCGTGTCTTTTTTTCGCCGATCCCGTAGGTGAAGCTTGTTTTTCTCTCCCGTCGACAGAAAAATAGAATCGATTAGCAGTCTACGAAGACGTATGACACGGGTCATCGACGACAGGTCATGGAAGCCGCGACAAGTTTTTCGATTTCCAGTCGATTGGTCGATAAGTGGAGGTAAATTTTGTTGGGTGCGCGTTGCATTTAAGTTCGAGGTCTTCATCTGCCTCAGGGCTCTATCGAATAGTTTAACTACACATGACTTTTTTCTCAACATGTGACCCAAAATTCCACTGGATGTGGGATTAAATAATTATAACCACGTATTCGTGTACTTGAACAATCAAAATTAATTAAATCGTTGTAATTTATATAAATGTACAATACATTTAATTAATATGTAATATTTTGGAAATTATCTTTTTTTAGTTTACAAATTAAATGAAAAATCATTAATAAAAAAATGTACAATTTATATTGAACTTTGTGCATATAACTAATTTAGATGTATAATCGAACAAAAAAAAATGAAAAGTATCTCCGGGAATCCTCAATAACAATAAGTATATATTCATGTTAACACGATGTAGTTTAAATGAGCTTGACGTGTAACATTGTAGTAAAGAAATGAGCGAGAAATAAGTTACAAGACTGCTTACGGTACGTCGCCGTAAAAAGGATATAGAAGGGGTTAGGTGAAAAAAATGAAGGAGTAAAACAAAAAGGATACGGAGATGACAGAAAGATTCAGAGGCACGTGGGAAATCGTTGGCAAACGTTGCTTAAGGCATAACACAAAGGAAACTCATTTTCATGCATCCGTAAGTGATACACGACGACACAGTTTGCTTACTTTTTACGTCGCTCTTCTGCATTTTCTCCGGTTGCTTCATTTTCAAAAATAATAATATTTGCATTCGCCATAGCTAAATCATCACTAGAACTCGTTGCATCAGACTTTTACTTCAATAAAACATTTTTCAGAAATTATAATTGAATTTATTTTATGATTTTAATAGCGTGTGTGTTACATCCTCTCCCTTCATACATACACACACACACCAATGTCGAGCATATTTAAATATTTACCGAGTGAATAGGGATTTGAGTATATTCCAGCAATTATTTCAATTTAATAGAGTAGGTTTCCAGTTGTTACTTAATCTACGTACGTTTTCCTTTTCTCGACAATTAATTCTGTATATTAAATTATTTAGTTACTAAAACATTCACCATAACTCAAATATCATTTCTACTCCTTGTTACAAGGCTTACACATTCTATATAAATTAAATTGATAGCTGGCTGTTTTATATAAACAGAGAATTATTATTATATAAAACAAATTTATTATAAAGCAACGCGCGAGATTTCATATTTTAGAAGGTATCATAAATTGAAAAATATTAAATTAATAAATTGTATTATTTACGTTTACAATAAATTGTTAATTGTTGAATCTTCAGTATCGATAACGGTTATATACGTGTATTTAGCATAATTACCGCAGGATATCTCAGGAATGGCTTAGTCGAACAGGCTTAAATTTTAATAGTAATGGTAACGTTCAAACATGATTTTAAACGATTTAAGTGAAAAAGTATTACAAAATATCCTTATTTAAAATTAAAATGAAATCTTCATAATCTCGCTTTGTATTATTTAACTTGCTTTTTCTGTAATGCATTATTGTAACATTTGAGCTACCTGGTACTATAATGAAATTGCGAGTACCCTTGGATTAAGCGGAGATCAAATATAGGTTAGGTTGAATGTTTTGGAGCAAAGCGCAATCTCTCTATCCCTTTCTCTTGCCTCTCTTCAACTCTCCTCTTTATATATGTTACTAAGAGTTGTATTTGTGTAATATATTCCTCTATTTATGTAATAATAAACAAGTTAATTAACAATTAAATTCATGAAAAATATTTTTTAATTATGGTTGTTAATATATTGTTTGTAGAAGTTAGAACTACTAATCCATCTTTACTAATAAACTAGAAAATAGAGGATATTTTTCACCGTATTCGCGCATGTTCGTTAACTTTATTTCGTCAAAAATTCTGCCGAGATTACGATAACATCGATAAATTTAAATGATGAAATTTCTAGATTATAGGATATAAATATTATAATACCTAACGATATTACAAAATTTAACGAATGTATACTTATATAGTTTTATAAAAATATATTAAAAAATGTAAATACACTTGTTTCCATAGAGTTAATTTTGTTCGTGATGATCATATAGTTTAGGTATATCGAGCAAACCACAAGGATATATATATACTAATGGAAACACATAGGGTTTCAAGAGCGAATACCACAGGAAAGATAAACGGAATATACGACAGGGTGAGATGCAGACATATACAAAACTTGACCTCGAAAAGGGGGGCGTATGAAAATGGCATTTGCGTGGCGGTTAACCCGCGCACGCCCGTGCACGCCCGCGCACAATCACATCGACCAGTGAAAAGGTAAATCTTAGCAGCCATATATTCCACCTTTGGATAGGTTCCACTAGTATGCGCGGACAGGAAAGAAGAAGCCTCGAAATCGAATAGATACATCTAGATAAATGCGGCGAAACGTGCCGGGGGGCTCGCCCGACGCTTTTCTGATCAGGCGACGGCCTCTTTTCTATACATATTCGCTCATGTGTGTGCGCGCGCGCGTGTGTGTATGTACACCTACAGATAGGTTCCTTTGCACGGTTGCGGGTATACCGGGCGAAGAGGGGGAGAGATGAAAAGGGGGAGGAGGATCGAGTTCCTTCCGACTCTGGACGGAAGTAATAGTTTCGGCACGTATACGTACGCGGGTGTGAGTGAATCCGTGGCAAGGGTTCGATATCCTCATTCGGCATTGGAAACGAGCGTTCGACGACGCGAAGACGACTGTTACCGTTCCTTTTTATAAACGAATGCGTCTTCAACGAAACTTTATTTGCCCAAAGTATTGGGTTAACCTTTTATTTTCGTTATTTAACTTGCATTTTTTACTCGCATATATTTATTCTGTTATAATGTACGTATGTTTTGTCAAGAATATTAAATACATTTTTTCCACTGTAAAATCAGAAAAAAAAATATACAACAATTTGGGGGTTCTAAAGATACAGAATATTGATGCTTTGTTCAACTTGGTTTATTGATTTATATAGTTTTCAATTGCATCTAAGTAGTGGTAACTCCAATTCGGGGATTATTTAAAAAACATACGATACGAATTAAAAATGAGAAGCGTTATATATTCTACAAAATCATAATCAATGTTATAACGTAATTTAGATTTATTTCTGGAGTTGAGCAAAACCGTTTTATATCTATAAGCAATATAGATATCAATAATTTTGACACTATCTACCTCTACGAAAGTTTTTGACACGTAGTAATTCAATTTACATTAACAGTTATATATTTTATTTGTTATAAATCGATAAAGGAACAATTTAATTGCTTGATTACAAATGTGATTACCATTGCTGTATGGGAGATAATTTTTTCTATAAATACTGAAACCATTTAAAAAAATTAGGACAATAGAATCGATTCAATATATCCTTTACGAAATCAAGTTAATTTTTTGCCATTAAAATTCTAAAAATGGAAAAGTATTTTAATTTAATATTATTTAGAATTGTTTATTATTCATTGGGTTCAAATGGATTTTTACTGTTTTATTTTGATATTAAAATAATTTCACTCAATAATTAAATTTGAAGGATAAAAATAAGTACGCAAAAATAGGTTTTATTATTACAAACAATAGATTTAATTGTTAGTACATTAAAAAAATTCCAAAATTCAAAACATTGATTATAAAAAATAATTGAGTAAGTTATATATTAAAATTATTCATTTTAGAGAGACGTTTAATCAGTTAAATTGTTAATAAATCACTTAATGTTGCTATAAGAATCAGGTGATTTAATTATGTGTAAAAGTGAAAAATAAGCGAGAATAAAAAAATGACTTGAAATATCATAATCTACTTACTTGCTCAACTGCTAAAATTGCATTAAAATAATGTCAAATAAATTTTTAGATTTTATTTTAAATATGAAAAGGATTGTTAAAAAACAATATAATTGTAATAAAAATGTTCTGTACTTTTGAATTCAGACAAGAACAATGAACAAGAAGTTTTAATTAGCGTTACAACGTTTAATATCGATTCAACAAAAATATGTCTTGTATAAAAAGGAATTTGTAAAGTTTATATTGCAGCTGTGTGTTTCTATTAATAATAATATATACAATAGAGGACGAAAAATTCACTTAACTTTTTTCAAACAGCGAGTTCATAACTAAACATTTAGCAAACTTTTCATAGATACAAATTCAAACATTTTTCGAATAACAATGGACCGAGAGAAAACAAGTCATCAATACAGACACTTTTTCACACGTAAAAGTCAACATCCGTATATTTATTCAGTGATAACAAAATTTTAAGCAAACCAAAATTAAAAGGCATACCTCCCATTCTATTCCGCAAAATATTTTAATGATCAAAACGATTGAGGGGAGTCAACTATTGTTTGTTTGCATCCAGTCGCCAGTTTTTTTTTTTACAAAATAAAACCGACGGCACATAGAGAAAAGAAGAAAAAGAATCACGGAGGAAATCAAACAAATTTAAAAATTTGACTTTTGATCAAACAAACGCGGGAAAAGGGTGAAAAGTGCATAGAGCTTCAAAAGGTGACGTCGCCGGTCTGCTTGCGGAAAAAGTTTATCAGCTCGTTATATTCCCACTGGAAGTGCCGTTGTATAAACAATATGCTCCGAGGCTCGAGAGCTTATAACGAGCCCATATGTCCTAACTTTTTCAGTATATTGAATAACGATTGCGCTCCTGTGCGTTACTGGCTTGAAACTCTGTTCTTTTTTTTTCGTTGCGTTTTTCGTTAACGTCGATTTGTTGTGTGTGCCTCCCTCCGTGTTTATATACGTGTCTGCAAGTTTTGTGTACTACACATATTCGAACGCCACGTGAAAATAAACGTAGTGGATATATATTGGAGTTTCGCCGACTATAATTCACTGTACCTCGTGGCAATATTGTCACTGTTTGGGAGCGTCCGTAGACATGCGCATTTCTGCGTAATTAGGTGTAGGTGCAGCCGTGAGAAGCATAATGAATTTCAATGATTTTATCCGACCGGGAATCTCAATTTTATACGTCGCATTAAAGAGACCTTTATTATGCGCTTTTCGGAAAATTACATTTTACGGTTCATTTATCCGAAATTTTGTTTTTCTTTTTAATGGCTCTCATTTAATTGAAATGTTGATTTCAATTGTACTTTATCCAATACTTATTATTACCTTAACTATTATCGTAAATATTGAAATTAAATTACATTTATATATATAAACATTGTTTGTCCGATAACTATGAAATTAATCTAACAAGTTAAAAATATACTTCAACGCAATAATACAATTCGTTGAGATGATAAAAAGGCAATATAAAAAATGTAAATATACGCAGCAGTGTATATAGAACGAATAAACGGCGTAAATAAACAATTTTATTACATAAAGGTGTATAAATCTTGAGATTATTAGGAACTCCTTTTGTGCAATGAAACAAGTATAGAACTCATGCAGACACGGTACAGATACTTTACTACAAAACAAACTTTATGTAGAACTTGATACTAAACTTGATACTTTACTGCTATTTGAATACTTGTTAGTTCAAAGTTATTAAAAATTTTACAAAGAAATTTAATTTTTAATGAATATAGAAAAGAAAGAAAAATACAGTTTTTTTCATACGTCCTGTTTTAATTGACGCTGTAATGATTTTTTTAATTCTTTTCTATACGTGAAGTTACGCTGTAAACAGACAAAATTCACACTAGTAACATGCGTCGTAAAATATGTATTAAGTGGTACCGTGTATTGTTTAGCATTAATTCAATTGTTTCAACTGCGTAAATATATTATTGTTTATAAATTAGGTTTTTAAATGTATCAAATTTAAAGATTTTAAAAAATGAACGATATTGTATATTATCGGTAAACAAACTTCTGGAAAAATTATTTTAAATCTTTTTATATATGCTAGAATGTGAATGTGCTAGAAAAGTGAATAATTTACTTAATGTAAACTAAAATAGAGATTTTCAAATTAATATAGCGCATTAATACAGATATAAAAATATTGCGTTGTGTGTGGTATAATAATCATTTTTACGGTAATCGTACGAAGAGAAGCCAATAAACTAAATAGATTTAAGTGCATAGGAGCTGCGCAATTCTCGCGTGTCACCGCAATAAAAAGCCTTAGCAACTTGTCATAGGCTATTAAGCTTTGTAACTCTTGATACCTACAAATAACTTGATAAATTTCTCGAGCTGGCTAAGTAATGCCTTAATTCGGGATAGTGCCTTCCCCTTTTGCATTGCCAGGGAGCGGCAGCATGGAATCCTCTCTCTCTCTCTCTCTCTCCCGGACTTGCGATGTTGACGAAGCACTTTGGGGCGCGTGTACACGTCGTCCGTTGTGCACGTATTTCGCTCCTCCCCCTTTTCGAAGATTCAAGTGTATCGAATGCCAAGTTCGTATAGCTACCCTCGACCGCGATCTCGATTTCCTTTCTTTCCCCTATTTTTTTTCCATCCACTTTTTGTTTTCGCCAGCTCGTTACGGTAGTTTGACTGCATATCGAACGGAACGTTCGATATATTGGTTCGTGACAGAGCGAGGTTATTTCTCTTTCTTTATGGGATTCGGTTTGCTCGGACGGATTAGCCGTATGGGTAGCGCCGATTAGACGATACTCGTTCGACGCTTTCTGATTTGTTTTCCTTTCTTTCCTTTTTTTTTTCCTTTTATTTGGATTGATGGTCGTTTCGGTCAGATTCCGTAACTTCCCGATCGAGGTTTATTTCACGCTCCTCTATATCGGCTTCGATATATATCAAAGATATGATAAATCAAATGAATTACGCGTAACCGTTATGTATCATACTAATTTACGATATGTTCGTCATACTAAACAAGTTAATTTTAAAATTTAATTGACGATCTATTTTAAATATTTATTTACAATAAAAATGGCATTTATCGTTCGGTGATAGGTATATGTTTATAATATATGGTATCGGTTACTTCGAACTAAATGATTTACTTTAGAATAAAGCAGGCCCACTGTACTCTTTGTCCTCTATGGTTGGTGGAATTTCCCAGAGCACGGACTTCAAAAGAAAAAAAATTTAAATTAGAAAAAAATACGTCGCACTCTGGTTGGTGGTTTTTCCCACCGCTAGATGGAGACGACTATGTCTCTACACTCGTTGGAGAGATCGTCGTCTCTTTTCTATATATATAGCCACAGAACATCTTGCTGGCATCGCAGATCATCTTGTGACAGGCGTCCAAGGTAAGATCTCCAGTTCCTTACTGAGGAGTCCAAGCTGGAGATAGAAAACGGAAACGCCTTTAATTTTTTGAAAAGTCCGTGCTCTGGGACATTCGACCAACTATAGTGGACAAGAGTACATGGGCCTGCTTTATTCTAAAGTGAAGCATTTAGTTCGGAGGGACCGATATTACATATTGTACATATATATATTAAAATATTTCAATTTTATTGAAATAGTATAACATTATATCTATAAATTAGTAGTGAATTTTCAGCTTTAATTGATTTTCTTAATAGTAAATGTTTAAACAGTGATTAAAAAACCAATAAATTATATTCACAAGCTTAAAGACGTGCTTGTATACAGTACGAAAAATGTAATAAAAATTACCCTATTTCATCGTAACTTACGAATTGCCACACTACGATTATCGCAACTTTCATTTTATGTTTTATAATAACTATAAAAGTGTATACAATAATTTGGAACATAATTATAACCAATTATTACAAAAATATAACAGATAATACAGGGTAATCTGAACGTATCTATATACGCAACCAAAAACATATAGTAACTTTTAATACAGCACGCTTCTCAGTGTACAATCGAAGTATTGGATGTAAATAAATAAAGAAAAAAGTAATAGAACAAGAGATAACTTTAAATGAAATAACTGGGAAAGTTGTAACGGAAAGTCGATAAATCGAATTTTTCGCAAGAGCTGACACACGTCGGTATTCTACTGTAACCGGAAATGAACTTTCACTCGAAATCCTAATAAAAAAAGGAGCCATTTTTCCTAGATACATTTACGTCGTAATAAATCCATGTCGTTTCTCACACCAATGGATTTCTTCTCCTTGACGATCGTGCAAAGCCTTTGGAGGTTCGCGACAATCGTTTTCCTCGCGAGTGCTCGGGCCTCTCGAGTGTGCCACGAGAACACCACTTTCTCTCCCTCTGTGTCGAAGAATCTCTTGACTGCGCACTCGCATTCGCCTATCTGTACGCAAGCACACTGCATGTATTATGTCTGTACGAGTAATCGAGGTAAAATGGTACGGTTTCAACTTTGAAATTAGATATCGCGCTAATGCTTCACTAAATTTTAATCAAATTTGATTTATTATTAGTTTATCAAATGTTACTACTAACAACTTGCTATCGTGACAAACGTACAAACAAACATTAAACTCCTATAAAAACATTGTATGACGTAAACTAATAATAGAATATACTATACGTACTTGAGTCTTTGTATAAAAGTTTTTTAGCATCTATCATTTTACTTCGTATTAAAAATCGTAATATACTTTATTTTGTTTTTTAGAACGTTGAATAATCTTATAAAAATAATATAGTTATAAATATATAAGTAAGATAATTAGTGCATTCTATTTTAGGCAATTATAGATTTCGATTAAATTTTACTAATTAAAAGTTATATTAGTAGATGAGAATAGCTGTAGTTAAATAAAATGATAAAAATGAAGTAAACTAAAGTAACAAGAAGGTAGAAAAGAATAAAAATTGAGAAGACAAAGAGAATAGGAGATAAATGGTATACTATCTAAGAGAATCGAGCGCGTGTGCACAAGTGCCCTCGGAAGGATGATGCAAGGCGGAGCAGCAGAGGGCAAATTTTAATAGACGTCGTTCGGGTAGCCGCAAATTACATAGAAAGACGTCCGAAGAAGCCGGACAGTACAATCGAGTTAAAAAACCGGGATGCAACGAGAGCGGTCTGTTATTTCGGACCGCGTCTAAGTGATTCCTCGAGTGGGCGTCGATCCCGGTCGAGTTATTTCGACCGATTTCACTGTGCTTTCATCGATATTTCCGAGTCGAAGTCCCATGCCGATCAAGGGATCGCGAAACGAGGGGCGCCTTTCTGCAAAGACGTCATTCACTTTCGAGTGCTTGCTCGCATTTTGCGGAGGTGTATTTGCACACCGCCAGATGAATACCGAGTCTTCAAACTCGAAAGATTATTTACCAGTTTTTGGAGGACTCTTTTAGGACTCCTTTATTTTCTTATTGATTTCTATTCAAGGCTCGTTCGTTTCCTTAATGTTTGTGAATCCTTATAGCACTATTCAAAATACTGCTGAACGCACAGCTTTTCCTATTTTCCAAATGAGTCTGGGTCTGACTGGATCTACCAGTTTACTACTTGAAATTACGAGGACGTAAACTTTTCGTGGTTTTATTTTATTATTTTTTTTCTTCATTCCGAATCATTAGCAGATTTTTAATACTTGCACAACGGTAAAAATAAACCAACAGATTTGATAATTTCTTACTTTAACGGGGGTAAAAGAAAAGGGAGTAAAGATAATTTTAGAATTTGATATTTGGAGCACATTTGATTTGAATAATACACAATTTTATTATATCTTCCATGAATTATTAATAATATACTATACGCGCAACTGCTTTTCTCCTGTATGCTTTGTTTGTTGTACAAACCTAAATAAATAATGAAAAAATGACTTAATTCACTTCATTAAGATTTTCTTAATTTTAGACGAGCTAATCTTAGACGACCTGTACTCGTGATCTAGTAAATCGTAAATAACCAGTTCCTCTTTAAATTTCAATGTATAATAGCATGAATATTTTATACATTCCTCTACTTATCGAAAAATACTTGTATAATCTTGAGATTGTATATGAAATTAAAGTAAAATGCTAATTACCTATTTACTAATTATTTAGATTATTATTTATAATGAAAAATTAGCGAAAATACTTAATGAAAAATGTATTTTCTACAGTCCTGGTAAGAAAAAGACGTTTAAGACAAATTTTAGATACTAACATATTTATGTTATCAAGTTTGATTACATTTATTAATTGATTAAGTTTTTGTGCATCTTTTTTTTCAAATTGAATGACACCGGCATTTAATTATGTGTTCAGTTTTCCAATACGCTAGTCAATTGTGTATAAATAAATAATAAAAAGTACGTAGCAGCTTTACCATCCCCGTATATATGAAGCTATTTAAAAAAAATGACATTAGATTATTACGCGTAAAAATAGTGATAACGCGTCGGGTGGTAAGCATATAACCGTTATCGCACATTAAAGACTATAATTATACAATAATGATTGTACAATACCTAAAGTAAGACTAAAATTTATGTAAGCTGATTAAGGCTAAAATACATGACATACATTGTGATTCGACTACTCGTTAAACGAGCTTATCCTAATTGCGGTTCTCGAGAAGATAGAGTAATTGGGTAGAAGAACCACGAGAGATAGAGGGTGAGTTCCGTATATAGCACAAGGCTGGAGTAAAGAGGAGTGGAAGGGTAAAAAGATAAACGTTAAATGTTTTAACGGTAGATTTTAAAACGTCGACGGACTATCGTCAGAAAATATATTTTATTTGGATCATTTTAATCATCAAGTGTTTCATATACGACCATATTCGCTTCTCTGACGATAAAGAATCATATTCGTATTTAACACGAGGAAGTTTTAATGTGTTACATAAACGTAACGCCAGTAGAATTCGATAAGTTGGCTGCAAGGGAAGAGGAAACAAAAGAATTGCTCTTGACGTTGACTGGTGGTACTCGACCCTCGAATCAGAATTTCAATTTCAAACGATTTTAAAAGCGGTTGCCTTGGTTAATTATTTTCTTTCGACAGACCCGGGTATTTGCATTTCATGGGGATCTCGAGAATGTTTCTTTTTGGCTTTTGTTAAACGTTTCTCTAGTATTCTCGTACCAATTATCCGATTAATTACCAAGTTTTATGATTTTCATACTCTACGAATGAGTATGAACACCATTATTATTTAATTAAATTCTACAACACAAAAATTGTATCAAATATCTATGCTTATTCGATTAAAACTTGATTTTCAACTTTATAATTTAGAATCGCATAAATATAGGAAATTGGTTAATTAGAAAAAATTTTGAAGGCACGTAGAAAAAAAATGTAATATAATATTATGATAATGATATGCACGCGTATTCCGAAAGAATACCTTAGTCGTTATGCAAAACAAATAAAACAACATCGTGAATAATGCATAAAAACATAACAGTGTAGCAGTATATTAAACGAAATTGGAAATTAATACTGAAAACCGTAATTAATCTTAACTTTGTACGTTCGAAATATTGTTATTATCGATTTCTTTGAGAGTAGATGCAAATTCATTTATATCGGTGTCTTCAGCAGTCGTTCCTATATCGTTTGTGGAGGCGTTCACTTAGAAACTTAATTCTCGTAGCCAGTGCTACAGAAAAGTATTGACTCTCCAACTGCATTTTGTTCGGTCACTCGATCCTTTGCGGATAGTTCGAAACAGTTAAAACAATAGTTCCCTGGGGGGGAGTGTGGGGATAGGGAGAGGAGGGGCGAGTAACAGATGACTCGATGCGTGGACCTGGTAGCGCAGCGTGTCCACTCGAATTGCCCAGGTAATGCATGCTAGATTGAAGTTTACTAACTGCAACAAGAGTTAAATAGAACAAGGGAAGAGTTCGAGCATTTATCGTTACTCTCAAGAGGCGTATTTTCAAATTTATTTTCAATTGTTCCATTGGTGTAGCTTCCAATTTCATTCGCATTATTCAAAACGTATTTGTTTTTCTTATTCTAAATTAAATGTATTGAACATTGTTTGATATACACTATTTTATTAATTTTCGAACAATTTTACTTCTTTTAAATTGCTCAATTATTTCGATTTGATGAAGACACACAATTAATAAATTATAGTATTGATGTGTTGCTTAAAATAATGTTATTATTTACTTTATTTCACAGTCATAAAACAACAAAAGTTATGAGAAAATTTAATTTCTATACATGCAGTAAGAGAATAAAAATAAAATTGTTGCACAATATATACACAATACATGCGTATTGAAAGTGAATTCAATTTAATTTTTACGTAACTATTGTAAGACTAAAATACGCGTCATATATATATTTTTAAAGCAATCTGATGAATATTTAACTTTTAAGTTAACATTTAAGTGTTGTTAAATGAAATTTAATTAAGATACCTGAAGATTAGCAGTTGGTAACTGAACATTCGAAATATATTCAGGTGAAAATTCGAGTGAACTGAGCTTAATATAGTTCTACAATATCTCAATTTGTCTATTTAAAGTAAAACAATTGATTTTCCAGGAAATTAAGGAATATCGTGATATTATTAGATTTAGTAAATCAAATTTTTAGAAAAGAAAATAGTATAAAAAAATATTTAGAGCACAACTAAAATAAATCATAATTTGGAATTGATTAAATGTTAATAATTTAGGGGCATCCCCAAAACCGACAACCCAATAGAGGTATAATATGGTCTCCCCGAATCCAGTATTGTAGAATGTTGAATCGCGCGATAAAAACGGTTGGTATTAAAAGAAAATGCAATGGGAGTTTGTTCGCGCGGCTAGAGGTTGGGAATGAAAGTTCGTCGTGGAACGCGAGATCGATGGATTTTTGTCGAATCCCATCGACGCGGTTATTCCAGGTAGGGTTCGCGTCGAAACAACAATCGTCCACCGCGGCATAAGAGATAACGCTCGACTGCGTGTATCAGGATGACATTGTGATTTCCAGGGCTCGCGTAACACAGGGAGTGCGTCTATATAAGCCACCGGGTTCACCTCCTACTCTCCTACTCGTCCCTCTACCTGTATAGATGCGCGTCACGAACGCGTGCCGATGTAAAATGCAGTCGCGTCTCGTCGAGGGAGGCTGGGTCCACTGTTTGCGTTCTGATTGAAGCATTGTATGAAGGTAAATTGACATCCGAACTGAGCGCGCGGGGCTTTTGTATGCCGAGCCTCCTGGTTTCTCCATGCCTCCGCGAATCCGCTTTCTCTCTATGTCCCTATCGCTTCAGGTCTGACTGCCGAAACACCGATAATGCGGCTTCTATTGGCAAGGAATTGCTATGTATATATATATATACATATATATGCATATACGTATAAATATATACACGTACGCATGCATATACATGCGTTTTTTGAGTCGTTGTGTGCCTTCTAGATAAAGCGTAATATAACAAAAAAGACTCGGTACCGAAAAAGGTATACATTTCGACTGCAGGACAAAGGATTCGATTCGAATCAATTATTCCTCTGATATTTTTGGTTTTATTAACTTTTGCTCACTTTCTCCCTCTCCCCGCCTCTCTCAAATTGGTAGGTGTATTCGCTGTTACGGTTTTATCGTGATCTTCGTGGGCTTTTGTCACAATCCAAATTAATATACGAAAATCATTTTCCCGTATATTTTATTTATATAGGTAACGTATGCTTGCGTTATCGCGTTTGTTTAAATAATACATTTAATACTTTGATTAATTCGTTCAAATTTAAATTTAAATTAATAATGTAAAAGAGAAGGTTCTTTTCTTTGTACAAACACTGTACATGCATGTATCAAAATGTAAGTAATTATGCTTAACCCAATTGTCATACGACAATATGTCGTCCTTTTCGGTTTGCTTGCTCGAAAGCTGTTAACTCTATACTATTGAATTACTTAGTGGATGGATTAGATCAGTCAATATATGTACTTGGTAAATAGGGTTATTTAAAGAGAGAGAGAGAGAGAGAGATCTATGGAATTTAAGGAAAATATACGGATAACGGGTTTGCATAATACAATCTAGTAATTGATTCGAATGATCCTAGAAATCGCGTTTGCATTTAAAATAACTTTTCTAATCTAACAAATACTCACCAAGTTAATGCGTGTAAATGTGTTACATCGACAAAAGCTTAAGATTGTAATATTATAATCGGATTGATAATTTGTATTTGAAATAGCGAAGTACCAGAATTCTTATTCAAACTCGAATACATCCAAGTGAATTATTGTTTTGTTTGTTAAACATTGTTTTCAAACGAGGATCTAAGATTGTTTGGTTTTCTATGAAAAGATCATATTTCCATCCTCAGTTTTAACAGAAATATTCACTACTTGAGTAGCTTTTAATACAATAAAATAAATATAATGAAATAAAATAAAACATAATAAAGTAAAATGAAAGTTTATAAAGGGAAATACTGGAGAGTATTTGATATTCCGTTAATGAACAGTGTACACTGTTCAAACAGAAACATCCTAACTCGAGCCTCGAGCCAGGTCAATTTGGAAGATCTGAAGAATTCGGAAAAAGTAGTAAAAGCCGCGTAGAGGACTGAATGATAAAAGAGGGAGTATATCATAAGATAGAAATGCGAAATAAAAGAAAAGTAAGAAAGAGGGGTAGCGTAAAAGTAGCCGGAAAAGGAAAAGGGAGATAAAAATCTTGAACAAAGAGACGAGAATCAGAGCACAGTTTCGTTCCTTCGCGTTCATCGTCGTCCAGAAAAATCGCTTGCGTCACTTCCGGCAAAAGGAATCGACGGAAACGTTCGTCCCAAGGACGCGAGGGGTTATCAGTAATTCTCTGAAAGTTTTCCGCAGTACGGAGCCAAAACGTCGCTTTGAATCATGTTCGCATGGCGCCCGTGCGGCTCCCATTAACAGGAATATATATGTTTTCAGAAAGCTCGAAAGGGCACTTTTTCTTCCGAAACATTTGCATGATTTTTATTCCATTGTTAACTTATGATTTAGAGCCATGTTTTAAGCCCGTCCAAAATTGCCTACATACGCTCGCTTTTTAATTAATTTATACACACATATTCGTAAGTGTATTACGAAGGTATACACCTATGCGATTATAGTACATAATTATTTAATGCCAGTTAAATATCTTAATTCAGTCGAACTGTACATCTTCTCGAATTAATCTGTTAAACTTTAACAGTGGCTACGATTTATTTTTTATTTCATGATTGTTGAATAAGCTGCACGCCTCAAACTTTATTTTGTACTTTTTCGCTGAATAAAAAAAAAGGGGTACGAAAAAAAAACCCCCCGAGGAGCGAGACGTCTCTGAATTTGAGGTTGAAAATTTCATGCCGTAGAACGGAAAGTTACCTCGTTACGAAAAAAATAAATAAAAATTTCACTTGAAAATTTCGTCTTTGGATTCATTCACAACAAGTTTGAAAAATTTAAACCGTGTACGTCGGTATAAGGCCTCGGGAGGCCGGAAAACCCAAGCCGCTCGCTCACACACGTAAACTCAAGTCGCGTGTAAAATCGCAACCTCAAACATTCGTAAAGTACACAAACGGAGTCCCGGGTTGTGCACACACGTAAACACAATCCCGTGAAAAGTAAGGGGTAGTGCGATAAGGGAGGATCGGTACGACTTATATATTTCGAAAAGGAAGGTTAAAGTGGAAGGGATAGGAAAGAATCGCCCAGCCACTATAATTCCTCGAGAGTCTCGTGGGGTAGGCTACTACTATTATAAAGGCGTTTTCTCGCGGGCGCGGAATACAAAGTGCCTCTCCGTAGTCCCTCGGCGAAAACCTCCAGCTGCATCGCATGACGCATTATTCTGCAGTTGCACGCCGTACCGCGGCACCTTGGCTCATCGAGAGATATACGCCTACGCGGCGTAGCCCCCCCCCCCTCCCTCTCTCTCTCTCTCTCTCTCTCTCTCTCTCTCTCTCTCTCTCTGCCTGTGCCTCGCTCTATCGCATTCGGAGATATGCGTTAGATGAAGACATTCTGCATTCGATGCACCAGAGAATTTAAGGCTTTTCCATGTACTCTATTTTTACAAGAAAAATGCATTGAGTATAGGTATGTATACAAGGAGACACGATAAGAGAATTTTATTTCAAATTTTAAAAGTGCATTTCAATGAGTTTCTATTAAAAGTATTTAAATAAAATCAGTTATTTTATTTATGGTTGATAGTTATAAATCGATTAAATAAAAATTGAAATTAACACTTTACTCGAGACTATCCTATAGAATTTAATAGAATAAAACTGATAAACTTTGTATCATTGTTAAATATATTGTACACTCTAAACGTTACATGCATCAGTTATTACATTCATGTATTTTATAAATTATAAATATGTGTTAGGAATTTCAATCAGCAAATTATTTTTTTTATATTGTTACGTTAAATTAATCTGTAACATATTTTTTAATAAAATTGTTTTTGCAATAAATACATAATCTTTTTTTTATTTACTGACTTATACTAAAAAGGTATCATTAATTCTATTATAATTTTAACAGAAGCAATTAAATTATTATAATGGTTTGTTGGATATTTCCGAAATACAGTAATTTCTCGCATTACGTATGCCAATTTGACATCTCGACTCGGAAAACATTTCAATAACTTCAACAATAATCGAAAAAAAATCTTTAATAATAATTCAAAATTTGAATGAACAGTCTCGGCCCCGGATTTGAACCACGAACTCCAGCCTGGTGCGCTACCACAAATAATTTTTAGTTAGTCGAGGAACGTCTTAACAAACGAATAACTTTGAATATCTTTAAATTACTACCGCACATCTATTTTTATAACCATTTTTACTTGTCGTTTATAATAAATGTATTTAATTAATTAAAAATAAAAATTAATTTTAAGTTAAATATAATGACTTGTATATTGGATTTAATAAATAAAATTATAAATTTATAGAACATTTGAGAACTTTCAGTTTTGATCCGAAGAAAACTTGAAGACGATTGTCGAAACACCGACTTATGCGTATAATAAAATCCGCTTATACTTGAAACAAGACGTTTCGTAAGATATTTTACTTTAAAATGAGTCGATATTGGTAAAAAGGATAAATTTTTGTTTTACTTGAACGACTAGCTTATGAATGAACAAATAATCAATAATTCGCGAATATTTTAAACACCGTACCGAGAAATATAAGTTAAACATTTCTGATACAAATATAGACTAAATTCGGTAAATATAATCTACTTACGTTACGCATTATATTACGTAATCGTAGTGCATTGAAATTGTTTTACACTTTTTTAAATAAGCATACAAAAATGTTTTATTTGCTCTCATTTAGGAAAAAATGTTTCCACGTCATTCGATAAAATATACGTAAAATTTAAATTCAAGAAATCGTTTTGGAAACGATTCAATAAATTGAATAAAAGTATAAAATTTAAGGACATCGTAACGACCTTCGAATACGTTATTGAAAAAAGAAATGTGTCACGTCACAAAAATAATACCTAAATATTTAAGCACAAAGTCACTCGACTAAGAAGATACTCATTAAACTGACAGTGACAGTACGAACTTTATCATCCTGCGGATGAATAGGAAACCGGCGCAGTAGAGAACCGAGGTGTAGAATAGTGTCGACTTTGAAAAGCCTTGGTATCCGAAGAGACACAGTTCGCAAATAGAAAATGAAAAAAAAAGCAGAACAGACAGGGAGAGGAGAGGAAACATTGTTTTGTAAACTCGAGGGTACAAAGCGCAAAAGAAAGGATTCACCAAGGCTCGTCGTTATATACGCGAACTCCTCGTCCGATTTGAGTCTCCCGTGCGCCAAGAGAAAAGAGATTGATGACATCTCACGGCTTTAACGGCTCAGGACGATAAAAGAAAACGCGCCTGGCCACTCCCGTGCCGCAGAGAGATTTTTAATGGCGCACACACGTGCCTTCGTCGGGTGCTATCACGCTTAGAACGAGAACCGGAGCGAGAGAAAAAAATCGGATATTAAGATTTACGGCTCCATCGCTCATTGTGAACATCGTTTTTGATGGCTGCATTTTTTCGAGACGCCTTTTTACTTAGATCGGTGACTTCATTCATTATTTCTTATTCGGACACGGACATCGACGTACTAATAATTTCAAAAGGATCGAATGCCCCGCGTGGCATGTTAAGTCTTTTTTTTTCTATTATAAATCTACTGCATTCGTTACTTTATTAACTATTACATTTCACTGATTTATCGAGTTAAATCATTTATTCGAACATATCATTTTTATAAGTCACCCTTTACAATTCATGATTTTTATACATCACGATTAAATATAGTATTATAAAATCGTCACGGTGTGAATCCAATGAACCCGTTTACAGTATTATATTTAGTAAATAACCATATTACATCATTAAAATATAACTGTTTATGATCTGCACAATGCATTATTAATTGAATTAGTTCTATATACCACGGTTATATTATTTTATTTTATTCGATATCGTGATTATAATTTTGTTCTAACCGGTATTAATTATAATCACCGCATTTATTATTGTACATTGTTTTCTAAGCCAGATACACAAGTAAAAAACTAGAGAAAGCAGTATTTTCCTCTACTTTTCAAAAACGTAAAAACAACATGTGCATGTGAGATAAAGACGATCAATTATATTAATTATTTTACTAATCGACAATTAAAGTCACTATCTTCTTAACAATTAAGATGAAATACTGTTCGATGTTACCAATTTTAAATTAATTAAATAAACAATTTATTTCTGCCAAATTAGTATTTTATTTTCAGCTTAATAAAATTTTAAATGCAATTCTTTAATTATTATAAAATATATGTTCCTATACAATTAGATAATTACTTATAGTATTCTAATGTGGCATCATTTGCATATTCTACCGCGAAAATTCTGAGGGTTTCGTTATATAGATGTTATTAGTGACCTCATTTACTTAAGTAAAGTCACATTATCTTTGCAAAATTCTCCTTATATTTTCTGAAAGATAAGTTCGATTTCAATTAACCACGGGTTTGTAATTAGAACAAAAGTTTGAATCCTATCAGTGGGTGCGATGGTTACGTTTTCTCTACTGTAATTCTTTTTGTTTGTTCTCTTCTGTAATATTAATAAAAATAAATTTTAAGCAGTAGTAGATATATTATTGTGAAGCCAAGATAAGAAACATTAGATTGAACTTTTAGTTCCAATAATTCTTAAAGTATATATTTAAACATTTAAAATTTAAATTAATATATGTATTATAAAGTAAGTGGTACAATTGAATTAGACACACAAGTTATTTTTGTTATTAAGAATGCATAAAACTATAGAAATTATGGAAGATAGATAAGTTAAAAAAATGATGAGTTAATAAAGTTATAAATTTATTATATTTATGAAGGCATAATTGTTTTAGAACTCTATACTAGAACTAAAAAAGTTTTACAATACTTCATCGAGATAAGAGAATTCAGTTAATTTATTTACTACGATTCTTGAACTGTTGTTGATCTTCCGTGAAATGTTTTGTATCTATCTTGCAGTTGCCGTGGAATACTTGAGAAGACAGTAGACCTAATAAATTGATGATGATGCTGGTTATACAACTGCTGTAAAAATCCCATTTTTTCGGTAATGCACTTGTACTAAAATATAGCGAGTAAGATTAAATTAAAGTATAATTTACACAAGTTCGAATGTTTAAATTAAAAAAAAAGTAAATTTTTGTTTGTTGTTTTTATTATTTTTGTACAAATTGTAGGATAAACGTACCGTTTATCTATCTAATCTTAAATTAAATTAATGTGACGCAGTCGCATGAATTTCATAATAGAAATTATAATCTATGTTAAAATTATTCACCAGGAAGTCTATATACGATTCAATAATTAGGTACATAATGTACTTTGCTCTACTTTCACTCGAATTTTAACTACATTGTTATGAAAAGTTTATTTGGTAGAGTAATCATTTGAAACCCACACATACATCGGAATAAACTTAAAGTGTTGTAGTCACTCCAAGATTTTGTCTCTAAGATTCCGCTGAAAATGAAACATCGAAATAACAATAGAAATCCATTGTCGCTCTATATAAGATCCGCGAAGCTACGCAATGATCTTTCGAAATATGTAGTCAACAACTTGCGACATTAATAAAACATTAAAAAAAAAAGTTAACATAACGAATGAGGTTCTTCCTGCTCGATCCTCTTGTTTACCAATTCACGCGGAAAAAACAATCCGATCTCGTTAGGGTTAAACCAGCAGTACGTGGACAGCGCGTCTGCAAGTACACGTTGTAAGAAAGGGAGGGGCGAGGGGGAGGCGGGGGTGAGAAAAAGCTATCGGCACTCAATCTTCCAGCTCGTCCGGGACGTTACGTGGAAATAGAGAAAGCGGGTCCGCACGGATGATATTCGAGATCGAAGCTCCACGATAACGAACTAATACGGCTTACCGTGTAATCTGCATAATAATGCTACCGACACTCTCGGTTCCCGTTATTGGCTCGGCAAGTATTTCTCCTCGCTCGATTTTCGGTTGCATACAGATTCAAAATTACGGGGCGACGCCTGCGAAGGCCAAGACGCGCTGACTGCATCCGTACACACGTGACAATGAGACGCTTGGGTTATATAAGCTATACGTACTCTCACACACACAATTGCGGGGGCGACTAGTTATTCCGGGCTATTCGCGGTGCTGGGAGGGGTCTCCGTTATTCCGCTAGATTAGTCCGAGACGTGAGCCTCGAGCCGAGCATTAAGACTGATACATATAGTTTTGCAATGATTGTACCTTGATCGCGTGTTACAACGGCATTTGCATGTTTTCAGGAGGTTATCTACCAAACAGCAATTGTGTACGATTTAATGAAGTACCTAGGTAAAATGAAATCGTCGTCTATGCCGAATAAATAATATACATATTTTTCTTAACAATTATTTTCTTTATTTATCTTGACGTATTGAATCCCAAATGAACATTCCTAGCCGTACCATTTTAATACAAACTCTCTTTGTTATATTTTATTTTTTCATAAATGCGTAAGTGTGTGTGTACATTCCGAAACTTGCGTAAGCTTAATTTGGTATTAAAGTAAACAATGAAAATTACCCAATAGAACGTAAACACGTGAAACGAAAATGATAAAAAAAGGTTAACGAAATGTATTTAGTATGTCGATCAATAAATATACCTGTATTTATTACTTATTAGTATTTAAATTTAAAACAATATTTAACAAACAATTTTAGCAATAAATGTGTCAGTAGAAAAAGAAGGTTGGTTTTAATTCCTCTCTTACGTTCGTATGGAAAAAGGGTATGATGCGCATCCCGACTGTAGGTACCCGTATATAAAGATAGTAACAATAAAATAAACAAGATACTGTAAATAAATGAGTAATCTCATTAGAATAGTTAAAGTGTCAGTAGTTAAAGGCTACTCCCCGTGGTCTGTCGTGCTCAGCTCAACAAAATTAGTGCGGTTTAGCTTTAAACATCGTAAAGCAGGGGAAAGACAATATAACAGGGTAGCCCTTACGTTATGTGAAACGGGAGTCCTTACGCAATGTGCTATATTAACTTCACGGAGTATTAAATTGACATTTCTCAGGCATCTTCGGTCTTACATAATCGTCTTGTAATTCCAAACAGTTTATTAAAATCCATACCTTGATCGTTCCTCTTTTTAAATACATTTACTATACTCTAATGTGCTTAATGTGAGTGTATTCAAAAATTCAAAAGAGACAAATTATTCATCTACATGATGTGTAATGTATAAGGAATCATTTAATGTATATTATAATGCATGTCGATGAAAAAATATTATATAAATAATCAATTAATAAATATAAGATAAAAAGGCGACTATGTCTATGTTACAAATGTGATTAACAAGCAAAATGCGTTCAAATAAATTATATCCATGCATTTACATTCTTTAAGAGCAATTTAAGACGAATTTTAAACGTTTATATAAAGGTAAAAATTAAGTTCAATAAATTAGAATTAAAATGTATATATAATATATATTTAAGTATGAAAGATTATTCTTGAAGAGAAGGTAACGATTCGATCTTTGTGCGTTTAATTTCAATATTAATTAAATACGTAGGTTAAAATATATTCGCGTTAATTAATAGAACAACGTTAAAATCCAATTAAATTGAAAAAAGAATCATTTATACACGTGACATTTTAATATAATTATCGGTCTACGTTGCACCAATCGAGTTCGATGCAACGAAGTATTAAAATAATTTTATAGGAGGAACGATGGACAATCAACGGAAAGCAAACGAACGAGATAAATTATACCAGTTGAACCCCCTTAACGAATGCAGACTTTTTGCTTCTCTTATTCTTCCATTGTGTATACACAAAAAAGCCGAAAAGTACGATTGCCTCATGAC
This sequence comes from Theocolax elegans, assembly GCA_026168455.1. Lineage (NCBI taxonomy): Eukaryota > Metazoa > Arthropoda > Insecta > Hymenoptera > Cerocephalidae > Theocolax > Theocolax elegans. The sequence continues at coordinate 52,105,845 of CM047429.1, read as the reverse complement.
TTAATTGATTTGGCTCGAATTGACTTGGAATTCAAATACTCTCTAAATTCCGTGCTATGCGCTTTCTCCTCCTCTTTCTCTCGATTTTCCAATCGTTTTCCATGTCGAACATACAGTGAAAGAGAGAGAGCGGGGGGATGAAAAAAGGAGAGTGAGAATAAAAAAGTATAGAATGCATTAAGTCGAGGCGTTGTAGCAACAGCTACACTCCATAATGCACACACGCGCGCGCGCGTGTGTGTGTACCTGTGAGAGCGCAAAATCTCGAAGTTTAAGCCCGCGCGTGCAAAATAATGGCTCGCTTTATTAACGACGTTTAATTAGTGTCAACCGACGCGTGCTGCCTTCGTCTCTCTTCCTCTTTCTCTATTTCTTGGTTCACCTGTGTGTGTGCGTCTCACACACCCTGCTATGGTTGACTCTACCTATACGTACATGAATGTATACCCCGCTTCACATACAATCCCGACTATTGCGGCACAAGAGAGAACCTTCTACCCGCACCTAGTGCAAAGTCCCTCTCCCTCTCTCTCTCTCTCTCTCTCTCTCCCTCTCTGCATCTCACTCTCTTTTTGTCTAATTCATACGCGCACTTGGTATAGCTTGTCGCTCTCCACCTTTTGTCCCTTTGCGTCGCAGTCCTCATTCCCCATCCTGGTGTGTGAACTCTAAATTCTCCAGTGAGTGATTTGAAAGAAGAAGACAGCGTGGAAAATTAATTAGTTCATTTTCACGGGTATTTATCATTTGTAGCCTCGTTATTTGTTCACTTTATGGATTTGGTGCTGCGTTACTTCCACACTATTACATTTTCTTCACAGAATATATATACCTTTAAATATAATTAGGTAATATTTTTATATATTACACATACATTTTTTTAATTAGCATTATTCTATTTAGGATAGACAAATATCTTATTCGAACAATAGAGTCTTGCAAAATAGAAATCACATTATTTTAAGGTATGCGAAACCTCACCTACTCGGCATTATTATTATATTTTTGTTATTTTAAACGTGATTCTAGAACAAAGGGATTAAAATACAAACTTTGTACATTTTAATTGTGGGTGTAATTGTTAAAAAAGTGTATGAAAAAGTGTTTTGTTTTTAAAATAAATGAAGCATTTAAAATTTTAGTTACATCTACTCGTATTTATGGCAAACATATTTATTCACAAAAAAAATTCTTTGTATATTTATAGTTCTTGAAATATACATTATTTTACTTCGTATAATTAAATTAACTATACAATTGGGACAGTTTATTACTATTTACCGTAGGTTAAATTTTATTATAAATTAAAAATTTTGCAAGCTTAAAAATTAAAAAAAAACGAAAACAATCTCGTATTGAGCGTAACAGGAATTTTAAATTTAAACTTGGAGATGCGAATCGATACGTGTATCACGTCATACATGAATTTTAGTGAGACAATAGCAATACTTGTCTGACCAACCTCTCAAATATAGAAATGAATAAAATTACATTTCTTGTTATTGGCAAGCAGTCCGAATTTAATAAAAGTAAGTAATGTGAAAAAATGTATTATTCTCGACAGTCGTACAAAATAGCAAGTAGGTCATTAGCCTTGAAGACAATAGTAAACCGGAAATCTAAAATTAGATTACAACTAAAGCTACATACAAAAATTTTTAATTGCAAATTTACGTGAACTATATAAGTTGCAGCCTGACTAATTATAATTATAAATGTAATATTATCATATATCTAATTTATAAATACTGTAATTTAGCTAATGACATTAGTTTAATTTTCCCAACTTTAAAGTTATTTAAAATAAATAATTTCGCAACTTTTCGAGAAGCAGATATAGGTAGCAGGAGATTAAACTGTAGATTTACGAAAAAAATCGTTGAAAACTTTCTAACGGATATTCACGTATATAAACATTAGATTGATGCGAGATACTTTTTAGCTGCATAGTAAATGTACTTGCGAGTAAATTCTAGTTACTTAATTTCATATATTCCGGTTCTCGTTTCGTATGCAAAAATTCTAAAATTTTGAAATTTCACAAATTTTGTAAATAATTTAACAACCATGATACTTATTTATTACCTTGAGCAAATACCTGAATGTAAATACTTTATTTAAATAAAAAGAAATGTATTGTGTTTTGATAATTTTACGAAAATTTATAATACGTAATACTCATAAAAACGTATTGTGTTTGATACTTAAAAAAAAATTGAAAAATCTCTCGGAATAAACTGCGTAACACATTTACCTTTTAAAAATGATGATATAGAAATCCCATAAAACATTGCCGCATACTTCATTTAGCATCCAAGAAAATATGTACCTATAAATCTTCGAAATGCATCATGCAGAGTAATTCACAATATACCTGTACGGCAGTTTCAAAATTCAACAATAACCTTACTTTCAAATAAGCATTTATTCCATTAAAAGGAGACGATATTCTCCATCCATATGATCCTCACGTCCCTAAGACAAAGCGTTGTTCATTAAAATGACAAGAGTAAAATGTTTTAATCAATCGGAATGAAGTACATTCATACCCGTTTCTTAAACGCGTATCTATAGAAATGCCGAAAAAAAACGAGTAGCAAAGAAAACCCAAGCAAAGCCAAAGATGGGAAGCGAAACGGCGCGGAAAAACTGTAGGTCGTAAAAGTTGGTGTGCACGAATCTTCGCACACATCGCGCGGCATTTGCATCGGGCGCGCGTACGCAAACAACGAAGCGTATCGCAACCCCGCGTGCGCGCGGGGTGAAATAAAACGGAGCGACGGTAGCGAGGTTTGACCTGGCGCGGCGGCCTACATACGCTCCTCACGCCCCGCGGCGCATTAAGTTCCCCGTGAGGATTCTTCTTCCGAGGGAGCCTTGCCGCACCGCAACCCCACTCCTTTTTGCCGCCGCGCATTTGATCCTTACACATACACACGCACGCGCACGCACACCCGTGCACATACACGCGTAATACACATGTATGGACACTTGTTTTCTCTTTCAATTTTACGTCGCGCCGCCCTGAGATTCGTCTCTCGCTACTTTCTACTCTTATAGGTTTGTTACCAACTTTTCTCTGTGCTTTTTCACAAACTTCTTCTTTTTTTACTTTATATTCGGAATTTCGACGTTTTATACCGAATGTCTAGTCCGCTTTTAATCGGGATTTTTTATCTCCGCATTTGCGGATGTACATAATATATACTGAGTTTTGCATTTCGCATATGCACCACTGTGAATAATTATTTTGAGCTCTCGTTTTCCTTCAAAGTATGAAATTCACAATAATATTACAAAATTAAAATAAAATATATATTGATATATCAAAAGTATGCAATATGCCCTATCCGCTCAAAATATTACATTATAAATTATTTTTTGGGAACTATTTTATTTTGTTTTTTATCAAGACGGATATTCTGTTAATAAACATACCACTTCGTGACACAAATGTTTCATAGGTATTTTTATTACATTTTTAAAATACAATGATGCAACTATCATAAATTACGATGATTTTAACAAGAAAAAATTAAAAATAATTATTACAAGCTGGTTTTTCTTTTTTTTAAACACGTTACATTGCAAATATAAAAATTCATCATATATTTTTCTGGGAATTTTCTTGCAACTATTTTTTAATTATGCTCTATCTTATAATTCACATAATATTGTGACCCACGTGACATTTAAGTTTTCTATATTACTTTGAAAAAACGTATATTTATTATAAAATGAAATTACAACTTTTCTATAAATATTTATTGAATTTTTATTTGCATTAATAACGATTTCTGAAGGGAAGTATCAATATCATACACAATACACAGAATATAAATGTACAATTTTTATTAAGTGAAAAAGTCGTGCACCGAAAAGGATTAAATATAAGCCGAATATTGGGAGTTCCTGTGTACCAATTTTTTATTTGTAAAATAAATTTATTACGTATCATGGAACTTTTAGACCCGAATAAATTATTTGATACTCTGAATTTACGTTGTAGTCAATAATTTAAATTAGGTTTTTTTTTCATTATATTGATGTTGTGTATACATAAAATTAAGATCACTGTGTGGACGTGTACACGTGCACACCCACGCATACGCAGACGCATACACGCACGGACGCACACTCACACGCAGACATATAGTCCGAATAGCGAACCTAACTGCTATTTAAGTAAGATGAAATAGAAAAAAAAATATGCTTAATGAATAAATCATGATAATAAAGCTTGAAACGTAGTAAATCCTGAAATGATGTAACTGCCAGAGTGCCTAATTTATTTGAGATCCACGTAACCATTACCCTTAAACTCGTGCATTCCCTTATATATGATGTAGTAACATTGAGCTAAATAACTCAAAGTCCTAAAAAAAAATGTAATAGGTTGCCTGGTCACACAACTAAAATATTTCGTTGACATAACGAAATTTCTTCTCTCGTACACCCACAATTCACCCTCGGTGGCATAATTTTCCTCCCTTTCGGAGTCTCTTTCGGTCCATTTCCATCCTTCCCCATCTTATACGAGGGCGTCTTTCTATTTCCCTCCCGTTTATCCTCCGGCGACCCTTTGGCGCCGTATATATATGTATACACCGCGCTCTCGATTTTCCATCTTGGTCTCTTTCTCCTTCTCGCTCGACCGTTAGATTTTCACGTGACGATGAATTTGACTCACCATAGCGCGCCTGGCTCCATATACGCGTGTGTCTCTGTGTGTGTGTGTGTGTGTACGCGCGCGTACCCTTTCGTTTCGCTCGACTCGTAACTCCATTCAAAATGGACTTTTTCAATTTTTACCACAACGCGGCAAGATTCGCAGCACACGAAAAAACGAAAGAAAAGATTTTCTTTCTTATTCGTTATACTTTTTTGACCTTATTCCAAGCGTAAGGTTTCTTAGAGAGAGAGTCAGAGCGAGGTGGGACGGAGGGGGAGGGTAATGTGGTTTCCCGCGCGCAGCTTTAAGACTAATGGCTTTTCGGATGAATTAATTGCTTTTCAAGCTGTTATTAATTACCGAGATTTACGCGGGAGCTCTGCGAGTGAGAGAGGTATCATTTTCCATAGTGGGGAGAAACATTTTTCTGATAAGGGTATTGTCATCTTACTTAAATCTACTCCTTTTCCAAACGGTCGATAATGCAAACACTTACTGCTTGCTACGTGTCACCAAACATCCAATTGATCTATATTTAATTTTCGTCTAGAGTATATGCTGTGACATCTTCTTAATCTATAACAGTAAAAGTTTATAATACTGTAGTACGACTTTATCATTATAGTGTGTAAAATTAGTGCTATGCCGAAAAAATGAGTGGAAGAAACTTCGGGGATGAAAAGGAAGAATAAAAGATAACTTGGAAGAAAAAAGAAAATTAGCCGTTCTTTTTCCTTACGGTATTTCGTTCCTCTTTTACCCTCCGAGCGCACCCCTCCCCCTTCTCCCCCTCACCCACCATCTCCTCTTCACCTCTATTTCCACATCTCGGTCGCACACGCGACACTACTTTCTTTTCCTCTTGGCGGTCCCGGCAATTATCCTTCAGGCAGTTTTCTACTTAGTTGGCTCTTATTGTGCCCTCTCTTTCATCTACCAAGGATAAAAAGATTCGTCCACTTTGCTTTTTCACTGTGGGTACCTCGTTCACGCACTTTCTCCCTCGTTCGTTTCTCTCTATGGGTTAATGCTCTTTTCCTTTCTGTCAACCTGCTGATCGACAAATATTTAATAACTATTTTCGTTTTTATTTATTTTAATACTTTGTTTTAGTTATTTAAATCCTTGCAAACGCCACATGGTTTATTAAAAAATGTTACATATTAATTCGTATAAAAACTTTCTATTTTTTTAAAAGTATAACTATATCCAAAGACAAACCTTGAATAATATTTTTTATATTTAAAATGCATGCACATTGTTGAATGAATAATAAATATTGAATTCTATTTCAACTAAAATATTAACGGTGCATTTCAATTCGATATGGAATCACTACTTACTTATACAGAATTTTGATTTAATATTTTTAGATATGACTAACAATTGAAAATATAAATTTTCAATTTTGATATTATTTATTTCGAATTTAGTGATAATTACAGTATGCAAATAGCAAACGGATTATTTGTATATATTTTTGAAAATGTTAATAATTGTAGTGATTATATTATTTACATACATAATGAGACAACAGGTAGTCAAGTGTCGTTCAAACTGTTAGCATAAAGTACAATTTCGAAAAATCTGTTAATTTGACGTCTTGAACAAATCTTGAAAGGTAAAAAGACTTGAAAGTATAACTCTTGTACTATATGGTACCATTCACAAGATACCTAACTTGTAGTCGAAGAATGTGAATTTTCAAGCTTTCTTTGCTTCTTTCTAGTCAAGAAGTTAAGCGTTTCATTCTTACTAATTAGTACAATATTGACATTACCTTGATCGTGTAGATTTTAAAAAGTTAAATCCACGATTGTTTAAATTCTCTTGTTACGAAGATTAAACCTCTCAAGAGAATGTTTTAGAAATCGTATTGTACTTTTAAAAAGTCTTTAATATTTATGGACTTAATATCAATTTTATTACCCAATAAACTATTTTGATTACAATTTGAATAATCTTACACATAAGAAATTATGAATCTTATCAAACATTAATGAATCTTTTACGAAGAATAATAAAGAAGTGATAATAAAAGTAAAAAAAAAAGCTTTCATTTTTTTTTGTACTTGCTAATTTTGTAATACCAGTACCGTTTATACTGTCATAAAATTAAAAGTTTTACAATAAGTCGATTTTAAGATGACCTAATCTTCTCAACGTCAATGAAAGTCTGTTTTAAGTGAGAAGCTTATAGAAGGTTCTATAAAAGTATAAAGCTTTAAAATAAGTTTTTAATTTAAAATTCATAACATAAATATTATTTTCAGGAATGCCTCTGACATATAAATATAGATGCATTTAGAAAATTTGTTTGTTTTTGTACAAAAATCACGTATGAATGTGAAAAAGGTGAATTGGATTAATTACACGCAATTACATCTGCACACTCGCAAAATAATACAATTAATAATAAAAATTTCATTTACTTTTATAGAATAATAGCACGCGAGGGGTTTTTCTTTAATTTTGTTGGTTCTTTTACAGCATAGTTAACTTCGTAGTTTCCTTAATTAAAAAAGACACATTTTTAATGAGTTTTACAGACGAAACGGCATGCTCGTCCTTAAATGCGCTTATCCTCATTTAGAAGAAAGTCGTCCCCTTAATGCAATGATTACCCGCGAGAAATATAATAAACGTTCTGCAACGCGTTGCACTAACTCAAATTTTTTAAAAAGTAAATTCGCATATCTGCGAGAAATGGATGCCTCTGAAGATTTTTAATTTTTTCTGCGATGTAATACGTTAGATTTTTTTCCAGCTTTTTCCGGCGTATTTTAGAAATAAATTATATAACTTTAGGTAAATAAAAAAAGCTTTCATTTATATGTTATGAATCATATCTTAAATCGCTATAAAATTTTAAATGCATACGAATTTCGTACATGAATTTGTAAATTATAGCTTACTTAATTTTCAAAATCAATTTGTAATAAATTCAGAATCAAAGTATTTTCAATATTTTTTCACTTTTCAGCTTTCAAGTGAATCAGTTAAGTAATTGCGTACAATTTATTGCAAATTACTTTATTATTTTCCAATTAATAATCGATTAAATAGTGTATACCATAATTAGAATCCGTCAGAAAAGATGAATTATATCGCAAATAATAAATTGAAGCTATAAGTAATAATCCTGGGCATTTGCAATTCATATAAGTAAGAGGGAATTCCAAAAGAACGAAAGTCCACTTGAAGATGTCAGCGGTCGCATGCACTGTGAATTCTCGTGTTCGTTCGTGGAAAAGTCAGTTCTTAGCGGTTTTCTCGGTCTTCGGGGTAGCAACATTCTTTAAACTCGCGACCCGCATTAACGGCAAAACGATCGCCAAACAGCCGCGTGCTTTCACCCTTCGTACTTTGGAACTTTCACGTGGATGGAACAGGGGAGGGGAATGGACTCGAAGGGTGTGAGAGTCGAGCGCACCGAGGAACTTTGTGCCACTCCACCAAGTTATACTTCACGCTCGTGCGAGACAATTTCGGGCTCTTCTTGCGCCAAACCTACCCAATCAACTTCCTTTCGTCCTTCGTTCTTTTTTCTTTCGCTGTAGGTATATATGTATGTTTCTTTTAACGTTGTCACTTGGTAATTACGCAACTTTTTTCAACTCGAAGAAAAAATTATTTCATTCAACTTATCACGTAATTAATTTACATTTTCAGATCTCAATTTTTACTGGATACTAAAGGTGCTAATTATCCGTTTCCTTATAGCTTATAATTTAATTGCAGTGTTCATCGTATCTTATCGGTGACCTATACTAATTCTATGTACATATATTGTATCGGAAAAGAAGGAGTACTTACTTGTCTTTTGTAATATTTTATATACATATAGATATATATATATATTTATATGTTTCCTTCGGAAAAATGAATAATAGCAACTTTTTTTTTTTTAATTTTGAAACTTCATACAGTTGTCGAAGTTTTAAAAATGAGTTTGAAAGCCTCTAGCCGATGGCTTTAACCTTTTTTAGGTATCTAGAATCGATCTTTATAGTTAGGAAAAGTTTACGAAACCTAAAGTACAAACTCCACAGAATTAAAACAAAAGCTTGAAAAATAGTTTTAAATTACAAAAATAAAATAAATAAATCGAAACTGCGAACATTCTCGCATATCACTGAAAACAGTTTATTTGACTCGGTACACCTAAAGTTTCATGTAGATCGTTTAAAAAATTCGGCGTCCTCGATACGTATACGGCATAATTTCATCTTGCACGATTGGAATACCCCGAGCGTTAAGAGATTTAGGTTCCACTTGACTCCGTGGCAGGCAGCTCATACGCCAATATCTATCCCTCCATCTTCATTCTGTCCTCTCTCCTCCTCTCTTTTCGGCCGACCTCTCCTTAGAGCTTTTTACGCCACCTTATTACATAACTGGCTCGTACCCTTTCGCCCCAGGCGACTCTCAAGCTTCTACGATTAACTTTCTCTCCTTCAGCCTTAGGCTGGCCCACCTAAATATATATATATATATATACTATACTGTACGGTTATGAGGGGGAGGGTTCTAACCAAACGCGAGACTAGAATAAACAAACGTACGATACGCGCGTGGCCAGAGTTTGACCGGATAATCCCGCAATCTCCCAAAAGCTCACTGGTAAATAAATATAAGATTTTTTTTCTCGCTCGAGAAATTTAAGAGAAATTACTAGAGTCACTCTTAATGACGTGAAAGGAAAACCGAGGGAAACTCATACGTATAATTCGAGAGCATGCGCTTGAAACGTACCTCTATATCGCGTAATATGTGGGACGGAATGTGGTCAAGGTGGCCTGCTCGTATCAGAGAGAAAGGGGGAAGAGAGAGGAAGAGCTCGTGATATGGAGTTGCCGGTAAAATATTGTCATCCTTTGTAGAATGTGTACCTAAATTGGATGATATCACAGTAATTAGTTTCCATTCTGCAATAGTAATATTCTGAGGAAATTAAATTAGCATAGAGTGCATAATTCGTTGAATAACTGCATATATATATATATATGAAAATATAGCTTCGGTCGTTTTTTATGAACATATTGTCACTTTTATTAGTAAAACTTTTCTACAATATAGTACGTAACTTGATAGTGGATTACAAAATTTTAGTAAAGTTGTAGTGTTAGAGATTAATTGCCAATAGTAATTTATTTATCTCGGAGCGATGAAAAATTGTATTTAAAATTAAAGAAATGTGGAATAAGGTTATTGTTTAATTAATGATTGGTGACAAAATACATCAAGCGGTTTATTATAACGTAACTCAATAATCCACGGGATTTAAGAGTAAATGATTTATCGTATATTTGAACGGCTGAATAAAATAGGTAGTAATACATTTAAGTGGAAAATAATTGGAAGTTTCGAATGTTTGAGGAGTATCAGTAAAAATATATCGCGTGATGGAGTAATATATCTGATTAAATGTTTAAGTAATATATCGGCAGAGAGGTAAAACAATTTGGGAAGAACAATAGAAGATAAACATGTGAAAATTTCATTAGATATTGCCGGTAACAGAGCGTCCCTTCACATATAGCAGTGTCTCGCTTAATGCAGCTTTGCCTTTGACGTCAGAGGGCTGTCATGTCAGGGATGGCGCGCCGCCGTTTAATTATAACTTTGCCGAAGAACCGGCGAGAGACCCCGCGCTCGCTCGCTACACACGTATACACACGAACGCGAACCCGCTCCTCCTCCCCCTCCTCCTCCCCCTCCTCCGGACACATAGACGGACGTGTATAGGTACGTGCCGCGTGCGAAAGAGAGCGAGAGGAGAAAAGTTAGAAATATTAAAGCGAAACATCCCTCGGGACGGAGAATTGTGTGTGTATATATATATATATAGACAGATAGTGCGGTACCCAGGGGTCGGAAGGAGACTAAGGGCTCGGGGATTAACTCGGACAAGATCAGCGCCACTCTCGCGCCTAGGCTATTTCTTCTTTTCAATTTTAATGGCGACGTGGCGCTTCGCTTCTACAACCAGGATAAAAGACGAATTTTACTCCGCGTAATTCTGTTAAAAAGTAATAACAACTGCAGTTTTAACGGAGAAGGACAAAGGGGTCCTGGCTAACTGATAAGGTCACTTCTTCCTCAACAAAAAATGTCTATAGTCAAATAATGCGGTAATTACGAAGCGGAGCGTGAAAATTTATACTTTACCCGGTAAATTCTGATGAGAGGACTTGTAATTACGATTACTTTTTCTTCTGTCGGAATGGGCTACTTTTAATGTTGCACTCATCCGCCAACATTATAATTATACAGTTTGTCTCACTTTTGATAATAACCAACTATTTTAGTACGGTTACAACGGTAATCGGTCGACATGCTACGGTTTCTCAAAATATTACAATTTTTTGGGCGACCATAATCAAATTGTCATGGTACATTTCCGTAGATAACAGACTATTTAGACTCTTTTTTATCCATCATATATGCTTGAATTAATACGACTGTCGTATATAGCTCATAAAATAAATTTACAACTTTTAAGGTTTCGTAGGGTTATCGTACATCAGTATATATGCACATATTATGTAACATAACGTTCAGCTAAATTGGTACATTTTCTCTGATCTGTTATAAAGTTCGTACATTAAGACGGTAATCGTTTAGACTCGATTGCCCATAAATCGATGATCAAATGATCAAACTTTACTTACATTGAATTGCAGAATACAACAGAATATTAACATTTAATTATTGTAATAGTGCCAATTGGAAATTCACGAACATTAAGGTGTACTTAAAAATTTGAATGTAGATAAGGAAATAATACGCATTATTATAATATTACTGTAGATACGTATTATTAACTGGAAAAATTATTGGAAAAAAATTAAACTTCGATTGAATATTTTATGAAGTACGTATTTTTAACCAATCATTTTCAATTTATGAGCTGTCTAAGAAAACGTGTAAAAAAACTATATAAGATGAATAAAAATGGTATAATAAAATATAGCGATTATTTAAATATAGTTCATTTAACATGTCTTTGAAATGTATGTGCCAAGTACAACCTATAAAAAAACTTTATTGAACATAAAAAACTTTATAAACTTAGATACGAAGCTTTATTATATGAATAATCTTCGAAATTGTCTTAAGCCCAATGACTTGAATTATTATGGGTGTATTTATTGAGAATAATTATTAAACACTGATAAAAATTGTAATATAAAAAATTTGTATATATTTTGAAAAACCTTAATAAGTAAGGGCGATTTGAAATTGGTTATAATTATCAAAGTAATAAAAGTGTGCGACGAAGAAACGGAAACAGTGTTTAAGATAAAGCGCAAATAAGAAATACGTTCAACTCAATTTCTTCCGAACGACATACCGTAAAAACTAGAAATAAAGAATAAGTAAGCAATTAACACAATGGCAGATTGAAACCTTGAAGGTACAATAACGTCAACCGCAGGGTCAGAGGCGAGAGGCAACGCCGAGTAAATTCCTCGAAGCGTCGATAACGAGGCTTTTTAAACGCTCGCGCGCGCGCAACTTTCAACAATTAAATCACGCAAGAATGCCTCTCGAAAGCTCGTTGCGAACGCTGTACGTGGTAGTCGAGCCGAAGTGAAAAACGAAAGCAATTTGCAAGCAATCAGCGTGGAACGCAGTTAAAACTCGACGTGTATACGAAGGCGGTATTACCTTGGCTCTAACTCGCCGCGCCGAATTTCTCCTCGGGGACGCTTCTCGTATAGACACTCGGATCTGTGGGAGGGAAGTTTTATCCAAGGATCATCCTATCCCTTTTATACGTGGCCGTTATTCGCAATATACTTTCGTTCCGCTCTAGTCTTCGTTGCCGTTCAACTTTTGCACTCGATGCTCGCAGGATGCTCGGGATATGTGGCCTGGATCTTCCCTCGTTTGTTCCTTGATTCGTATAGATTCTCTCCTTTAGTCAATCCGGGATGTAATGCATTATTTTTCATTTTTAACGCTACTATTTCTATCTGTTGAGAAAAAATTGTCAAATTATTTCATCGAACTTGCTCATTTGTTGCTCGTTGAAATAAGTGTAATTCAACTTTAATAACAAATTTGGTATTATTTGTAGAATAAACTTGAACGAGTTCATAATTCTTTTAATTTATATTACTTATCTACCTGAATAGAGACCTAAAATATTTTCTGTTGCAATATTTTCAAAATGTACCCAATCCAAGTATGACATGACATTTTGAGTAATATTATTCAAAAACTTACTTCATGTTTTTAAACTCAATGTTTTTAAATATTTGTATGAATAAAATAATTTTTCCATTAAATATGTAACGATATATTTTTAAAACTTATTTTATAATTATATTATTTTATATATTTTTAATATAGCGTTTAAATAAATACTCACGAATAAGTCGTGATATTACGATAAAGTTCGTTCAATATATTTTTCCATTTACTTGACGAAACTTGTTATTTTAATTTTATTACCTTTTCACGTATGCATACGAAGAAAAGAATATAACGAAATCAGTAGCATGAATAAACAGACTACGAGACTAGCACGAGAGAACAAAAAAATGTTTCAATATCGTACCAATCAGATATAAATAGAGCTCACTCAGCTACAAATAAACGTTTTACCGATTTTAACACCGTTCCAACCCCTTAATTCGTACGAGCCAACAGAAAAAAAGAGAAAAAGTATTCGAAGAAGTAGAAGAGGAAGAAGCAAAAGAAGAGGAAGAAGAAGAAGAAGAAGAAGAAGAGCCTATCGGTACCTGCATCGCAATCGATGAGGTTGCACGTACGTGACGCGCCACCTCCGCGACAACTTCTTCCTCTTCTTTATACATCTCTGATTCGTCCGATTTTTATTCGTTCCTCTTACTTGGCAATCCCGAAAACGTTGGCGTCCCAGCAGACGCGGAAAGCACCACGCGAAAACCGGAATCTGCGAGTACAACCAGCACCTCGCCGAGGTGCAAATAAAATATCCCGGGATCTTGTCGGGGAAGTCGAAAAGGTTTCGGTGTGTGCCAAACACCGTTTAGTATTCCTCGGAAGCCGTCGCCGCTACGCGCTCGAGTAACTGCAACCACTGTATAGTCTGTCGGAAGTGGCAAGTGTCGTCGAGAGGGAGGGAAGGGGTAGGGGGGACGAGAGCCTCCTTCGCCACCTCCCTTGCCGTCTCTGTCGTCGTCTCGTTTAGTCTCTGTGTCTTGGACATCATACATAGCTATTCGCGTCTGTTGCGTCGTTTTAGACGTCGCACCATTGAGATCAACATTTTCTTAAATGCCAATGTTATATTTCAGTACTTGTAATCAATTATAATAAATTATTCTATACAAATCTATCTACCAAATTGTATGCATGTTCCGTACGTAATCTACAGAATTGAATTACTTAGGTACTTGTTACATTATATAAAATTAATATTAATTTACTTGTCATTATCTGAATTTCTATATTTATAAGTATTTGAATACAGTGTTATAAATTTAATAGTCATTTTTAATAATATAAATAAAGACATAGATTACTAAAACGAAATTTCAGTCAATTGTATCAACAATTTTATTGTATATCGCTTCCAATCTGTATTGTAGAAATATTGGAAAAATATTTTTTTTTTGATAAGAAGCAATTATTTATTAAATTTTTAATTAATTCAACGGTGTGTATTTAGATTACATTATATATACATTTTGTAATACTGCATAATTAATATTTATTATATTAATCACGCATTCAAATTAACAGAGATACTACATTTGCGTAATACCTCGTTTATGCTTATTTAAAAGTTTGTGTTTACGTTAAAATTAATTCTCCAGAATTAATTATTCAATTAAACCTTTTATTTCATATATCTGGACTATTATTGTAAATGAAAAAACTTTGTAGTATAAATTACCGTGGTAAATCGAAATGATTACAATACGCCACGAATTTATTGTAACGTTTAACGTACAATTACAATAAAATTTACTGCATATATCACTGACGAATTTAAAAAAAAAAAGGATTTATTATTTCATACGTTGATCGTGTACATGTTTCAATCAATTGTATTTTTCGATCAAAGTACAATAGAGAAATGTTGAATATATGCACTGAGAAAAAAATTGCTATTATAACAATGGTAAAAATTGCCACCATTGAGGAAAAATTACTTATAAATATTAATTATATATAAAGGGACGATAAATTAACCGATATACAAAAATTAAATAATGAAAAAGTGCTTAATAAGATTATGGTTTGAAAAATAATCTGAGTAAATTATAAGTGTTAGGTTAATTAGTAACACTCTTCTCGGAGGGGGTGGATGGCGACAAGCAACATATGCGCGGACGGAAATCGCTTACAAAAGCGGCGCTTCCGCGCTTGCGAGTAACGGTCGCGTAAGAACTTGGTATAGAAGCTCCGAGCCCCACGATATTTCAACATTATTATCGCGAACGCCCCCTCCCCACCTGGTCATTATTTTCCAAAGGGCTAGGCGGTTGTTTTTCGTCACGCGAGTAATATACCTACCAGGTGTGCATGTAAACACGCGGGGCATACTTTGTTGAGGATTTTAACGTATGGCCGCGACGCGCGAATTTCGTATTCCGAGCGCACGGCTCTTCAATCTTTCCGCCCTCGACTCGTTTGTCTCCTTGGTGTTTGGGAGGGTGTTGGGAGGTGTGCCGCTTTCATTATGTAACTCGGTTGCGTGCGTCCTCGCGTGTAAAACGCGACGGGTACTGTAATTATACAAAAGAACGACGAGAGTGCGAAAGAACCGATAATTGAATCGCGCGTTCCACTTGCGGCGACACCGGCCTCGACTAATCGATCGATTACCTTCGCTGCTCTCTCACTCTCTCTCTCTCTCTTCTCTCTCTTTCGATACCCGATTTTCGTATATCGATTCTCTCTTTTTATTTTCGTTTCTTCTTTTTTACCCTTATTTTCTTTTACTAACAAACTAATTTCTAGTTATGCTGCGACAAGCAAATGATAGGTATGGATTGACGATCTCTCTCTCTCGCTTTCTCTAGACTACGTAAAAATATTTTGCGAGCGCATATTGGTGTTAGGTAAATAAATGCATAATTTTCTAACAGAAACCTAGAATTTCCGAGTTAAAGTAGAACAATTTTATTGTATATCGCTTCCAATCTGTATTGTAGAAATATTGGAAAAATATTTTTTTTTTGATAAGAAGCAATTATTTATTAAATTTTTAATTAATTCAACGGTGTGTATTTAGATTACATTATATATACATTTTGTAATACTGCATAATTAATATTTATTATATTAATCACGCATTCAAATTAACAGAGATACTACATTTGCGTAATACCTCGTTTATGCTTATTTAAAAGTTTGTGTTTACGTTAAAATTAATTCTCCAGAATTAATTATTCAATTAAACCTTTTATTTCATATATCTGGACTATTATTGTAAATGAAAAAACTTTGTAGTATAAATTACCGTGGTAAATCGAAATGATTACAATACGCCACGAATTTATTGTAACGTTTAACGTACAATTACAATAAAATTTACTGCAATATATCACTGACGAATTTAAAAAAAAAAAGGATTATTATTTCATACGTTGATCGTGGTACATGTTTCAATCAATTGTATTTTCGATCAAAGTACAATAGAGAAATGTTGAATATATGCACTGAGAAAAAAATTGCTATTATAACAATCGGTAAAAATTGCCACCATTGAGGAAAAATTACTTAATAATATTAATTATATATAAAGGGACGATAAATTAAACCGATATACAAAAATTAAATAATGAAAAAGTGCTTAATAAGATTATGGTTTGAAAAATAATCTGAGTAAATTATAAGTGTTAGGTTAATTAGTAACACTCTTCTCGGAGGGGGTGGATGGCGACAAGCAACATATGCGCGGACGGAAATCGCTTACAAAAGCGGCGCTTCCGCGCTTGCGAGTAACGGTCGCGTAAGAACTTGGTATAGAAGCTCCGAGCCCCACGATATTTCAACATTATTATCGCGAACGCCCCCTCCCCACCTGGTCATTATTTTCCAAAGGGCTAGGCGGTTGTTTTTCGTCACGCGAGTAATATACCTACCAGGTGGTGCATGTAAACACGCGGGGCATACTTTGTTGAGGATTTTAAACGTATGGCCGCGACGCGCGAATTTCGTATTCCGAGCGCACGGCTCTTCAATTCTTTCCGCCCTCGACTCGTTTTGTCTCCTTGGTGTTTGGGAGGGTGTTGGGAGGTGTGCCGCTTTCATTATGTAACTCGGTTGCGTGCGTCCTCGCGTGTAAAACGCGACGGGTTCTGTAATTATACAAAGAACGACGAGAGTGCGAAAGAACCGATAATTGAATCGCGCGTTCCACTTGCGGCGACACCGGCCTCGACTAATCGATCGATTACCTTCGCTGCTCTCTCACTCTCTCTCTCTCTCTCTCTCTCTCTTCGATACCCGATTTTCGTATATCGATTCTCTCTTTTTATTTTCGTTTCTTCTTTTTTACCCTTATTTCTTTTACTAACAAACTAATTTCTAGTTATGCTGCGACAAGCAAATGATAGGTATGGATTGACGATCTCTCTCTCTCGCTTTCTCTAGACTACGTAAAAATATTTTGCGAGCGCATATTGGTGTTAGGTAAATAAATGCATAATTTTCTAACAGAAACCTAGAATTTCCGAGTTAAAGTAGAATAATTTTAACTTATATTTATTTAGTACTTTTAAATAGTTTTTATTACTATTACATTTTATATATTTCTTGCTGGTATATTTTATTTTAATAATAGTAAATTTATGTGTAATAAATTGGTGATTAAAATACTCCACTATAAAATATATTTAGTATACTGTCAGTTTTTAAATTATTTAATTTTATTGCTCTTAACGACAAGATACGTTATTAATACGATATTCAATAATAAAAAAAGAATTAATTTAGCTTTAATTATATATTTAAATTTTATCATATGAAACTTTATTTTCAATCTTAACTTCATTTCAATATATAGCCATTAGATATTTGTAACTAAATTTATTTTATTGATTTTACGCAAACATCTAAATTACATTTTTACATAGAAGATATAGGACAACCTACATTGCATTTGTTTTGAAATCAAAAGACAAATAAAGAAAAAAAATAATGTACGTCGTAACATGCATACGGTTGATGTAATATTTATCTTTCGTTAGTGAACATCGAAATCATAATTACAGAATGGTTTGACGTTGTTTACCTTTCCATCATGTTACTTAGGAATGTTTTTATTACAGTTTTCATGTATTTTCCTATATTCAAGTAAATATTGCACTAGACTAAAGATTTGTAAGTATTCGACGTTAATTTTTTTATATTAATGCATATATCGAATACTTTTTATTTTCACTTAGATCAATGGGAAGTTTAAGGTATTCTTAATAGCCTGCGACCGATAACTAATATACACCACTCGCGCAGGCATGAGGTTCAGTAGATTAGTTGACCATTAAACTAATACATATATGCTAATAACAATTAAGAAATTAAATAAGCTAAAGACGTAAAAAAAGTAGTAAGTATCGTATATCCTGTACGGTTCGACTCAACAAAATGTCAAATTTCATATAACGCCTTTTACAATAGGTATAGAAAAATGTATTGTAATAATGTAAAATGTATAATGTTATAGATGTTGGATTCAAATACTTAAGTTCTCAACCTTTGCTCAACCTTTACAGCCAAATATTAATTTAATTTGCCAATTTGAAAAGGCAGGTGATAATTCAGCAAGTTTAGAAAATGTGTATCAACGACAAATATATATACCAATACTCGTGATAGTGCAATTAATTAAAATTTAATTATTAAGGAAATTTGGTGACTTGATTAATTATGGACGGTAATTAATTTATCGCGCGTGGACTTAACCGGTTAAGCATTCGGTTATATACCGTCGCCCATATGCAAATTTTGAACTTCGGACCGGATAGATTTAAATGATAAATAAATACTGCGTGCACTTCGAAACTGGCCCAAACTCAATTTTATATTTGTTCTACTTATAAGCTTCTACAATATCAAGCATCGCAAACTTTAGATTTTAAGTCATATAGTTTAATTACAATTTTCAAGTTAACGGGATGTCGGACCCAAGTTACAGGAATCTACACTTTTCAATATAAGAATTATGTTAGAAACATCAAATTAAACATCTGAAAAATTTCATGTGTGTAGTTGAAAAGAGATGCAAGGACATGACTTTTCTATTCTTCTGATTTTTAAGAATTATTGATCGAAAAGACATGAATTTTCAACACAAAAATCAGAAATAAATTATAAAAATTTTAAAAAATTTGAATATACTGTTTAAAAACATGCCTAAGGGTACGGCGTTCAGGATATTTTCAAAAATATATTCTTTTGTTTATAAAAAAAAAGTATTAAAAATGACCGTTTTCTGAGTCCGACATCCCCTTAATGAAAGTAGATCGCTTTATTTAACTGTGCCACATCGCCATAATCGTTGTAGTGTCAGAATTTGTTTTCCATTCTTGAATTGCACATAATAAACCATGAATAAAAGAAAATAATAGGTAATTGGAAAAAAAGTATTGCACGAATAACAAACATTTGAAAGTTCTCAAGTATTGGCAAATATATTTTTCCAATATTATCTGATTATTGGTACATACACTGCCGCTCACATAAATTTGGCCACCCCATCAAAAATCTGTCAAACTTTGAAGTTTTGTACCTCTATAAGGAATCAACCGCTTAATTCGTTAACTTAACCGTTAATTCGTATTCGTTGAGTAAAAACGCATAATTTTTGCTCTTATGATTTTTTTAGTTTGGCTCATAGTTTTTGAGTTATAAGCTGTTGAAAAAAATGTGATTTTTTTACATAAAATTAAAAAATTCCCTAAAAAATAAATGAACAGAAATTCTGCATATCGCATTTTGAGAGGAGTACCATAGCTTTTAACCTCCATTTTGTTTTTTTTTTTAATCAGATTATTTTAACAAAGTTATGCCAATTTGAAAATGGACGAAAAAATTGAAAAATATTTTTTCATTTGTATAAAAAATTAATTAAACATTATTTTTTTAAATATTTTCATCATATACTGAAGGGATTGGTACGAGCTTCAAAACGTACTTTGAATTTTTTAGATCGGTTGATTCCTTATAGAGGTACAAAACTTCAAAGTTTGACAGATTTTTGATGGAATGGCCAAATTTATGTGAGCGGCAGTGTAATTAATAAATTATAAAAATAAAATCAATAAAAAATATATATTTATTTATCTTTCGTTAGTGAACATCGAAATCATAATTACAGAATGGTTTGACGTTGTTTACCTTTCCATCATGTTACTTAGGAATGTTTTTATTACAGTTTTCATGTATTTTCCTATATTCAAGTAAATATTGCACTAGACTAAAGATTTGTAAGTATTCGACGTTAATTTTTTTTATATTAATGCATATATCGAATACTTTTTATTTTCACTTAGATCAATGGGAAGTTTAAGGTATTCTTAATAACCTGCGACCGATAACTAATATACACCACTCGCGCAGGCATGAGGTTCAGTAGATTAGTTGACCATTAAACTAATACATATATGCTAATAACAATTAAGAAATTAAATAAGCTAAAGACGTGAAAAAAGTAGTAAGTATCGTATATCCTGTACGGCTCGACTCAACAAAATGTCAAATTTCATATAACGCCTTTTACAATAAGTATGGAAAAATGTATTGTAATAATGTAAAATGTATAATGTTATAGATGTTGGATTCAAGTACTTAAGTTCTCAACCTTTGCTCAACCTTTACAGCCAAATATTAATTTAATTTGCCAATTTGAAAAGGCAGGTGATAATTCAGCAAGTTTAGAAAATGTGTATCAACGACAAATATATATACCAATACTCGTGATAGTGAATTAATTAAAATTTAATTATTAAGGAAATTTGGTGAACTTGATTAATTATGGCGGTAATTAATTTATCGCGCGTGGACTTAACCGGTTAAGCATTCGGTTATATACCGTCGCCCATATGCAAATTTTGAACTTCGGACCGGATAGATTTAAATGATAAATAAATACTGCGTGCACTCGAAACTGGCCCAAACTCAATTTTATATTTGTTCTACTTATAAGCTTCTACAATATCAAGCATCGCAAACTTTAGATTTTAAGTCATATAGTTTAATTACAATTTTCAAGTTAACGGGATGTCGGACCCAAGTTACAGGAATCTACACTTTTCAATATAAGAATTATGTTAGAAACATCAAATTAAACATCTGAAAAATTTCATGTGTGTAGTTGAAAAGAGATGCAAGGACATGACTTTTCTATTCTTCTGATTTTTTAAGAATTATTGATCGAAAAAGACATGAATTTTCAACACAAAAATCAGAAATAAATTATAAAAATTTTAAAAAATTTGAATATACTGTTTAAAACATGCCTAAGGGTACGGCGTTCAGGATATTTTCAAAAATATATTCTTTTGTTTATAAAAAAAAGTATTAAAAATGACCGTTTTCTGAGTCCGACATCCCCTTAATGAAAGTAGATCGCTTTATTTAACTGTGCCACATCGCCATAATCGTTGTAGTGTCAGAATTTGTTTTCCATTCTTGAATTGCACATAATAAACCATGAATAAAAGAAAATAATAGGTAATTGGAAAAAAAGTATTGCACGAATAACAAACATTTGAAAGTTCTCAAGTATTGGCAAATATATTTTTCCAATATTATCTGATTATTGGTACATACACTGCCGCTCACATAAATTTGGCCACCCCATCAAAAATCTGTCAAACTTTGAAGTTTTGTACCTCTATAAGGAATCAACCGCTTAATTCGTTAACTTAACCGTTAAATTCGTATTCGTTGAGTAAAAACGCATAATTTTTGCTCTTATGATTTTTTTAGTTTGGCTCATAGTTTTTGAGTTATAAGCTGTTGAAAAAAATGTGATTTTTTTTACATAAAATTAAAAAATTCCCTAAAAAATAAATGAACAGAAATTCTGCATATCGCATTTTGAAGAGGAGTACCATAGCTTTAACCTCCATTTTGTTTTTTTTTTTTAATCAGATTATTTTTAACAAAGTTATGCCAATTTGAAAATGGACGAAAAAATTGAAAAATATTTTTTCATTTGTATATAAAAAATTAATTAAACATTATTTTTTTAAATATTTTCATCATATACTGAAGGGATTGGTACGAGCTTCAAAACGTACTTTGAATTTTTTAGATCGGTTGATTCCTTATAGAGGTACAAAACTTCAAAGTTTGACAGATTTTTGATGGAATGGCCAAATTTATGTGAGCGGCAGTGTAATTAATAAATTATTAAATTAATAAATCAATAAAAAATATATATTTCTTTATATTTCATTTTACTGAATATAATATTTATAAAAATTAGTTATACATAAATTAGTAATTTTCATTAAATATTTTATAAAAGCATAAGAATATTGTCCTACGTTACAACACAATTTATGATTATGTGAAATTTTAAAGTGATTGGTATAGTAGTTAGCGAGGTTAACTGTTTTAAAAACATTAGTCGCTCTATATAGATATCAACAAATTTTTTAAATAACTAGTTTTCTGTTAATTTTCTTTATTCATACTTTAAATGTTTTGATTTTAAAGCAGGTTACGTACTTTTTTAAATCATATTGCTATTCAAAAGCCTTTATTTTATCTGTTGTCGTAGATACATGCAATCACGCACATTTAATCGACCAATCACACCACGTTTTAAGAGGCTTCACATCATTTTTTTAAAGGGGGATTGATCTCGTTTATTAATGTACTAATCACCTTAAAAATGTTATAGTAGAGGTACCTTTATTGACAATAAATATATGATATTACAATCAATCTCTTATCAAGTTTTCATCACATACAGGTTGAGCGAATGTTGGTGCATTAAGACTAATCAGTATAGTGACTTGATTTTTATCTTTTTGGTTAATAATAAGTGATTTAATTGTATGCTTAAGTAAAATATTGCGAGACAATAGAAGCATTCTAAGTTTGATTGAAAAAAATACCAGATTTTTCTTTGTCATGTATATACCATAGCAATTGAGACAGCACATATAATGTATAGAAGTAATGTTGAATTATTTTTGATTGTATAAGGATCTGGCATAACAATGTATAATCAATTATATTCTAAAATAATGTGCGAGCGTTTCTGGTTTTTAGTTACTTACTTATGCTCTTTAAGTTAGTTATGTTTGAGTCGTTCTCTGCTTTCAGACATTCAATTTTTTGGAGTACCTGTCACTCCCCGATATTTAAGCGTGATTCTTAATTTATCCTTACAGTTTTAGTAGTTTTTATCGATAATACAAATTATAAATGCAATATTTTAATTCATCATTTATATAGTAACGATCTCATTTCTTTCTCAAATTTAAAATAAAAACAAAAATATATTCTTTTGTTTATAAAAAAAAGTATTAAAAATGACCGTTTTCTGAGTCCGACATCCCCTTAATGAAAGTAGATCGCTTTATTTAACTGTGCCACATCGCCATAATCGTTGTAGTGTCAGAAATTTTTTCCACTTCTTGCACATAATAAACCATGAATAAAAGAAAATAATAGGTAATTGGAAAAAAAGTATTGCACGAATAACAAACATTTGAAAGTTCTCAAGTATTGGCAATATATTTTTCCAATATTATCTGATTATTGGTACATACACTGCCGCTCACATAAATTTGGCCACCCCTCATCAAATCTGTCAACCTTGAAGTTTTGTACCTCTATAAGGAATCAACCGCTTAATTCGTTAACTTAACCGTTAAATTCGTATTCGTTGAGTAAAAACGCATAATTTTTGCTCTTATGATTTTTTAGTTTGGCTCATAGTTTTGAGTTATAAGCTGTTGAAAAAAATGTGATTTTTTTACATAAAATTAAAAAATTCCCTAAAAAATAAATGAACAGAAATTCTGCATATCGCATTTTGAAGAGGAGTACCATAGCTTTAACCTCCATTTTGTTTTTTTTTTTTAATCAGATTATTTTTAACAAAGTTATGCCAATTTGAAAATGGACGAAAAAATTGAAAAATATTTTTTCATTTGTATATAAAAAATTAATTAAACATTATTTTTTTAAATATTTTCATCATATACTGAAGGGATTGGTACGAGCTTCAAAACGTACTTTGAATTTTTTAGATCGGTTGATTCCTTATAGAGTACAAAACTTCAAAG
Organism: Theocolax elegans; assembly: GCA_026168455.1. Classification (NCBI taxonomy): domain Eukaryota; kingdom Metazoa; phylum Arthropoda; class Insecta; order Hymenoptera; family Cerocephalidae; genus Theocolax; species Theocolax elegans. Next base: position 52,081,917 of record CM047429.1, on the reverse strand, counting down.
TTTGACAGATTTTTGATGGAATGGCCAAATTTATGTGAGCGGCAGTGTATTAATAAATTATTAAATTAATAAATCAATAAAAAATATATATTTCTTTATATTTCATTTTACTGAATATAATATTTATAAAAATTAGTTATACATAAATTAGTAATTTTCATTAAATATTTTATAAAAGCATAAGATATTGTCCTACGTTACAACACAATTTATGATTATGTGAAATTTTAAAGTGATTGGTATAGTAGTTAGCGAGGTTAACTGTTTTAAAAACATTAGTCGCTATATAGATATCAACAAATTTTTTAAATAACTAGTTTTCTGTTAATTTTCTTTATTCATACTTTAAATGTTTTGATTTTAAAGCAGGTTACGTACTTTTTTAAATCATATTGCTATTCAAAAGCCTTTATTTTATCTGTTGTCGTAGATACATGCAATCACGCACATTTAATCGACCAATCACACCACGTTTTAAGAGGCTTCACATCATTTTTTTTAAAGGGGGATTGATCTCGTTTATTAATGTACTAATCACCTTAAAAATGTTATAGTAGAGGTACCTTTATTGACAATAAATATATGATATTACAATCAATCTCTTACCAAGTTTTCATCACATACAGGTTGAGCGAATGTTGGTGCATTAAGACTAATCAGTATAGTGACTTGATTTTTATCTTTTGGTTAATAATAAGTGATTTAATTGTATGCTTAAGTAAAATATTGCGAGACAAATGAAAATAGAAGCATTCTAAGTTTGATTGAAAAAAATACCAGATTTTTCTTTGTCATGTATATACCAGCAATTGAGACAGCACATATAATGTATAGAAGTAATGTTGAATTATTTTTGATTGTATAAGGATCTGGCATAACAATGTATAATCAATTATATTCTAAAATAATGTGCGAGCGTTTCTGGTTTTTAGTTACTTACTTATGTTCTTTAAGTTAGTTATGTTTGAGTCGTTCTCTGCTTTCAGACATTCAATTTTTTGGAGTACCTGTCACTCCCCGATATTTAAGCGTGATTCTTAATTTATCCTTACAGTTTTAGTAGTTTTTATCGATAATACAAATTATAAATGCAATTTTTTAATTCATCATTTATATAGTAACGATCTCATTTCTTTCTCAAATTTCTTTATCTTGTATAAGAGAAGAATCAGATCTTACAATTCATTAAATATTGAAAAATGTTATACGTATAAAATGTAAAAAACATTAATGAATATTCAAATTATCATCTTTTACAACGTGGTCATATGTGCGCTTGTGAATGTACGTGCAACATTCCAGCACATAAAAGAATCGACATTTCTTGAGACAATCGGAGATCCTTCAAGCCGGTGCAATTGCACACAAATCGAGGTTCTCGCGCCGTATCATTAAAACGATAAAACATTATTACATCGCGTCAATTCGCGCTCTAAAATCTTTTAATGCATCGAATCTCTTTGTTTTTGAGCTCTACCTCTTGGTATACCTCGGGTCCCCATCGTGCCGTAAATCCCCCGGAATTTTAATAGCGAAGCACGGCTCACTTTACTTTTACGAGGGACCAGGACAGAGAGAACGACGAACAGAGATAAATTGAATTTCGACGACATCATTTCCACGAATGGTGTATAATGCCGGGAGCGCGATTTGACCCGCGAATTCATACACACGCATACACGTATATATACCTGTATATATACAATTATACGTATATACATAGACAACCTAGTAATTGTTTCTTTTGTGAATTCGACGTAATCTACTTATTTTGAGAAAGTTTATACCTCGCCTCAAGAAAGACACACGACTCGAAGTTCCACTGCATTATATGGCCGCAATACAATTTCGAGGAAAATAAAAATTTCAATCGACTTCAGGGTACCTTAATTGCGCTGCAGCTTTAAGACTTTTACCGCTAGATTCTCGTTAACTCATCAAAGTACACGCGGCCACGCAAAAGCCTTCTGCTAAAACCGACAAGGTAACCGCATATAGTCGAAAGCAAAAAAAAAAAAAAAAACTTGGATACACCGATAGGGAGGGATAAACAAGTGGGAAAAATTTAGGTATTACGCGCACATTCTACCAACGGTATGCACTACTGGTAAAGGCTTGTATCGAATGCACGCTCGTAAATGATTGTGGCAAAGCCTTTGATAAAGTGATTTACGAAAGAAAACAATTGGTCATTTGAATACTGCTCAATGGTACCTAACATTCTGGTGATTTGTATAGCACAATTTTAAAATTATTTTTTATCAATTTTCACATTTGAGATTTAATAAAATCTTATATTGTACTGTTTAAATTATATTTGTATCTTGTATGTGTGTACATTTATACGTATATGAAAGAATTCAATTTTTTTTCTTTACGAGTTTATGATTGATGGTATACGTATTATTTTTGCAACCATCTGCTATTCGCAATTGCATACATACATATAAAGGCAATTTAATTCTATATTGTTCCAATTACAACGCATGGAAACCCTTTGAATAAAGGAAATAGGTATTGAAATATTGAAAAAAAAACTTTACTTTACTAAAAAACTGGTACTTTATTGGTTCATCTACTTGTACTCGGATAAAAAACAAAATAATAAGATTAAATTCAATAATTGATAATTTATATCCATATTAATAAATTTAGTTATTTTGCGTAAGACATGTAATTTTAAGAAAGTAACGTAAATTTTTGAAAATATAAAAAATATTTTTGCAATAGTCACTTTCATTTGTTATAAATTATTATTAATGCTTCGACATTCTAGGAATGAAATTTACTTATTCTTATAGGTATATACTAATACTTAAATAATCATGTTTAATTTCAGTAGCTGACAGGTTTACAATGTATGTATGCGTATGCAAGGAAACTTTGGTATTTTGAAATGAATCGATATTTTTGAACACATTTAATAAAAGGTAATAAATATCAATAAAAGAATTAATAATATTTTAATAAAAATGGAAGAGTGACATTAAGTGTAAGTATAGAGAGAAATAAAAGAATCGAACGACAAAAGGTCTAGAAAATGGGAAAAAGAGAAGCGTTACAGGGAATAAAAGTATTCGTTCGAGCGAAGCACGTGACGCATCCTCTCGCGATCTCGTCTTCGAAGCGGCACTTTTATCGGTGCTATGAAGGCTTTACAACAATCTTATACCAAGTCGTAGCGCCCGCCCACATCAGTTGCTTTGCCGCTACTATATAGAGATGCGGTGTCTTGTTATTTCGTGTACTTATTACAAACGAAGAGAAAGAGGATGGGTCTTATGCCCCTTGTCTTATCGACCCGTTGTTGCGAAATTCTTCCTTGCGCAGAGAGATATCGTCACCAATTAATTTTCAGTGTAGATTAACCGGGAAAACGAATTGCACGAAGAATCGATTAAATTATATATACTCGCGCGCCTCCGGAACGTGTATTCACAGATTGAGATAACGCCGGATTCTTTGCACAACGCGGGATCGGTGAGGTGGGAAATTAGGATTTTAAAAAATTCATTCGCTATCCTTAAACTTGGCTCTGTAGGAATTCATTAATGTGTATTTATCGGTTTATCGATGAGCTTCAAGATAATGTATGTACTATACGTATACACCGCTGTAAGATTAAAAAAAAAATTGATTAGTATTGAATTTTTCGTGGAATTGAGTAGTATACAAAATAATTATAAGTCTTTTATTTGCATACACGTAATACAGCTATTTGAGTTATACAATAAAAATTGTTAATTTTGTACGCAATTAATGTTTACATTTTTTAAAATTATTATTTAATCATTTATTTTTCGTATATTTAACTTTAAGGATTTAAATAACTAAGTTATTAGAATTTTTAACACCTGTAGTATCACGTGATATATCAACATAATCATTTTCGTGAAATGTTCATAAACAACTTTGCATATTACTTAAAAAATGTAATATTTCAATTCTTTAGTTAGAAACAGTCATATATGTAGTAAAAGTTTATGTGGGTGTTCATTAATAATTTTTACGGGAAAAGCGAAAAGTAAAAGTTTCGTTGCTTTGTTGCAATTGTAAAATAACTAATTTGAAAAGTTATTTTATAAAAACAATTTCATAAATTAATAAAGTAGTAAAACATACGCAATTTTCACATTTGAGATTTAATAAAATCTTATATTGTACTGTTTAAATTATATTTGTATCTTGTATGTGTGTACATTTATACGTATATGAAAGAATTCAATTTTTTTTCTTTACGAGTTATGATTGATGGTATACGTATTATTTTTGCAACCATCTGCTATTCGCAATTGCATACATACATATAAAGGCAATTTAATTCTATATTGTTCCAATTACAACGCATGGAAACCCTTTGAATAAAGGAAATAGGTATTGAAATATTGAAAAAAAACTTTACTTTTTACTAAAAAACTGGTACTTTATTGGTTCATCTACTTGTACTCGGATAAAAAACAAAATAATAAGATTAAATTCAATAATTGATAATTTATATCCATATTAATAAATTTAGTTATTTTGCGTAATACATGTAATTTTAAGATAGTAACGTAAATTTTTGAAAATATAAAAAATATTTTTGCAATAGTCACTTTCATTTGTTATAAATTATTATTAATGCTTCGACATTCTAGAAATGAAATTTACTTATTCTTATAGGTATATACTAATACTTAAATAATCATGTTTAATTTCAGTAGCTGACTGGTTTGCAATGTATGTATGCGTATGCAAGGAAACTTTGGTATTTTGAAATGAATCGATATTTTTGAACACATTTAATAAAAAGGTAATAAATATCAATAAAAGAATTAATAATATTTTAATAAAAATGGAAGAGTGACATTAAGTGTAAGTATAGAGAGAAATAAAAGAATCGAACGACAAAAGGTCTAGAAAATGGGAAAAAGAGAAGCGTTACAGGGAATAAAAGTATTCGTCGAGCGAAGCACGTGACGCATCCTCTCGCGATCTCGTCTTCGAAGCGGCACTTTTATCGGTGCTATGAAGGCTTTACAACAATCTTATACCAAGTCGTAGCGCCCGCCCACTCAGTTGGCTTTGCCGCTACTATATAGAGATGCGGTGTCTTGTTATTTCGTGTACTTATTACAACCGAAGAGAAAGAGGATGGGTCTTATGCCCCTTGTCTTATCGACCGTTGTTGCGAAATTCTTCCTTGCGCAGAGAGATATCGTCACCAATTAATTTTCAGTGTATATAACCGGGAAAACGAATTGCACGAAGAATCGATTAAATTAATATATACTCGCGCGCCTCCGGAACGTGTATCACAGATTGAGATAACGCCGGATTCTTTGCACAACGCGGGATCGGTGAGGTGGGAAATTATGGATTTAAAAAATTCATTACGCTATCCTTAAACTTGGCTCTGTAGGAATTCATTAATGTGTATTTATCGGTTTATCGATGAGCTTTCAAGATAATGTATGTACTATACGTATACACCGCTGTAAGATTAAAAAAAAATTGATTAGTATTGAATTTTTCGTGGAATTGATTAGTATACAAACAATTATAAGTCTTTTATTTGCATACACGTAATACAGCTATTTGAGTTATACAATAAAAATTGTTAAATTTTGTACGCAATTAATGTTTTTTAAAATATTATTTAACATTTTTTAAAATTATTATTTAATCATTTATTTTTCGTATATTTAACTTTAAGGATTTAAATAACTAAGTTATTAGAATTTTTAACACCTGTAGTATCACGTGATGTATCAACATAATCATTTTCGTGAAATGTTCATAAACAACTTTGCATATTACTTAAAAAATGTAATATTTCAATTCTTTAGTTAGAAACAGTCATATATGTAGTAAAAGTTTATGTGGGTGTTCATTAATAATTTTTACGGGAAAAGCGAAAAGTAAAAGTTTCGTTGCTTTGTTGCAATTGTAAAATAACTAATTTGAAAAGTTATTTTATAAAAACAATTTCATAAATTAATAAAGTAGTAAAACATACGCAAAGTTCACAGTCGAGAACTACCAGGATAGGAATTATAATTTCAAATTTTAAATACTGTACAATGAAATTGTTTTCGTATGTTACGGCATTTCTTGAAAATACGAGGGAGATTATAATTTTTCATAATTATTAATTTAATTTTTACTCAGCAAACATATTGTCGTAAGAAAATAGTTACAAAGTTCTTATAGCAATCATAGTAAAAGTTGTGATACCTTGAAACGTGTCAACGTATCTCGAAAGCATGGCATATAAGTGTAGATTATCCGGAGACTGTCGATTTCTTTGGTTGAATATCAGGGAAACATTTGTATTATGCATATCTCCGAGTCAAATAATTACAAGTGAGAGCGTGCATTACGTTGAACGCTTAATTCAATTATTCCGTCGTCCGTACGTCGCTCGAGTCCGTTGTCAATTTAATGAGCATCTGCATAAGCGTAGACGGAGGAAGAGTACCGAGTACGCGAGGCAAATAATGCATAGAGTAGATGAGCGTAAAATTCGTCCAAACTAGCTGGCGTGTTGGTTGGCTCTCACTCTCTCGCTTTCACCCTCGCTCTCCCTCTCTCTCTCTCTCCCTCCCTCTCTAGCCCTGGCGACTAGTGTTCGACCGATGCGCTAAGAGTTAAAACGGGAACGCGATGCTAATTAAGCAACTTTGTGCTCGCGCAAATAAGTTCGACGGTGCTTACAATTAAACCTGCCAGAATCCATCCCGGGGAAGTGTGATTTTGTTATGTAGTTTTCAAATTATCACGCTACTACAAAACCAATGTTTCGGAGGGATGTTACCAGGTACATAGAAATAGAATGTGTATATACACAAATACAACTTATATACACGCTTTGGGGGACGAGATTATTCTTGTTGTTGTTTTTTGGTTGCGATGTAACTTTGCGGTGGGAGTGTTAGCGCGACGAAATATATGTACTCTTTAACGAAAGACGACGATGTGCACGATAAGTTTGATGGGTTGTCTGGAGTTTCAAGCACTTCATCTCAGGGTTACCAAATAAACTCGTCAGTTAAGCTCTGTTCTGAAACTCGGAGTGCGAAGGTTAACTTTCACGAGTGCCGCATTTCTCCGAGACGACTAATTCGGTAATACTTATTTTTTTTTCCTCTCGTTAATCGGCCATTTCGATAAAGGAGGTAATTACGTCAACGAACTGTTCCCATAATCGGGTAGATCTTGCGAATGGCTCATAAATTCCCTGTAAACCGGGCAATCCGCTACTTTCAATTAAACTGAGGTTCACTTAATAATTTCGAAACTACGAGTATCTTCAAAATATTAAAGAATATCTCAACAAATTGTACGATTTTTTTACGGTGATGTGTTGTGTATTCACACGTATTCATTTTCAAAATTATATTTAATTATCGCATAAGATATACAGATATACATTCTAATATTTAAGGAGATGGACTCAGAAAGGGTCATATTTATATTTTTTTGTACACTAAAGAATTAATTTTTGAAAAACTCCTATCTATTAGACCCTCAAAAATGCTTTTAACAATATATCCAATTTTTTCACATTTTCACAATTTGTTGAAAATATTATGTTTTTTTTCACTGATCTAAATTCGTATATTCTAATATTATTAAAAACATTTTTTCTTAAAAAATCAATCCTTCAGATCCTCCCTTATGTTTAAGCTATCCTTATGAAATTTTTCCTTAGATTCTTGTAATTTGGGTCAAACATCCCTTTAAAATAAAGTATTACTAAACAATATTATATTGGATAAATGAAATATATTTTAGTCTAATTTTATAAAATTAATTATTTAAATTATGCTTCGTTCATTACATTAACCTCATATTATACGGAAATAAATAACTTCTTTCTCTATACGGTAAACAAATTATTATAAATAACGTTATTATATTTATCAATATATAAACAATAATTAATCACAGGTAAATTAATTAGATTTTTTTTTAAAATTCCCTGTTCACACGTATTTTAAAGTATAGATACGGATATCGCTTAAAAGCGTCGTTCATCATTTATATGACAAATACGTTACACAGATGACAAATACGCAACGAATACAAGTGACACGTATTCACAGCTTACGTTTAAAAAAAATCATTAATTGCTTCGGCCGTTTATGTGTAAACCCACGTAAACTGACAGGATAATAATTCAACAACGTGCCTGGGCATTGCATTTCTCTTCCCAACGTTATCCACGTGGCACATCAAAATCTTTTTGCCACGCTCAGTACATGACCCTCTATATGTGCAGACGTTTGTACGCACGTATGAGCGAAAGAATGAACGGTATGGCTATAGTAGCTTGACGCGTTGTTATCCCGCGGAATTTCATTTTGGGGTACAATAAACAGCTGCTGTCCATAGACTTTCTTTTTCACAGCCCCGATCTTCCTTCTCTTGTGTATACGAAAAATTAAATTTATATAGGTTAAATATTGCGGTCGACGTTATTTCATGAAAAATGATAAAATTGTTCTGTCTACTTAATATACGCTTTAAAGTTTACACCTATCGAGATGAAAAATCATTTTATATTTCTCTTTGTTACAGAGAATGAATCGTTGCTAACGATTAAGGAGAGACGAGCCAAAAATTTTCAACACATCAGCATGCGGTGCCTTCTCCTACTGGTATGTCAAATTTTCAATTACACGTATACATAAAAGATAATATTAAATAATCTTTTATAATGCTTTGTTAATATTAAGTACTCATCCTTGACTTATAGTATTTTAAATTCCCTATTTGGTTTAAAAAATGTTGCATACTCGTTATAAAGTATAAATTTGATTTTGCATCCATACCGACGTTATTTTTATACCCAATAATACATATAATTAATTGCTATTCAAATTTAATTAGCTCAATAATTTGTATTATATATAAGCATAATACATAATGTATATTTAATTTAATAATATTGAATAACAAATAATATTTCAAAGAAAATTCAATTAAGCATTTAATACCTATATATAACATCTATAGAGTATAAACACATTTTATATGTAAAAGAATATCTAGGTAAAATGACTTAAACTTAAATTAATGCTGTTAAAAAAGTAATGCGTATTAGGTAGAATTTACTAGCAGATTTAAAGAAGCTTTACTGAATTTTTAAGTAAATTTTACTTAATCAGATAAGCAGAACATAGTAGGGATTTTCGTAAGATTTCTTACATGCTACGACATTCGCTATTCTTTTATTCAAATTTCAACCTTTTATACTATACTAACTTAACTTTAAATTCATTTTTACAAGTGCATGTTTTAATAATTTAATATTCGACATTTTTACGCATTGTTTTTACTTTTTGGTAATAATCAACTCGTTATTGATTGATGATAAAAAGTTGAGAGAATATGCATGCCTTGTACTCTTGGAGCTATTGGACGTAGGAATTATATCGAGCTCCAAAGAGCCAAGTTTTCCCAGATTCAATAGTAAATTCCGTTAACACCCGGCCACACGAAACAATGTGGAGGTACTATCGAATAAAAAGGAGTACGTTAGCAAATTATGCAACGAAAATGTGGATTTTCGGTTTTGTAATTTTCGTAGTGGAAAATGTATGAGCACGTTCGGATGCAATTTAATCGAGTTTCGACTAGCGATGCGTTTAATCGGTTAAATCTTCTGTGGTGTTGTAAGTTCGAACCTTGTTCAACTGATTGAAAATATGTGCAGTACACGTCGATGCACGGAAATTTTCATTGAAACGCGTTAATGCGCTAAAATAAAAGTCTGTCATTTACCATCGCTCCGGTTTAGTCTAATAATTATAGATTTTTTTGCTGTTAACAATTGATGAACAAAATTACTTTAACAAATGAAAAATACTAGCTATATTTTATTGACGACGACAATTCAATTACGTATTTTTAGGATTTTTTATATACTAAATTTCTGATACTACATATCAAGTTAATAATTAATTTAATAAAATTTATTATTATTTAATCTATGGGGTTAATACAATTGTTTTATTACATTGTTTATTAAATATCGTTATTAAATCAAGAATACATGAGATTTAATTATTTTATAATGCTTCGAGATCGTTAAGATTAAATACAATTTTTGGTTATTGAACGTATTAAAATATTATTTAGCAGTAAAAATTTTAATGTATAATTTAGCGTACATATGAAATCCTAATTCTTAACCTTTGATGCGTGGGATTTCATTTTAGAAATTGTTCGTCTTATATAACCGTCACTTTATAAATATTTAATATATTAATAGTAATCTCTCTAAATATAATATGTTTTTGTTAACAGTGCTGTATCCACGGGCTTTTAGTAAATTAATAAAGTAATTCACGGGCAAAACTTATTTGGAAAAAGAAAATAAGCAAGAACCGGAAAATCGTTTTAAGAGCTAAAACCTAAAAGAGTTTAAGCCTAAAATTATAAAAAAATCACAGCCAGAGCTTAGCATCTAAATCGTCCCCTCTAAATCTTCGTAGAACTTGTGCGTTTCTCTCAAAAATGGAGCTTCGAGCTGTTTTTCTTAAATTCGTTTTCGTCCTCCAAACACATACAAGAATTGCTCTTCTTTCAGGCGTCGCAGAGACTGGCTCCTCTTCGCATTTCTCTTTCTCATAGTCCCGAGTAGTTGAGGGTCGATACGACCCGCTAAAGAGAGGATGAGCAAGAGAGAGAGAAAGCCAAGAAAAGCCACGCCGCAACCGTCATGAATTATAATCCGTCATATGAAATTCCATGTTCGCGCGATCCGCATGGATTTTCGAGAGTTGCGGCATATCCCCTTGAATATTGTTTACTTCTTATGTCTTCGAATTTCTCGTTTTAAAGTTTAAACAACGCGTATCTCTTTAAAACTAACTATACATTGGCTCTTTGAACGTAAATTCGAATTTGTCAAGGAAAAAAGTGAATATATACATACTTACACACATATATAGTCGATGAGTGAAACTCGGTCGGATTACAGATGTAGAAGGTACACGTTTTCAAGGATTATGAAGCAGCGTTTCTTCGCTGCATTTTTTATAAATATTTAAGTGGACTTTTTAACAGGTTTCGTAAATTCAACGTTAAGTAAGGAAACGATTTTTTTTTACTTGAAAGTGCACACTTTTAATGACTTTTTTACATAGCCCATGTGTATTACTTACCTAAACTACTATATTCATGTAGTTTGGACGACTAATTATAAAATTAACGTCATTAAAATTTTCCATAAAATGTTTAACTAGTTTAAAATATGCATGATATTTATATTCTTTATTAGCAGATTACACTCAATTTAATTATGAAATTATTTACAATAGGATTCATTATTCGTTACCTTTATATGGTCAGTAAATTGAAAAATAACATAGTAACAACAATTAATTATAATTTTTGGATATTATTTAATTCTGATGCGTAACCATTAATTATATATATGTTTTTGTTAACAGTGCTGTATCTACGGGCTTTTAGTAAATTAATAAAGTAATTCACGGGCAAAACTTATTTGGAAAAAGAAAATAAGCAAGAACCGGAAAATCGTTTTAAGAGTTAAAACCTAAAAGAGTTTAAGCCTAAAATTATAAAAAAATCACAGCCAGAGCTTAGCATCTAAATCGTCCCCTCTAAATCTTCGTAGAACTTGTGCGTTTCTCTCAAAAATGGAGCTTCGAGCTGTTTTTCTTAAATTCGTTTTCGTCCTCCAAACACATACAAGAATTGCTCTTCTTTCAGGCGTCGCAGAGACTGGCTCCTCTTCGCATTTCTCTTTCTCATAGTCCCGAGTAGTTGAGGGTCGATACGACCCGCTAAAGAGAGGATGAGCAAGAGAGAGAGAAAGCCAAGAAAAGCCACGCCGCAACCGTCATGAATTATAATCCGTCATATGAAATTCCATGTTCGCGCGATCCACAAGGATTTTCGAGAGTTGCGGCATATCCCCTTGAATATTGTTTACTTCTTATGTATTCGAATTTCTCGTTTTAAAGTTTAAACAAACGCGTATCTCTTTGAAACTAACTATACATTGGCTCTTTGAACGTCAAATTCGAATTTGTCAAGGAAAAAAGTGAATATATACATACTTACATACATATATAGTCGATGAGTGAAACTCGGTCGGATTACAGATGTAGAAGGTACACGTTTTCAAGGATTATGAAGCAGCGTTTCTTCGCTGCATTTTTTATAAATATTTAAGTGGACTTTTTAACAGGTTTCGTAAATTCAACGTTAAGTAAGGAAACGATTTTTTTTTACTTGAAAGTGCACACTTTTAATGACTTTTTTACATAGCCCATGTGTATTACTTACCTAAACTACTATATTCATGTAGTTTGGACGACTAATTATAAAATTAACGTCATTAAATTTTCCATAAAATGTTTAACTAGTTAAAATATGCATGATATTTATATTCTTTATTAGCAGATTACACTCAATTTAAATTATGAAATTATTTACAATAGAATTTATTATTCGTTACCTTTATATGGTCAGTAAATTGAAAAATAACATAGTAACAACAATTAATTATAATTTTTGGATATTATTTAATTCTGATGCGTAACCATTAATTATATGTGTATATATATATTCGTAAATGTCGCAGCAGTATTTAAGCTGTGTCAATCATAAATTTAAATTTATATTATATTAAAAACATGAAATATAAAAAAATAACGAACTCTCAATTAATAGTTTAGTGCATCCACATTTATTAATAAACAACTAAAATGCGTTAACTACAATGTTTGTCTTTTTTATTTAATCGCGGCAAAGAGTATAATTAAAATATAACATAACTATTCATATATTCATATTTCCAAGTTAAAGTCTGTAGAGACAATTAACACCATTACCAATTAATCAATCGAAGCTTCGAGGGAGGTATTTCCCTAAACATCAGAGGAGAGCAATAAAGCGTTGACGCCAAGAGTCGCGTGGGCGAGGAAGAAAAAATATCCGTCACGCTAAAATATGAGGAACCGAGAGAAGAAAAAAATTATTGGGCCGGGCTTGTACTCGGGGCAATTTGTAATCGTTTGTCACAAACTATACACCATAAAAACAGAAAGACCCATATAACCAGTGCAATGTCTTATATTCAAATGAGAGAGGCGCGTGCTCTTCTCAGCAGTCTTATCATAAAGTCCTCCTATACGTATATACATTCTCTCCTCGTGCACGCACTGCAATACACAGACAAACACACACATACACACATATACATATATACATAAATACATATATACTCACGATGAAATCTCGACGTTTAATACTTTCTGCGCTCGTGCGCGCGCGTCTCCCGTAAGTACAACCTGACAAACTTCACGGACGCCTATTAGTCTTCGTAAATAGCGTGGAGCGTACAAAAGCCACCCCCCTCTTTGGTAAGTGGGGCCCAAGTCATTATGGCGAAGCGTGCGACGGACTTTAATGCGTGTTTGATGTTGTGCCGCCACCGCACCAACGACGCCGTATTTTGCATGTGTGTCGAGAATTTCGACGTGCACCATCGAACGAGTATAGACGAGGATCGAAAGATTTCAAACGGGTGTTTATCGAGTGTTGCTGCATTTGTGGGATCGTTAACCTGATTTATTAGTTTACCTGCCGAATCATTTGCACGCTCCTTAAAACCAATTTATACCTGTTAAATTGTGGTTAATAATTTTGTAATATGTCGTTTACATTGTTGGATTTATAAAAATTCATTAAAATTAAAATATTTACGTTTGTCGCGCGGTAAAATGTCGGTAACAATTCTGCACTGCTTGTTAATTAGTAGTTGGATATATCATTATATACACAATAAAATTATACGCAACGTTGTAATGCTTGTTAATTAGTAACGTATTTTCATACATAAATTTAACTTTAAACAACAAGATTTAAAACATAGTTCGAATTACATAATAATCCGAAAGTTTGACTAAAAGGACTTTGATATAATCGTTGCGTAGCGGCCGGGCAACGCGAAATGGAATCGATATTACATAAAGACAAATTTCCGTTCGACTATTTTCAAACTTTCTTCAAGTTCTTTTGTTCACTCAAGTTAATTCAATGAAGAATAAACCGTTATTGATAATTATTGAAGTATTATATTTTTTTTCTAAATTTTATTTTATATATTATTAACTAATTTCGTATAGTACAATAATGGTTTGCGGAAACAATGTAAACATGTTAGAAATTTCAAGTGAATAATTTTAATTCATTATATAAGAAAAGTGAATTTATTGCAATATGCTTCGTTAAACAAGGCCTTTATGATTGGTAGACCGGTGGACGTCCCACAATAAGCCTTTACAAAAAATTATAAATTGGCGTTTTGACAACGGCTCTCTACCTTTTTTCCTCAGTAAGGGAGCTACAATCCTTTCTTAGACGCCCCATTGCAGGTGAAAAGCGACGTTAAATGGATGTTAATGCGGCTATACTTATGCCTTGTACTCGACTGTTTCTCTAACGGGTAGAGAGAACAGTCGGGATCCCCCTGGTGGCAAGAACTCCAACCAACCAGAGTGCAACGTGTTTTCACCCAAAGTCGCAAAGTTTCAAAGACAATTGCACTTATATAGTAAACCAAACATTTTTTCGATCCAATATGCTTTATTAAGCAAGGCTTATAATACTCTTTATCCATTATGGTGCGTGGAACGGTGAAAGTCCCAGAGTAAGCCTTTACAAAAAATAAAAATTAAACGACACCCGTCATAGATGGATGTTAGAGCGGTTATTCCTATATATGCCTTGTACTCGACTATTTCTCTAACGGGTAGAGAGAACAGTCGGGATCCCCCTGATGGCAAGAACTCCAACCAACCATAGTGCAACGTGTTTTCATTCGAAGTAGCAGTTTCAAAAATAAGTGAATTTATCGTTCGCTAACGATTTTTTCGATAAATAAATACAAGGTGTTGCTTAATAAAGCATATTGGTTCGAAAAGCCCGAAAAATTTTATATATAGAAAAAAATTTTAATTTATGAGAATGAATAATTAAAGTATTTCTATTAGTGGACATTGTAACTTTATAAAAGACATTGTAATATATTTTTGGTTTAGTGATTATGTTTTTAACTTAAAATGTATAATAATAAAATTAAATTTACAGTTTCTCTACCTATATTTTAATTGGCAATTATAACTACCTATGTGTATTCACAACATTCAATCGATGATCAATTAAAATAAATTGAAAAACGCACAGAACAACATATAAATTGCTTAATAATCAATCCACAATTAAGAAATTATATATCTGTCTTCGCTCGAACTACATTACTATTACTGTGCGTAGATGTCTCGACCAGCTACTTGATCCACGAAATTTAGAGTCCTAATAACAGCCGCCGGGCGGCGCCCCCCGCCGCCTCTCTCCCCAAATCCTCAGTTCTTTCTCGTGCGAGCTACGAGATACACGTTTTTTCGAGTCACCATCGAAATTCTTTCTATTAAACATGGGTAAGCATAAGAAGGATAAGGATAGGGAGAAGGAGTTGACCCCGCAAGAAGAACTAAAAAAGCTCATGAAGAAGATTAATAAAATAGTGTCGAGTGTTGACACACTACAGGCTAAAGTGGATAATCGCATCACCGAAGCACAGTCAGATTCGGACAAGGAAAATGGCGAACCCAATAAGGGGGATACAGGACAAGAGGTAGAGGAGCTTCCCGAGATTGGAGAGCAGGCAGATATCGAACAGGAGGATACCGAATGGCTTGCCATCGTGAGTATATATATGTATATATATATATATATATACATGTATAGGTATCAAAACAAAAGCTATGCGTGCACGCTAGAGTATTCTCGAAATTTCTCGAAATTAAAAACAGACTGGTGGCGACATGTGCTCGTACGGGTTACGAGACGTTGTGTTTACGAGTTTTTTGTAAAACAAAATATGCCCAACATTATATTTTTTCGTGTTTGTGGGTGTTGCAAAACGAACCTTTTTAATTTATATATGTAGATTTTTACTCGAAGTGTATGCAGGAGTAGCATAACCTCAAAATTTTTCCTTTTCTTATATACAAAGGTTTTTTCTTGTTTTTTTCCTTTTTCGCATATATAGGTTGGAGAAGATCCTTCAGCCTCAAGTTCGATGACGACTAAGATTCGCCCTGAACTTATAAATATATGGAAATTTTATTGCCGTGAGGGTATGAAGAAGGAGGAAGAAAAGGCAATTTTAGAGGCATATGCGTGTGCGTCGGATTTCGAAACACCGAAGCTTAATCCACAAATCTCCGCTACGATGAAAGAGACGGCTAAGGCTCGCGATAACCATATGGTTAAAATTCAAGATATATGTGGTCTAATTTTAACTGTCACAGGATCGTTGATGACAAAAATTTATGAGAATCGAGAGGAAGGTTTGGACCTACCGGAGATCCTTGAGCCTCTAAAAATTATTGGAAAATTGTCTGCTTTATTGATAAATAAACAATCATGCAATCGAAAAGCCTTTGTAGAGCCAGGACTGAATAAGGAGACTGTAAATATATTAAAGGATACTAAGACTGATGAATTTCTATACGGCAAAGATTTAGGCTTAAAAATAAAGGAATCGAAGGCACTAACAAAAGAAGGCGAAAGTTTGTTGAAAATACAACAACCAAACAGTTCCAAGATTTCTCAACAGTCAAACTTCAATACCTCGTACAGGAATCGTCCTCGCGGTACGGGGTATACACAGTCCAGAGGACAGGGGAGACCAAGATTCTCTTTCAAAGGAAAGCAGCAATTCGTAAATCATCGGGCTCAAAATCCACGCGGCAGGACGAACCCGGGCCGTCAATCCCAGAAACCGAAGGAGAATTAGCTAGTGTAAGTTGTATAGCGGGTAGGTTACGCGATTTCCTAATAGCTTGGAAAGAAATTACAAACGATCGGTTTATCTTAGATATTGTATCAGGTTATAAGATTCTTTTCACTAAGACACCGGTAGGTACGGACGCAGGCTACAATTGTCGTCCGGGTGAGAAACAAGAAAATAGGTTAGATCTTGCAATAGAGGAGCTCATATGTAAGGGAGCAGTAGTTGAATGCGTTAAGGTCGAAGGTCAGGTGTTATCGCCTGTTTTTCTAGTAAAGAAACCTAACGGTAAAGATCGTTTCATTTTAAACTTAAAATATTTAAATCAGTTTGTCGTTAAAGAACACTTTAAGATGGAAGATTTGAGAACGGCGGTATCCTTGACTTTTCCAAATGATTTTATAGCATCAATTGATCTTGAAGACGCGTATTTCTTAATCGCGTTACATAAAGAAAGTAGAAAATATGTTAGATTTAAACATAAAGAAAAAATTTTTGAGTTCACTTGTCTACCGTTTGGCTTGAGTTCTGCACCGTATATTTTTACAAAACTACTTAGAGTACCTATTAAAGTTTTAAGAAGTAAAGGTTTTAAAAACATAATTTATCTAGATGATTATATGAGCGTGGATCACACCTTCGACCTTTGTAGTGAAAACATAAAAGAAACAATAAAATTGTTCACGTCTCTAGGTTTTATTATAAATCATAAAAAATCAAGGCTTATTCCTTCACAACAAGGCACATTTTTAGGTATGAATATTGATACGGTTAAATACTGCATTTCTTTACCAAATGAAAAAAGAGACAAACTTATTGAACTAATAAATAATTTCTTAATTATAAAAGTCTGTACAATTAGAAATTTTGCACAATTAATTGGCAAGCTGGTTGCAGCATGCCCAGCAGTCGAGTATGCGTGGTTATACACTAAGGTTTTAGAGAAAGAAAAAATTTTTCAACTAATTATGAATGATTATAATTTTAATAAAAGAATATCCTTGCCGGAACTGGTTCTTAATGATTTAAAATGGTGGAAGAAAAATTTGCCAAATAGAGTTCACTATATTAAAGACGGTTGCTACGATGTTACCATTTATACAGACGCATCCTCGACGGGCTGGGGCGCAACCGATGGCGTACGTAAGATTTTCGGTACCTGGTCAATAAAAGAAAAGAAATTGCACATCAATTATTTAGAATTACTTACTGTTAAAATTGCTCTAATTGAACTGGCCTCAGAACTTAAAAATGTAAAAATTCTTTTGCGCGTGGATAACACCACAGCATTATCATACATAAATAAAATGGGGGGTGTAAGAGTGGATACTCTAAGCGCCTTGGCTCGAGAAATTTGGCAATGGGCAGAGCAAAGAGAGGTAATTTTGTTTGCATCTTACATAGCGTCATCGGAGAATATTGTAGCAGACGAACTCTCGAGAATCAGTCAGGATGACATAGAATGGGAACTAAACGGTGATTGGTTTCAAATAATTATTGAAAATTTCGGTCATCCATCTATCGACCTCTTCGCATCGAATAAAAATAAAAAATGTGAAAGATTTGTGGCGTGGAAACCCCAAAAAGACGCGTATTGTATCGACGCTTTTACGTTTAATTGGTCTAAGGAATTTTTTTATGCTTTCCCGCCTTTTGCTTTAATACTTAAAATGTTTGCAAAAATAATACGAGAAAATGCTGTTGGTATTGTGGTTGTGCCCTTGTGGAAAAATCAGCCTTGGTTTCCTATTTTAGAACAAATAATTGTAGGAGATTCAATAATTTTTGAGCCAAATAATAATATGTTGCTATCTCCCTGCAGGGAGAAGACGCATCCACGGGCGCAACACCTGCGTTTAATTGTCGCCAAAGTGTGCGGGCAGCCTTCTTAGACAGAGGCTTACCCAAAAAGGCATTAACAATAATGCTAGCATCGTTAGCTGACTCCACTGTAAAGCAATATTCGTGTGCTCTAAAACAATGGGATGATTTTTGCAGGCAAGAAAATATTAATTTTACTGATGCAAGTGTAACTAACGTTCTTAAATTTTTAACAGAAAGATTTGAAAGGGGCGCAGCCTACGGTACTCTAAATTCTTTTAAAAGCGCGATTTCTTTAATATCGCATGATAAAATCGGCGAGCATCACGATATTGCTAGGTTTATGAAAGGAGTGTACAGGCTACGACCATCGAGACCAAAATATGCAGGGACATGGGATGTGGCAATCGTGTTAGACTTTCTTGAAGTATTTGATTGTGATAATCTAGTTAATTTAACATATAAAACTCTCATGTTACTAGCCTTAAGTACAGCGCAAAGAGCACAAACGTTGTCTCTGATTAAGATAGCTAATATTAAAGTAGTAAACAGAGGTCTAATAATTAAGATTCCGGAGTTATTAAAAACTTCAGCAGCAGGTAGAGAGCAGCCTCTGCTCCATTTACCAAAGTTTACAGAAAAGCCAAACTTATGCGTAGTGAGTTCAATCATTAAATATATAGAACTAACAAAGAACATAAGAAATGATACAGATAACTTATTTATAAGTCTGAGAGTTCCGTACAGGGCAGTAGGCGCAGACACGATAGGTAGGTGGCTAAAGAAGATTTTAAAACTAAGCGGTATTAATACGGATATTTTTACGGGCCATTCTACTCGGCACGCCGCAGGATCAAAAGCCGATGAAAGGGGTATCGACATCGATACTATTCGACGTACTGTCGGTTGGTCGCCAAGATCGCAGTGTTTTGCAAAATTTTATAAGCGTCCTATTTTGTCAGACGGTTTTGATTTTGCACGCAATATTGTTCAAAATAAATAAATTCAGTTCTTTTTTATATTATTGTTGTTGTTAAATTTTACCCCGCTAACTCTAAACAACTACGCACAGTAATAGTAATGTAGTTCGAGCGAAGACAGATATATAATTGTACGATCAAACGAACTTACCTGTACGTGAAGTTCGATCGTAATTATATGAGGTCTTCGCTCGAACTACATTACCCCCTCCCATTATTTACCCACCCAAAAAAAAAAAAAAAAAAGAAAGAAAATAATTTTCATAGCGGGGTAAAATAACTAAGCACTCTGAAACCTGAGGATTTGGGGAGAGAGGCGGCGGGGGGCGCCGCCCGGCGGCTGTTATTAGGACTCTAAATTTCGTGGATCAAGTAGCTGGTCGAGACATCTACGCACAGTAATAGTAATGTAGTTCGAGCGAAGACCTCATATAATTACGATCGAACTTCACGTACAGGTAAGTTCGTTTGATCGTACAATTAAACGATGTTTTTATACGTACATAAAGCAATAGTATTTTTAAGTTGAAAACTCCTATTATCTAGTATAGGTATATAAATATAGTCACTATCCGAACTAAATAAAAATGTTATTTTTGTTGCATTTGCACTTGGATGCTCACTAAAGGAGGACGCAGCGTTCAAATCGAGAGATTCAAAAGCTCTCTTTTAATTATACGGTTTGGGAGAATATCCAAGTGAATCCGAGTTTCTCTCGCACCGAAAACAATTTTACTATTATAAAAAATTAGAAATATTGAAATATTGAAAACGGCAGTAGGATAAAACAATGTACCCGGTAAGAGAAATACAAGACTATCTTGAAAAAGTTGCCTAGACCTTCATTTCTCATTTTTAAACCTTGGCGTGTAGAAAAAAAGAGAAAGAGAGAGAAAATAAAAATAGATGGGGGAAGAAAAATGGAGGTCAGGACCTTAATCCGCATAGCAGCTGCACGCACAGAGGAGAAATACCGTTAAAGGGACGAAATAGTCGAATATCGCTCGCTCGCGGGCGGAAGGGAATCGTTTTATACGTCGTGGCTATTTTATTTTTACAAGCTTTCCATAAGTGTGAGTACACGCGCGCGCGCACTTAGCCACACGAGTGGATTCGATGTGTGTGCGGACGTCCGGAACTGTGGCGCCAGGGTGCCTCTGCAACGGCATTGCTTGGCTCCGTTAGTCAAGAAAGCGCGCTCACGCTATATAACATTTATCGACGCTTCTGGGGAAAGAGACAAAAATGCCTTCTTCTCTCCTTTGTCCTATCTCCTTCAGTCTCTCTCTTTCTATCTATCTATTGAGTATATATACGTATATACGTATTCATGTGTGTATGTAGGTGCAAGGACAGAAAATGTCCTCGGGTTGGAACGCATAGGAAAACAAGGATGCAGCTTGGATTTCGAGGATGCAAAAAAACAAGCGCCGGAGGAAGTGCAGCTTGTTGAGGTTGAATAAAATTTTGTTGTTCTGGCATTAACTTTTGTATGGAAAATCAAATATATAAGTTTAAACGGTTATACGATTAATTTTTTATAAACCCATCATAAAATTATCAGTTTCCTTTAGAATAAAGAATTCGTTATTAAATTAATGCGTAATTAAATATCTCCGCATACCGGACAACAATAATTGTGCTAATTATGTCACAGTACGGATTGACATCTAATCCATTATAAACTACAATCGCCATTAAATAATAATTTTTAAATAATAACAGTATACATATAATTTTATATTATTAATAGCATTCTTGAATAAAAATATGCGTAATTTATTCAAGAGATATATTCGAAAGATTTATTATTTGAGCGTTGTTAAAAATTCATCTATATACGAAGCAGATCTAAAAATTAATTAATATTGTTTCATTTTGTACGATATTGTACGATGTACGCATTGCAAAAAAAAAGGTTTTAAGATACTTTAAACCGTGAAATAGTAAAGATAAATATCGAATATAGAATAAAGGAGAAAAAGAACGTTAATACGCAAGTAAAATACGACGTTATAAAAGCAAACAGTTATTAATATTTCGTACATATTTTAAATTAAAACGTTATTCTTTTACTTTCAATACCGATTTGCCCCCGATTTATTTTAACATAATAATTTTTCAAATCTAAGTTAATACCGCTTAAAACTTTGCGAGAACATAAGATTTTATAAAGATTTGTTTCATTATTTTTAAAGATTTTTATGCTATTTATGAAAATGTTAAAACTCGGTACTCGCGCGCAGAAGAAAAGTGATGTAAAATATTAAATGAAGTTGGAAATTTTAACTGCGTCTGCGGATTCCATAAAGTTAAAATACTTATACACCAAAAAGTTGTTATACATATACGGAGCAAAGAATAATTTTAAAAGAAAATTGTATTATAAAGTTAATTTTTATAAAACCTTTTGTATATAAAAAAACTACATTGTTTTACATCTTGTCCGTAATAATTCAGTCAAAATTACTAAAACATAAGTACACACATATACAAGCGCGCGCGCGGGCGGATATATAAGTACATGTTTGTACGTGTGTAACATCCCCGATCTTAGTTTGAGCGATGAATAAGCATTTTCCAAGGTGTATAATATACCCATAAAAATTAGAAGTTTCAGATCGAAAAAGCACTCTGGCAAACTTAATCAACTAAAACATGCGGTACCCCTGAATTCGCGGAATTTCATGTCAGTAACACCGACACTACCCCAGCCCACCAACCCATGGAATTTCATGAAAAAAAAATGCTATCGGCTGTATTTCTAATTGTACTTTTCAAAAATGCAAGAAATTTTAATTGTACCCTCTTAGTTTTTGAGAAAAAAAATGCCAAAGTATGGAAATATTGAAAGGTCGGTTACTCGTTTTGGAATCGCTTTTACGTCAACGTAGGCGCCCAAAAAAATTGTACCTTTTTCGTACTTAATTGTACCACCCTCACTTTTCCGAAAAAATAACGGTATAACGCAAAAATATTAAAAAAGCAATATCGTCTGATTGACAGTCCGTTTTCAGCTACTGCGCATGCGCGGCCAACGGAAGTGCGAGATTCGCATGCACACGAGCTTTTCAACCGCACGAGATTTTAAAATCGTAAAAAAGGGAAAAAATGCATGGGAGGCATTGATAAAATATCCATCGTCGCATTATTATTATTAATTACCAGAATTTGTGGAAAAAGTAATTGTACCCTCCGAATCATTGATATTTAACTCTACTATGAGTAAATAAAAAAATGTACATTATCTGTACGTAATTGTACAATCGTCAAACTTTGTATTTATTAATGGGAATCAATTAGAAACAATAAATAATTAGCTGAACGAACGGGCGCACTATGCGCATGTGCGGTTGTGACGCCTATGAAGTCAAGCGTTTCAAAAACGCGAAAAAAGCAAGTAACGCTCGGTTATTTGACCACCGACCCTACCCCAGCCCGACGACCCTTCGAAATATAATAAAAAAAAAATGCTAATCGACGTATTTTTAATTGTACTTTTCAACAAAAAAAAAATTTTCAATTGTACCCCCGTAGTTTTTTAGAAAAAAAATCCTAAAGTACTAGAATATTAATCCGCCAATAGCTCCTTTTAAAGTGGTTTTAACGTTAAAGGAAAGGTGCAGAAAAATTGTACCTTTTTTATACTTAATTGTACCACCGTTACTTTTGCGAAATAATATAATACAATAAATAAAAAATCAAAAAATTGTACTGACATAATGCAAATATATTTCCAGTCACCGCGCATGCGCGGTCACCGGAAATACGAGAAACGCATGCTTATGGCGCGTTATTTAAAAGTCATGAATAGATCAAAAAATGCTCGAAAGATGTTATAAAAAATAGTCAACGATGTATATTCATTTATCTTTCATAAACTTTACAGAAAATTCAATTGTACCACCTGAGGTTTTGAGAAAAAAAAAGTTATTGTCAGGTTACAGGTGGAAACGTTGAAAGCAGCGTGTACAACAGCTGTTTAACAATTAACAGACATATTAAATATTCTTTTTCATTTGTTCTTAATTGTACCATCATTAGTTTGTTGGTTTACACATTAAATTTGAGCAAAAATAATTAAATAATTACCAGCGGGCCTATGAAGGCAGGCGTCTTAAAATCGCGAAAAATGCAAGTAACAACAAAAGTGTTTATTATTTATGAGGCTTATGTGGGTATTTGACAGTTATGTAGACACTAGACAGTCGTCTATAACTCGTTTTGGGTTGAAAAATTGAGAAGTAAGTACGGCCCCGTCTTAGTCAATAACCTGAGGGATAGTTTATTTTTAAAAACATAAAGCAAATCAACAATAAAAATATGGTCCACCCTATCTATGCATACATACATATAATTTTAAATTTCGGGGTTTATGACGCCCATGACAGAGAAGGAAGATACGTACTTTAGTACGATAAAAAGAGACAGAAAAGATTATGGAGCCCCGGCTCCATAAACCTGCCATATTAACAATGAGTGGGAAAGAGATAGGGTTATTGGAATTTAACATACGAGGCTCCATAACCCCCTATATCCAAATGTATATATATATATATATATTAAATTACGTATATAATATTATTTATATATATATATATATATAATTATATGGAAAGGTATTTATCTGAACTCTTTATTATTGATTTGCTTTATGTTTTTAAAAATAAACTATCCCTCAGGTTATTGACTAAGACGGGGCCGTACTTACTTCTCAATTTTTCAACCCGAAAGAGTTATAGACGACTGTCTATATATAAGTCTCAAATACCCACATAACCCTCATAAATAATAAACACTTTTGACTTTTTTTATGAAAAAACTATAAAAGCCTTATAATAATGCATCTTCTTTAGGATTATAACCAAAAAACGGGGTTACAAGGTCAAATAACCGAGCGTTACTTGCTTTTTTCGCGTTTTTAAAACGCTTGAGTTCATAGGCGTCACAACCGCACATGCGCATAGTGCGCCCGTTCGTTCAGCTAATTATTTACTATTGTTTCTAATTGATTCCCATTAATAAATACAAAGTTTGACGATTGTACTATTACGTACAGATAATGTACATTTTTTTATTTACTCATAGTAGTAGAGTTAAATATCAATGATTTGGAGGGTACAATTACTTTTTCCACAAATTCTGGTAATTAATAATAATAATGCGACGATGGATATTTTATCAATGCCTGCCATGCATTTTTTCCCTTTTTTACGATTTTAAAATCTCGCGCGGTTGAAAATCTCGTGTGCATGCGAATCTCGCACTTCCGTTGGCCGCGCATGCGCAGTAGCTGAAAACGGACTGTCAATCAGACGATATTGCTTTTTTAATATTTTTGCGTTATACCGTTATTTTTTCGGAAAAGTGAGGGTGGTACAATTAAGTACGAAAAAGGTACAATTTTTTTACACCCTAATTAGGACGAAGGAACGATTGTAAGGTGAGGTATCGGTGTTTTAATATTGCAATACTTTGTCATTTTTTTTCTCAAAAACGGTGGGGGTACAATTAAAATTTCTTGTTTTTTTAGAAAGTACAATTAAAAATACATCGGATAGCATTTTTTTTTTTATAAAATTCCGTAGGTCGGCGGGCTGGGGTAAGGCCGGTGTCAGTAACACCGTCTGTGTACTCTCTCTCTCTCTCTCTCTCCCTCTTGCTGTTCAGGTATCTCTCGCCGCAAATGAGTGTAAAACAGAAGAGAGCGCCTACATTACGAGGGAGGGAGAAAGTGAGAGAGGCTACAACGGCAAGAAGAAGTAAAAGAGTACTGGTACAAAAAGAAAAAGAAAAAAGAGACGAGATGAGGAAGAAGGAGGGAGGAGAGAGTGCATTACGACGAAGTGTAAAGCGGAGCGTGAAAGAAGCTCGTAGAGAGAGAGAGAGAGAGAGAGAGAGAGAGAGGGAGAGGTGTGTATGCGCCACCGGCGAATGAATCGTTGGAGGAACGAAAAAGAAATGGAGAAGTACGGAGAATGGGAAGGGAGAGAGTTTAAAAGTGTGGGGAGATGGATAAAAAAGAAATACGAGGAAGAAGCTGTACGCGGAGGAGTGGAAAACCAGACAATTAGGCTTCGCGCAGGTTCGCGAGTACATGCACCATGCGCCGAGTATAAGAACTCGAAACACCTACACATGTATGCGTAGATGTATGTATGTATATACGCGTATATGGACGGGTAGACGTACGTATGTATGCGAAATAGCTGTGGGTATGAAATACGATCTACCTATTCCCCGTATAAGGTATAATAACGTTCGATAATCCGAAATCCCATCGAGTATTATCGTTCGGAACGAGATCGGGCAAGTGCTTCTCGCTCGTACCTCCCGCACGGTATAATCTCTTTGTCGAAATTAATCAATTACGCGGATGTACCTCGATTTTCGTGCTCACCTTTTTTCACCTTCCGACTCCCTCATCCCCCTATAGCCTGTTTAACTTCGTTTTCGCCAAGAGGGGAAGAGACGGTAGAGGAGGAGGAGGAGAGAGGCGAAAACCAAGCGAACAGTTAGTTACTTAGTTCGGTACGTGCACACGTGATTCGTGGTGTATGGCCTCCATGCGCGAGACTCGACACACCAAAGGGATTACGGCGGGGTTCTGCTACGCTTTCTCCGCTATATTTTTTTAACTTCCGTTTCATGTATACCACGGTCGTCTACTTCTCTTCGATAAATACATTTGAATGCATTATCACTCAGTTTTACAAATTGCTTTGACGGGATCTTTTTTTAACTCCTCTTCCTCTTCTACTCTCGCGGTTATCGATGCGATGGCAGTGTCTGGGAATTATTTAACTATTTTATTACGAAATCACAATATTACCATATTACGGTATTATACATTCTATGAGAGTTTGTTATTATTACTTATGTTCCTTTATTTCTTTAGACGAACAATTGGATCTCTATTTTCATATTGTATGCTTTATGCTGCTTTGTAAATATAAAAATCACTGGACTTTAGGCAAGTGTGTCTTTTGTGTCTTTGTAATTACATTTATTCAAAAGAGTAATAAGAAATGCAATTCGCTCAAATATAAATTTTACATGTAAATATTGTAATATATTTGTAGTATAAGAAAATTACATTACTGTTCTGTAAAATTTCGTATTCATATTCGAAAATTTACTACATTTGTATTTAAAATTACCATACTACCCTGTAGTATTATTTTACGAGATAGTATGGTAATTTTTATGATAATGATAGTCTCCGATCAATTTTCAATACGTCACTGTAATTTTTAATACAAAAAAAATTTCTTTCGACGTATAGATTTTGAATATAAACTTATAAATTTCAATAACATTCAATATGTAAAGTAAGTGAAAGTTTAAAACTAAATAGTAAATATTAATTAACTGAACAAATAAATAAGTAAATAAATGTGTGTAAAGTATCGTTGCCATACCAACAATGAAAAGGGTGCGTGTATTATTATTTACAACGAAAAATGAGATATGATATGGATAATAAAATAACTGATGATTTGAAAGAGCATATAATAATGTAAGTCTAATTAAATGTACAATTTCCCGGTAAATATATATAATAATAAATAAATAATAAAAATGAATATGATGTTATTTTTAAAAATTTTTTGTGGACATACTTTAATTTACGAGCATCGAAATTATGTAAAGTAGGTAGTGCGTGTACTAGGATTTCCAAATATAAAACCAAATTCAAGCTCTTCCGCCATTTCACTCTCATAAAACCCTCCCTCCCTTGCTCTATGCATATGCTCGGGATGTCTGGCTAGGGGCGTGTTTCCAGGAAATTGTAGATGCCGCTGAATGGCGTACGGACGGATGTTGCGACTGACAGTATTCGTAGTGTACATTGTACATAACAAGAAAGAGATAGACAGAGGATGAGCGCGATGGAAATTTAGCGATTTAATAAGAGAAACATTTGTACAGCACAGCTTGCAATTCCTTCTTACAAATTATGAAAAAAATTCGTGCTCAGAGCCGAACTATTGTTTCTACATACGAATATTCTTTTCAATATTTTAAACGTTAATGTATATTTATGAATGCCTTTCACGAAGATCCCGCAGATTAACATATTCATTATTATATCATTTCAAATTGACGTTAATGTGTAACATTATATATACGACTTGTTACAATTATACATTTAAACCACTTCAATCGTTACACATTGATTATTATATTAATTTATATATTGATAAACGTTTATTATACGATCATTAAAAATTGGTATGCCGTTCCAAACTGGGCAAATGTGACCGGACCCTTAAATTTCGTGTATCGCGTTTAGTATGCTGTACATTCTGCTATATCGAAGATAAGATTATAATGAATTAATTCTATAATGCTTGACTAATCCTAAGCTACTACATAATGGAGCTAATGGCTGACGAATCGGAAATGCAATGTACCAAGACTTTAAGGATTTACCTAAAAGCGTATAACTTCCGTATCATCGGGTTCTACAATTTTTTCTAACGTCTATTGGCTCTACTACTAGCTACATAATTAAATTAATTATAATTTTTTGTTTAACGCTTAATCCACTACAACATTTTAGAAATCTACTTTATTTTAAAGTTTTATTTTGTAACAGTAAAACGATTAATTTGAAATTTAATTGAGAGCTGTATTAATAGAAAGAAAGTAAAATGATCATGGTTATAATTAATGTGCAATTTATTTAAGATCATTTAAAATAAATTCGTCATATACGAATTTAATTAAACTTGAATTGTTTCTTAATCTTAATGAATATTTTACGTTTAATTTATAATTTATCTTAACTCAATCTTTTGTGAGAATTGAGCATTCAGAGGTTCGCTTATACTAGTTTTTGGCCACTAACTTTAGGCTTATCAGCGATTTCTAGTCAAATGACCATTTGTTGATAAAAAAAAAAAACGTTTTATATGGTATACTTTAATTTCTTCTAGGATATATTCCTAATCGGACAATCCTTATTTCAAGTTATTCTGTAACATAGTTGATGTATCTTCTGTATCCAATATCAATATAATAAGGGCTTATGTTAATTTAAAGGATTTTGGAGATACAAAAAAATGACTACTGTGCGAACTTACACTGCTGCGAGGTCGAAAACATAGACTGGATTTTTTTGGTGAAGCCTTCTAAAAGCTACTTTTGTTTCTCGTAAGACAAGATTAGGTATCAAAGAACAAGGAGTAAAATGATATCCTTTTCTTCATTGTGAAGTCTTACGCACAAAAACTCTTCTAATAATACACGTGTTTTACAATAATATTAAACATCTTTTGTTTTTTATTTTTCTTGGCACAGTTTATGTATAAAGCATGCATAAATTCTAATAATTGACGAGTGTCAATAACAATTATAAAAATATTATGCTTGTAATTTAAAGTTATTATTTGCATTTGCTTATTTATTTTACTTGCTATGCAGTATAATACACAAACAGTCAAGTAAATACAAAATAATTAATTAACAATTGAACTCGTAATGAATTAACAGAGAAAGAAAATATTAATATTTTAAGTTGAAGTAAATAAGTAGTTTGATATTTAATTGAGAAAACATTATAGATTGAAAAATTTTTCTCAAACATATATTTATTGATAGCGATTTCAGAAGCATACTAGTTGTATACATATATACTTAAAACATTAATTAATCCAATAATTGAAAACTTTACTTAGTTATTAAATAGAAAAATTGGAGAATCTTTAAAACACACTGAAATTCTCAGCGGGACAAAGAGAAAAAAACATAAATTTCCTATAAATCAGAATAGTATTGTTGTTTTAATTAAAATTTAAATCTTTTTATCTACTGGAACTGCCGGTAAAATGCACGGACGTAAAATTTTCTTCTCCTATGAATTACTCTTCGTATTAAAACCAAAATTGCGAAATTTCGAAATTGAGTATTCGAACGAACGGTTCGATATATATTTATATATATCCTTTTAATTTCGTACTGTATTACCCTACAAACCGAATTGCATAAAACTGGTCTCGGCCGTCAAGCCCAAACGCGCAATTAAAACAAAAAAGCGATCATTCACGCTTGTCAAAATCACGTCAAAGATATACCATTCTCCAATCGCCGTGGGTCGTCATCACAACCCGCACTTTTTATACCGCGGGCTGTATATAGCACGAGCGTAAATCGCTTCCCTGATTGAATAATAAAAATTGCGCGAGTTCGCGTGGTTGCAAAATTAAAAAAAAAAAAAAATTCTCCCGAACAATCAACGCGACAATGAGACTGCAAGAGTTATAAGACGTAGAGAGGAGAATATGGCGCATGATAAGCGATTACTGGGAAATGTATATAACTCCGAAACAAATCAAAATTTTCCCGTAAAATCGCCGGGTCATTTGTGACGGGAGGAGGAAGAGGAGGGGAAGCGAAAAAGAGAGACACTCGCGGCGCTCGAAGCGTATGCAGAGGAGCAGAAAGCAGCAGCCAGCATCGTAAACCCCGCGCGCATATATCCCGTGGAATCTCTCGTGAAATTTCCAGCGCGGGTCATAAAAGCGAGGGATTTGCTTAAATTGGCCGATTCCCCGAGAACAAGGCCAGCCCGGCACTTTTCTTCCTTCTCTCTCTCTCTCTCTCTCTCTCACCCTTCCTGTTGTTGTCTATCTTGCTTCCTCCTTCTACCTTATACACTCTTTCCGTTAGATTGTGTACACTGCATATATGTATGTACGTTAGTATTGGAGGTCTTTCTGGTGTTCAGCCGTCGTCAGGGTCGATATTATTCTTTGTCTCGCTCGTACTCTTGATCTACCAAGGGGTTTTACGATCGCTTCCTTGACTGCCAGCCTCTCTTTTCTTCTTTCCTACTCTCTTGACATCACCTCGACTTTATATGTATATTTGTATATCACCTGGTTCACACTAGTGTAAACCAATACAGTTCAATTACTGGTACATTGTGGTTTTTATAATTTTAATCAAAACCACTGATTTATATACAACAGAAGTTACAGTTACCTGTTAAATCATTGTTGTTTTATTTGATAGTCCTTTATACAAAATTTATAATAGTTTCAGACGTATGAAAATCCGTTAATGTACACTTTTCCTTATTAAGTACCGATGGGAAATTGTTGTAATTCTAATTTTTGTTAAATTTAATGATTTAATAGTTGAATCACGTAACATAATTGTAAGATGTATTGTTATTCATAAAAACTATAGCAAAAAATACTGTACTTCTACAAATAAAATGTATAAGTGAATCATAATAACGAATCAATCTAAAAATAAGTTTATAAATATGTATTCACTGAAGTATCAAATAATGTTTTATGGTATACATCAGTTAGTAGAAAAAGTAGAGAACAAATATAAGTTTTTGCTATTTAAATTTATTTTTACAAATTTGTATGGAAATTTCTTAAGATTTATCAACTGTACGAGAAAAATTAACTAAAAAAGTGATATATACGTAAGGAAATCGATGTAATATTTACCGTGCTGTCGATGTTAAACTTTATATATAAGAAAATTCGGTGCGTAGTATATATATCTTGTAAATAAAGAGTTGATGTGGACAAAAATATCGAAGAAAAGTAGATCGTCATTATATTATACAGTGTGGTAGTTCATCTTAGTCTTGAGCTGGATTAAGCAGGGTTTTTAATGTATCTACACAAATACATACGTCTGTGTATGCAGATATGTGTGTGTGAGAGTAGGCGAGGAAACAGCAATTTACGGCATAGTAACCGGCAAGAGACGAGCGACGAGATTTTCGGTATTCTCTGACACTTTTGGGACAGAACCGCTAGAGCGTGATTCATTGCATTAAAATTATAAGAGCATATGATTAGTGGCGTAATCCTTTCAATGTATTTTGTAGACCAAACTTCTAGAATATATATATATATATTCTATTATATATAAAATATGTGTGAAGAATTTTTTTCAAACACATATACCTTTTTCGACTTCTTTTTCTTTTAGTCAGCCCAATCCATTAACTAAGCAAAAAATAAATAATTTATTTTTCAAACATTTTCTTCTTTGAATGTAATTTCAATTTATAATCAATACTTGACTTCTTTTATAGATGCTCAAATAACGTCATTTTGTAATGCCTGTTAATACAAATCGTCATGTACATAGAATAATTTCTCAGTAATTAAAAGTAAACAATTTTTATTTAAACGGTAATTTATTTGATAGAAAATTTCGAGTAATCGATGAAACGTTAATTTTTCTTTTGTCTAACATTGAATGGGATGGGAAATATAACGTACAGTATTTTATCTATTACATTTAAATTACTTTAGCTGTTTGCTCCTTGTATTCATTTACTAAATTATTTCAATTATTTCAATGTTTAGCAAGAAAATATTAAAAATATAAAAAAAAATAATATTTTTAAACGAACAATTAAATATAAAAACTTGCACAATAGTAATCATTAAAGAGCATAGTTTATAAACTTTTACTCGAGGGTATATATTAAACGCGGAATAAATTCATTATTCTAAGTTAAGAATCATGTTTATGATCTCTTCAGCGGTTCTTTATCCAACAAATTATCAAAAGCTTCTCGTAAAAAATGATATTTGTGGAAACGCGTTAATCACATGAGAAACTCAAGGGAGTCGCGCGTATCTCGGGAACCGAACAAAAACGCGAAACTCCGCCTTCGGAAATCGACATAAATCATTTGAGTGGCGCATCATTCCATTCCTCTCTTTCTCCCTCCTGTTCTTTCTCTCATTCGGACGTATATAATCCTCAAAGTTAGATGCGGTATATAAGCATCAAGCGAAATAAGATTATTACGGCAGTCGTCTCGCGTTTCTAAAAAAGTCAAATGTCTGAGCGTGGCTGGAGGCGTTGCGCCGCCCATTAAATACAATTACAACCGCGGCAAAAAATGTATAGAGTGCGTTATTTCGGTACCCATAGAGCGCCGGTGAAGATAATAAAGTCGTAATCTCTCGACGCCGATGACGTAAATTTCGAGCTCTTAATCCAGTTATAATCGTGCGGGCGTCGGTCTAGAACGCAATATGCATACATGCACGAGGGCCCTTGCGCGTTCCTCGACCCAGAGAGCCGATGACGATGCTCTGTGCTAAAGAAAGAAGACACGGGGTAAGAAGGGGGAGACAGGGTAGATAGAAGAAACCGATGATGTAGCGCTCGACCTGCGCTCCAAGAGGAGGTCTATACGTATCTATAACCACGCTATCGAAGTCTATTTCATTACAAAATTTTAGCATATCGCGTACATAATCCCAAAATTGTCAATGATGTTGGAAATCATTTATTTATGGCTATGCAACGCATAAAATTACGATTATGTCAGAGTACACGTGTATGCTAATGTAAAACGCACCGTTAACGATTGAATTCGTTCTTTAATAAAACAGATATTAAAATCATATTAACAATCCATTAGGCTGAATATTGACTATTCTTTCAATCCAAAGGTTATAAGGAAAAATGTGTCTTGAAGTAATGTATTGACAAAGTGGATTTTATCAGTGGTTTATACATTTTATGGAAAGAGCATTTGGAAACGTTAGTAGCTTGTTCAAATTTATTTCAAAGGAAGCATCTACCAGAATTAGAACAAAATTTAGGATCTCAATGTAACATTAAACAGTACGAGTTACAGACAGCAGTGAAGAAGGCTACACTAAAAGATTTCGATACAAAATGACTAAATATTTCCGCGAAAACAGTAATTGTTGTAAGAAAAGAGTGTACAAAATATTTGCCGCGCCTTTTACTTTAATTGTCAATCCCTTATAAATAAATAAGAGAAAGAAGGTTAGGTGAAAGTATTGAATTTCCTCGTGTACAAATATCATTTACGAAAAGACGTAAAATAGTGATAGAGCATAAAGTTGGTGAAATGAAAACGGACAAAGAGTCAAATTGACAAAGAGAAAGATAAAGAGAAGAAGGAAGTACGATAGAAAGAGAGCCAAAATAGTATTTTAGAGCTGTTGCCAAGTTTAATGCACCTTCGGTTTTCGGGAACACGCGGAACGGAGGCTTGGCGTCGGGCAGACCCTCGCGTCGACGCCGGTAGTTGTTGCACTCTCGCCCGCGCGCGCCCGCGTATACACACGCGAGAGATACCGAAAGTCAGACGCCGCGTTGGCGCCTCTTTCCGCTTTACCCCGTTCGTCCCCTGGCCTGTTTCGGTTCTTGTCCTCCTTCTACCTCTCGAATCTCAATGATCTCTTTTCATTTTATGTGCTCTACGAGCACGTATACATATCCGACTTGTATACGCAATTTTTGGATGCACTTTGCGATTCACTTTTGTATGTATATATACATATATATTTATATGCGCGTTCGTGTCTCTGTGTTTGCCAATTTGTCGATGGAAAACTGGGAGGCCGGTTGGTCATTAGCCTCTTTCTCGGAGCTAACATGGATAACTTGGAATCTTAAGCTGGATTTTGCCCAAGATCCGCGTTGCACTCGAGGAAACGTACATCCTTTCCAATCGAGTACCATCGGGAAAGACCCGCTCGATTGCTGAGTGAGCGTCCACCAATTACGGGCCGAGTGGACGACATTTCGGATACCAAATGGATCATTTTAGTCATCCTGCGGGAAATTCCCTTGTGGTTTCATTTTAATTTGACCGTTATTATTCATATAAATATAGTCTTATACTTGCGTATTAATAAAAAACATTTTTATATGCAATATATATTTATTAAAAATATAAATCTATATTTATATATTAATAATTTTGTTAAAGTCCATTAACACGTGACCTTTTTAGACAAAATGTGCATTGTTAATATTATATATTTACAATTAGAAATACATTTGTTACATGTATATCGTGTATTTTCATAATATTATTGTAAATTAATAATATTAACATCATTTGTAATTATTACAATTTCTATTTAGTAACGATTACGTATACGCATTTATATATTCAGAATTGTTACAAAATTATACATGATAAATAATAATTTTTTGTTCTTACGTAATTCATTATCGGACAATAAAAATGTAACTTTATGCCTTATTAAACATTAAATTATAATTGTAGACGTTAATTACTGATACAAAATAATTATATCATTATATCTCTTTTACAATTACTTTTGTGATATTATACCAATGACTCTTGTATCGATATCACGAATAAATAATAATATCACCTGAAACAGGTTGTCGATGTAATATTAAATTATAATTGCACGAGAAGCAAAGCACTTCCATTAATTCGTCGTGTGCTACACCAAAATAATACTTTTTATATGTAGAATTTCATGTCAAATTTTTTTCAAATATACTTCGCCTAGTAAATATCAAGAAATTTATCAACGTAACGATTATTTTTTTGAATAATTTACACTGTATTTAAAAACATATATATATGTATTTGTTTTAGTTCGATGTAAAATTTACATTTAAACTTGCTGTAATACAATTTTATGTTATCAAAATATGCATATATACCTAAATTCGTGTGCGTACTTTCACGTACACTTCCTGAAGTTAGTAAAACATTTTATGCACCGTACCTAAAGTTTATTTACTATTTCGTTTTGGTTATAGGAAGGTAAGGTCGAAAATTGAAGAGAAAATTGATAAAGTTTATACATTACAAGGATTACTTTAAAATTCCACAAATGCAAACTCTTTTAAAATATATTAAAAACATAGAATAGTTCGTATGAATAAGTGAGTAAAAAATATATTACAAAGTTTGGAATATAATAAAAAAAATTTTGTAGCAACAATTGCTGAAATAGTTGTATAAAAGAACGTACTAGACATAGTCTACAAATACGATCTGTTAAATATATCGTCGATAATGTACATTATTAGTGTTTAGTTTTGCAAATAGAATGCCAAATTAAAATAAGTAATTTTTATTTAAATTGTAAACGCGTGATTAGGATACTGTCAATAATCATTCTACATTTTCATTATCAAAAAAAGCATCTCACAAGTACGTTAAGATTAATAAAAATCATGTATAACAGTATCTTTAAATACTTCTCGATGTTGTACATCGAAAACTTGCGCAACAAATGAAAAAGTATTTTACCTGTACTCAAGGTAACAAGGACAATTCTCTCTTTCATGCAAATAGCTCGTTAGCAAGCGCGTACAAAAGCTCAAGTCGATCATGGCTCTCCAGTATATAAATGATAAAGAACCAAATCATCCTCGTAGCGATTTTCTCTAATTACATGTTATAATATTCCATAATCGATACGTCGTCCGCTCTTCTTACCCTACATTATTAATAATCAACTAACATATGTAAATTCTTATCAATTTACTTTTTAGTATACATTTTGATGTTTCGAGTTTATCAAGAAATAAAATGAAAATTTGAATTAAATTATAGATTTAACTCAATTAAAATTATTTAATTTACAAGAAATACGACTTAATTATACTTATTAAAAAATTGATTACTTTTTAAATACAGTATTTCCTGAACCATTA
Source organism: Theocolax elegans (assembly GCA_026168455.1). Lineage (NCBI taxonomy): Eukaryota > Metazoa > Arthropoda > Insecta > Hymenoptera > Cerocephalidae > Theocolax > Theocolax elegans. Next base: position 52,045,833 of record CM047429.1, on the reverse strand, counting down.
ATTAATAGACTTCATTTTATAATAGAAAAATGTATTTATTTTAAATTGCCTTCGTTGTATATCAATTGTAAAGAATCGGAAACAAATAATTCACTTCTTATCAAAGTATTGTATAATAATGATTTTATTCGTATTGAAAGATTTATTTTACAGTATTTGACAGATAATATACAGTTGTTGAATCTCTTGCTTCTAACTGCACATCTTTACTGATAGATACTTAATTAACCTCGCACGTTTATTCTAATAAAGTATAATTATCGTAATAGTTATAGGTGATAAAAAATATTTAATATATAATTATAAAGCTTATATATATATATACTGATAAAATAAAATTGAAATTTTAAAACGAGATAATTAAGTGACTTTGCTACTAATCTGCAGGAATCGTTTTAACGTCACGGAATGTATAATCCCAGTTTGATCTCGTCGTTGTTGCGGCCATCTCGTGGTTATCGATTAATAAATTCGTTTTGTAGCGTCGTTCTTCTATATTACTCAAAGCAACAGAGTATAACGATGGTTTCATCGAGAAAACACGATAAAATGGGTGCAAGCACATCGGTTAATTATACACTGGTTATTTAATCGATTTCAATTGTTGCTTTATGGTTTTAAGCTCCCGCAGCTGTTGTGCGATTACTGTTTATTTAGGTCGCGTTTATAATGAACTCCTTTCTTCTTCTGTCTTCATTTATCTGAAATAATGAAGTATTTAACATAACATTTCCTATCATCAGAACGTAACAATAATACAAATAAATTTCCATTACGTTTCCCCATTAAATTGATTTCTCATTTTCCTTGGTACAGGAAATGGTAAAAAATTGCGAAAGTCGGGATCACATATTTGACGAATTCCACCGCTCTCTAAATAGGTACGCGCAGTATATAACTTTGCCAACAATCAATAGCAGTTTTAATTTTACAAAACTTAGTGATCAACAACAGCCAGTTTGATTAATTAGCAAATATTATGAAACATTCTCTCTTTCAAATTAGAATATACACTATACCATAGATACATTTTTAACGTATATACGTACCATATATGCTACTTATTTAATTTTCTTATGCATTATCTAATACAATGTTTGAAGTAAATATATAATTAGCAAAACAAAAAATTATAGTATAATGTTATTATTATAATATTATTGTCAACATAAACTGTTCATCTTCGGGAAGAGACATTGTTCAAAGCCTGCAAGGCTCGTTACGTCTAAAGTCGAGCGCAGACTATTCTGTGATGTAATCTCAAACTTAGTTTAACGTAAGCCTATACGATAGTACACAAAATACAAAATCAAATAGAATTGCAAAATAGCAAAATAAAAAAATTAAAAAAAAAACATTGGTAAATTCGTAATAAATAAAAGATTATATACGTTTATAAAATTGATAGAATTGTCAGCTAGACAAAATAGATACACTAACCAATCAGCAGAAAAACTGCCAGTTCATAAAATTCGTCAAGTATATTATTTCATATAATAATGTAATATAAAATAATCAGACCTAAACATGTATATAGTGAAAGTTAATTAGTAGAATGATGTACATTATAATATGTCTGAAAGTATAAATAACGAATAAAGTAAAAGAACCGATCGGAATACAAAATTGACGATTACGAGTTTTTCGAGTGTTCATCAACCCCTGAAATCCAGAAATCCTTTTGGGCTCAAGCGAATCTACCCGAGCGTGTATACCTTCCGCGAAAGCCGCGTGAGATCCCCGATAATCTGCGCGGCATGCCGGAGGGCTCGTCAAGAAGAGCGTATCCGGTTATATGACTGCGGACTTGCTTGCCCAGGATTGTATTTGGGATCTATTGACAAGCCGCAGGAGGAAGCGATTCTTAGATATATATGCATAAGCCTTCTCCCTCCTGTGCCTCGCCTCCTTCGATTCTCCGCGAGGGGAGCAGCCCGCGGGGCTTTAACTTCAATGATGAAAACTTACCTTATCAGGCTTTTTATAAAACGATCAAACTTTTACGTGTGAATATTATTCACAAACAATATCGAAAACTTATTCATTTTTTTATACGATACTTACGCGTAATGCTTATATTTAACCTTGTTTATTCCATTTTTTTTACATTGCCTCCCTCATGACATATTTATAAAAATATTATTTTATTTTTTGTTTCAAATAACTTGTTGTCACCTGTGATTGCGTATATGAACTTATGTACGATAAGACAACTATAGAATGGAATTTTATAAATTATTTTTGGTTCGATTTTCTTATATATCACGAGATGCGCAATGAAATCTTAAATCCCGAAAGTGATTAACGTATACGAAGAACGAGAGTCAAAAAATTTTTTCTATACTAAAATAATTTTTGAAACATATTCGATTCAACTACATATTAATATGTTGATTTTCCATTTTCTTGTAACTTTTTCAGATCAACGCATATTATCCAGGAAATATTTAAAATTAATTAATTAATTACTATTTGTAATTCACACTGCTGGTTTATTTTTTTTATTATAGGTTTACTACATAAATGAAAATAAATGTTGATAATATTTCAAATTTATTAAATTAAATAAATGTAATTTTGAATCATTTATTTAAAATTTAGCTTGTATTATTATAACATATCGTAATTTGTCATTACAGGATATTATACAATATTATGTATATATATAAATAAGGTTTTATATAAAGATTATTAATTGAATTAATTATTTGAAGTTAAAATCACATGTTAAAAGCAGATTTTAATCTATAAACAAATATATTTATACATGAATGTATATGTCAATAGAAGTCTGATGTGACGTACACTTTTAAAACTCAGAACTCATTATACGTTATTTATTCGTGAATCGTTGTAAGTGATGTCTCTCATGTATACAATAAGGAGACAAGTACATCGATAATATTTTTGTAATAGAATACAGTTTTCTCTAATAAATGTTTATGCGTTATTAAATTATAATGTATTGCAATGCACACAAATAAAAATTAACGTTTTAGTGTAACAATTACAAAAGCGCGATTGTATATGTATTTTTATGTCAATGTCAAACAAAGCGTTATAAATTTTAACTTGAAAAATAGAAGATTTATTATTGAAAAATTTATTGTTTCAGCAACAATATTTCGGTTATGCGTAGAAAATTGGATTTTCATCATAAACGAAAATTAGCGATTATGTTATAGTAGCCATGCATATTTGAATAAAATTCATTTAGGTGTACCATTATTATTGTATTGTTACTGTGACTAACAATATTGCTGGTGTTGTAACAAAATCGCAATAATAAGCTATTTCCTCATCAATGGATATATCATATCCCTGGTAGAAATATCAAATATTTGTCAGTCATTTAGTTGGTTACCAAAAAGTGATTAGTCGTTTCACACGAGATTTAACGAGAAGAAATACCGGTAAATTCTGCACCCCCTCAGGAAGGCAATAATCAAAGTAATTTATTTTATTTTACAAAGAATTAATACACATAAAGAATGCGTTTCTCTATGATAACATAACGATTCCTTATTGAGCTTTATATTTTTTTAAATAAAATTTTGCATCACTCATACTCTGAATCTAATCGGTCAAATCGGTTAAATAAATCATGGTGATAGAACATAATATTGACTATATACTGCAAAATTTTAGAATATTTCACCAAGTGGATCTTGATAAAAAAATTATACAATCTAAAATACGATTTGTCACATATTAGACAAGTAACCATTTTAAATGATTTATAAGATGTATATAGAAAAGTACATAGTATGTTCAACTGAAAGAGTTCTAGTCGAGACAATATGCTGCATTACTGGACAGAGAGCAGACATGTTTACCTTGCTTTGTGTTTAAGAAATATTATTATCATTGTACTTACGATTCCATCTAAAGCCAGGGCTGTTGACCGAGCTAATCGCTAGTTTGCGAGTGATTTTTGCAATAAACTATCAAAATAATGGTCTGAACATCAAATAGCCAAATTACAAGTGACATACCAACTTCCGCTTTAAAAAATAACATTGTCTAGTTATGTACCAGTTTCAGATGGTACAGTTTCAGATGAAACGGTAAGATTTCTAAAAAGATCTCATTCTTGACTCTGTAGAAGGACTGTCTTTAATCGACTACGTACGTGCTATTGAAAATTTAGTGCAACCAAAAAATGTCATCTTTGCATTACATACTTCTAATAATAAAATTCGTATTTATTTAGCAAATAAAACCTAATAAATAACCTGATAAACAAACATGAATGTGTTAAAATCGGTAAAATTTGATGACAGTTTAAAACCTCTGATACGTTTCTCCAGACATATATACCCAACCATACTTTTGAAAACATATTCAACAAACTGGATACCAAAAGCAGTTTATCAGTTTTCTAAAAGCAAGCATAGCAGATCAGATATTATCACGTTGGGAGTTCTAGACGACAAACATATGTTAAACCAGAAGACATTAAGAAGTACCTGAGCTGGTTAAAATTATTCGTAACAACATAAACTATTATGTTTATACCAGCACTGACATAATCAAATGTTTCATTTGCAAAGCAGAAGCCAAGTTTTGTAAAAGTAGTGATTATAATACAAACACGTAAATTCCGAACTTATTTGCAAACCAAGAGGTAAACATCACAGGCGATTTAAACACTTCGTATACAAGCATATTCCCGAAACCAACACACTTACTGACCCAAACAGCAATTCACCAATGGACTATAATTCTACATTAAATCTCAAGCAATCTGTAAATATCCATAGCTTCTAACAATCTCAAGCTCAACAATCCCCGCCTGTCTAGATTGCAAAATCAGTACGTCTACACTAATATTCTAGTGAGCAAAACTAAATTAAGTTTTATAACACATCGCTCTTTGTTTCTTAGTAAAAAATTTACTATGAAATTTTCATTAAACCTTAAATGATACCAACAATTGCATAAAAACTTATTATAATATAAAACGCAAGAAACAGTCAAATGCCAATAATCGTATTTAGCAACAGGCTATAACAAAAATTTTAAGTTCCAATACATTTAGAAAAATAGATTCGCGTGCAAATCTCAATATATGCTCTTTTAATTATAAAAAGTTATAACGTCTATTCTATACGACAAAGAACTAGGAATCAATATAAATATAAAGACTGAAAATGCTCATAAACTAATAAAACAATTTACGTCGGAAACGAAATTTACACTGAAGGAAGCAAATCACCACGTAGCATCATCGGTTACTCAATTATATCTCCAAAACTATAGGTATACCTATTTATTAATAAAATTATCGATAAAATGCTCGGCAGTTTACACAGCGTGAAGCATTAAAACTTTATCAAGCATTCTGTCTAGTATTAGATCACACAGACAAAAAATTTGCATTTTTGTAGACTCTTTAAGCGTATTAAATCCATTTAAAGAAGTAAATTTTAAAGCTAAAAATAACTGCTATATTTTTGCAATTAAAGATAAATTCAACGAAATCACAAAGAATAATCATATACTAATGCACATATAAATCTAGTTTACGTACCTTCTCACTGTGGAATCTGTGGAAATGTAAAAACTGACAATCTTGTTAAATCAGCGACCGCAACTCATTCTGTTAACATAAATAAAATTCCTTTCACAGACTTATTTACTTCTCTTAAAGGTGATGTTAACGTATGCACGACTAATGATTTAATAAATGACAGCAGTAAAAAAAGATTTTCAATACTTTAACATTATTATTCTAATGAATCGAACCCATGGTTCATTCAAAAATTACCCGAGTGAGTATATATATCTACAGTAAACAGAATGAGATCGAACCACTGTACCTTTAAGCAGAATCAATGTAATTAGCAATCCAAAATGCACATGTAATAACAGCGACGATGAAGATCTCAATCACGTAATCTTCTAGCTTAGGTACATACCGTGCCTCAGAATAGAAATGTTCCTGCGTCAGCCCACTTCCAAAATTTGTCTTATACATATCGACGCCTCGTACGAAGAAAAGCAAAACTCAGATTTTGTAATGTTATTTTACAAGACGTCGATATATACTGATCATATTATAAATCACTGTATGTACATCCCTAGTAGAAATTTGAATCTAAGAACTGGAAATTAACAATTAGTATAGTGAATATCTTGCGATGAAACTCTTTCACCCATTTTCTTAGCATTTAATTTAATAGCTTAATAGCTTTCCGATATATAATCGGATGGGTTTTTTAAATTTTTCGTTTGATTTACAACTGATGTCTGTTATATTTCCAGTATTTACGAAGATAAACATGATTTTATTATAATTTTCACTTATATCATATGACTAGACTCAAATTTGTTCTATGTTTATAAGCTAAAATTTAGCTCTAAATTGAAGAAAGTTAAGTTTTTATATTACTCTATTAAATGTTTAAAAATTGTGAGAAAAAGCATTTTACCGAGAAGATTGGAATGGACGCTTTTTTTCGTCAATTTTTCGCACATTTTTCGCCCATTCTATTAAGAATATTTATTTATTATATCTATTAAATGGAATAAGGTTTTTATATAACATAGCATAATTAACCTATATAAGGTTACAATTCATTTAACAAAAAAATTTTAAGTTATGCGGTTTGTGTATCGCTAATTTATTTATCGTGCGTTAGTCTCACAACGATTCGTTTAGGTTATTTAACTACATATATTGCTACAGTAACAATGGTAAATTATATTATTGATGTATTAAGATTGCAAGACACATAAAACATTTAATTCGACTAAATCAATCTTTTCTTGACAATCACCAAGGACGTTTAACAAGAAGAAATCTAATTAATTTCTTAAGTCTTTCTTTTGCCATTCATTGAAAAAACTAGTTAATTGATGTAACTAGAATTAATTTTAGACTTTAATTATTGAAACACAACGCACATATATGATTAATTAAATTATTGAAAAATGATACATGGGATAGATTGTGAAAACTGTAAACGAACGCGATTAAACGAATGTACAATAATTTAAATTATATTCTTAATACAATATTCTACAACCTGTAGTCATTGAATTTGTCTAAAGAATGAAAAATAACGCAATCTTATTAGTTCATTCCCATGGTTACGTTTATGTTATTGAAATATTTCATAAACGTTCGAACAGAATCAATATAGCCACGGGGTTAACATCTATTCGTTATAGATATATTCATTTCACTTTAAGTAAGAAATGCGAATAGAATTAGTTACCTGATAACTATACTGTTCGATGACTCTGCAGAACCCATTTCACGTACATTGGCATTATCTAAAATACAATCAAAGTTAAATATTTATAGTTAGAAATCTCGATAGTAATTTTGAAAATCGATATAATTTTTATGTATATAAAGTATAATTACATTACATATATACAATAATTACACGATCAATATTGAAATAATAAAATAATTAAATACGAGTATATTAATTCTGCTTAATGTCAATAAAGCGCGTAAAGAGGAAGAGATTCATTTTATTTTATTATCAAGTACTATAATAAGGAACTGCACACGTTGTTTACTCTCTTTGAAATTTTTACGATAGAAACGTGTATTCTGGTAGGGCATATGTGGCTGCAAAGCTAAGTCTTCGATCTACAATGATGATGCATTCGTAAGGCGCGCGCAACGTAAATCATCGTGACCCGAAAACTCGCGCAAAATGTCTCTAGCTATAGCCTTTTTTTGTGCCGCCTGCAAATGACTTCTAACGCCTTCTATTCTTCCTTTATCTCCTTCGAACTACTCTCTTCTAATCTATCACGATTCATTCACAAGAACTGTTCGAGTAATTTATTTACTAATTTTTTTTTGGCATAAAATTTATTTGAAAAAAATTTTTAAAACGATTTATTGTCCAATTTATTATAATGCATAATAAACTTACAGTTAGTTCTTTTTTAATTTTTTAAAATTATTATTACTTTGAATAAAATTTTACTTTTATTAAACAATAGAAAGTGCTGAAATCAAAATAAAATTGTCAAGTCTTTTCACATGATTAACTTCAACATACATATGTTTCTTTACTTTTTTATATTAGATCAATGATGTTGGATAATATTTTTTCGAAATCTTTATGTCATTGCAAATAGTAAAGCATTTGTACATTACTACACGTCTTGGATTACAATATAACATGGAAATAAAACATGGAAATACAATAAAACATTATACTTTATTAATACTTCTATTAGTTATATTTAAAGTTACAAGTAAAAGAAAGTGAATTTTGATTATAAATAACATAAAAATGAATAATATATAATCAACGCTTATGGAAACGAAAAATATGAGGTGATCTCGCTCTTTGATAAAATTGTAATATTTCTATAATAAAAAACGTCTATTCGTTGTAAAAATCCCAATAAACTTTACATGGAAATTTATTGTGGCATTATTCTTATATTACATACTGATTATTATTAGGTAAGATTAACATTATTTAAAAATGCAACTTTTAATTTATAAATAATATTCAATACCGCATTTATTATTCGTAGTAAATGAATAAATTATAGAGGGAACGGAATATATTAAATTTATCAAAACTAATAAATATTTACAAGTTATTTATTTAATTTGATAGGTAAAGTTATACATATACAATTATTGTTTGAATTATGTATTTATTGCTTAACATAAATAATATAGATTTTAAATTTATAATATAATAATCAAACATCCTTAATGAATATCTGTGAATAAGAGTTTATTAATTTGATAAACTATCGCTGGTTTGGAACGTGTTACAATTTTGCTTTCGAAAATTACTTTAAGTAAATTCTAAACACTATATTAATAAGTTCCATCATAAATAAATAGATAACGCCAAAAAATTTATATGTATATTTAAACCACCTATTTTGCCAATTATTTGTTTACTTATTTATTATTGTAAACATTGTAAACAAATTAAAATACATTAAAACGAATAAAAAGGGTTTTACAATTTCTTAAGTAAAGATATAACTGAGCACTTGTATTGCAGTTATGTATATGCATTGGTGAAAGTAACTATATGCTCATAAATCTCAGGTAGTCACCACTAAATAATTGAATATATTAATTTTTTTATTAATTGGTGATAATACTATATCTCATAGAGTGACATTACAATTACAACAATATCGTCAAATCAAAGATAAAAAGAAATTACAGAAATGAGCTCATTATAGATGCAAGAGGACACTCAAAATTTGAAAGTAATCGTTATCTTGTTATCTTTGAAGAAGAGGCTGGGAGAATTTGGACCGCAGCCAGACCGCCTCTCATTGTCTTCTTTAGGTGGTTCTCGGGCTCGTTTCTACTTTCTGCGGTCCTCGCTAAATTCTATTCTTCGTTCACCCGGTCGGAGAGGGAAAAAAGGTAAATCCTCGGAATATCTCGCGGAAATCCCGGCTTTGTAATATGTTTCTGTATTTCATCTTTTTCGTCTGGAATAAAGTATTTATAACAGACTTACCCTCATAGCATGACCATTGAGGTGGATAAATAAAAATGTATACAATAGGGGGAAGTCACTTTTCTAGTATTGAAAAAAACACATTTTTTTACTTGTTTACGATAAATATTCGGTACAAAAATATACTTTACACTTAATACGTCTCGCTTATGTTTCAACACAATATTAATTAATTGTTGATAATTTGCGATAATATTTAATTATTATTTAGAGTTATTGCTTGCCATATACTTATACATTAAATGATAAATTTAGAAAATCAAATGCTTTTCGATTAATAATAAACTTTCACACTTTTAATAATTGTAGGAAAGGTTATTTAGAAAGCAATATATACTTTCATACTTCCGTATGAAATTTTATATAAACTACATATACATAAGGCATTCCATATCAAATCAGCAAATGAAAATTTAAAAATTATTAATATTCTGCTAAACAACTACTGTTTGAACCTAGAATATGTAAACGAACTTTTAGATGCATTACTTAGATGTGACAAAAGCTATTGATACTGATTGATAGAGATATTTTTTGTTGCAAATGAAAAGTGGAATCTACCAGTATTTTTAAAATTGTTAATTGAATTGAAAAAGTTCATGTTCATCGGCAATTGACAGCTATGTTGAACGTTTTTATTTTTGCAGTTAGCTTCACAGAAAAAAGTGTATATCTTCTATCCTACTAATTATGCCACTAAGCGGCTTAGTACACACAAAGTACATGTAATTATAGAAGTATCTGTAATTTCTTTCAGTAATATCAATTGTGCTGAACAATGTCAAAAATCAAAATATATGACTTTTTAGTGACTTAAGGTCAGTATAAGTGCAATAATATTCAATTAATGGTTATAATTAAATTTTTGTTGTAATCTTGATGTAATTTCTAATCTTAAAGGTATGTATCATTTTTTGTAGGATGCACATATTTTGAGTTACTAAGTCATGAAATTGGTCATATACGTGCAGAACAGCAAATTTTGTGATTTCCGGTTATTAATAACTTTTGTCATATCTAAGTAAAGCATCTGAAAATTTGTTTACATATTCTAGGTTCAAAAAGGAGTTGTTTAGGAGAATATTAATAATTTTAAAATTTTCATCTGCTGATTTGATATGGAATGCTCCATGTATTATATGTATTCCTATCACACTTACTTTACTGAGAAATTTGAGTGGCAGGATTAACATGACCTACCGTGTATATATGACACGTGTGTGCGTGTATTCGATGAAAAGTATAAACAAATTTGTCGTAGAAAACATATAAAAGTACTTCTATACTCCATTTTATGCAATATTTTTATTCATACTTTTATAGCTTTAGCGAAATTGTAAAAATATTATTTTTTATATCGAAAGATTAAAGATAAAGGAAATATTAGTTAGTAAACAATAAAATGTTTCAAATATAAATAGTAGGTTTGCAATGTTTCTATAGCCAGATTTTTAATAGTTTATAAATATTAATGTTGTTGTTCAATTAAAATTATTACTTCTTTCACAATTCAACACTTTTTACAGAGAGATTTCAGATATCGTATTTATTTAAAATTGAACTTTAATATTTCATCAGCAAGAAATATAATATATTATATAATACATTTAACTAAATGAAATAGCGTTAGGGTTCGTCTATGAAATTAGTAGCAGCAACTAAAGTGAAAACTTATATAATAAATGTCAAAATATAAATGAAATAAAAAGATTATTTTTTCTAGACTATTAATACTTTATCCTGCATGAAATTGAACCTACTTATTCAATACAAAAGATGCAGTTACCCTGCGTAAAACACACATTAACTTATAAAAAAGTAAGAGATCATTTTTGAAATACGTATAAAAATATTTATACTTTTATGGAAGTAGTAAAAGTAGTTAAATATATTATCAGTAAAAAGTATTTTCAACACTTATCGAAAAGAGAAGGAATTTATTGCATTTTTCTATACTGCACTTTGAGTATTAGATATAGTAGATGCGTATACGGTATTCTACTCTACGTACGTAAAAGCTAAATAACAAATTTAATGCTTTTAAAATTTCTAGTGCTTCCCGTTTTAATTTTTTTTTATAGAAAAAGATCAATTTTGTTAAATGTGGTTACAAAATCGTGTATTTTTTATCTTAATCTTTTTTAAGCAATAATTAATTAAGCAGCTATTATAAGCAATTTTAAAATAAGATTACACAAAGAAACGATAACATACAAATTTTCGATTTACTAGCAAATCTACAGATTACCTCAATTTTTTCCTCGTATTGTGTTGGTAAAAGATTTGCGTGGGGTGTTCGATATCCGGGTTAACCAGAATGAGGTAATGACTGACCAAACAAACTTATTAATTATTTACAAGGAATGAAAATATTTTTAATTCACATATTTTTTAATAATATTTTTAAATATAAGCGAAAAATACAATCAGAATGTCGGATGTGTTAATCATTTGTATATTTATTTTCGTTGCAAACAGGAAAATTGGAAGTCGATAATATATTATACATTCAGAGCTAAAAACAACACATATTTTCGTTCAGTTATTTTTCGTAACCATGCGAACGATAAATACGATGCAATTTAAGATTATTCTACGTAAGATAACGCATACAGATTTGAAATGTTTGTTTTACCAAAAATAATTTAATATGTTAATTCCGTTGTACGTAATTATATTATTGTCGTATATTGCAAATTAATCAGTACATAACTTATGTATGACATTACATCAGATGAAGCTGGAGGGTAAATTTAAAATTAGCAAATCTAACAAAATTAACTAGGTTTCTAAACAAGCAATCAGTCGTGTATTACAATGCACGCAGTCGATCCACATTAATCTGCCGCAGTAATTAGCATGCATACTAAATGGAATCGGGCGGAATTAGCTTTACCTTGCAAGAAGGATATCATAATCGCGGTCAATATTTTAATTTTATTTACATTCGGGATGTAACATTAATATTCAAGCGATTTTTTCGAACAAATTGATTTATTCTTGTAAATACTGTATTCTATATATACGTATAATATTAATGTAAGTTCATACGAAGCTATTAAAATAATATTTCACGTTTTTGTCCCCCTCTAAACGCGATCGTACGAGACAATGGGACGCATTAGAAATCTATCGCTTGAAATAAAACTTGGGACAGAAAGGAGTTTCTACTTTCCTTAAATGGACCAATATACTTTTCGGTTCGTAGGTCTGAGGTACCCGCAGGCACGTAGACTTGCATATAATCTAGCGCAGGACGTCGTCCTGGGGAACAACCCCCTCAAGATAACGAGATAACCCGTTTCCAGGGCGGCATTCAAACGTCCTCATTTTCCAAAAGCCTCGCCTTCGTGAAATCTGCTAACTTTTCAGGCGCGAAGTGGATAGTCCCGGTTTTTCCCGTTCTTTTTCCTTTCTTTCATTTTTCCCTGTGGTGTACGCCTTAAACTCTATTTATTCCCTCCTCCTCCTCCTCCTCCTCCTCCTCCTCCTCTCACGCTCGTCTTCGTCTACTTTTTGTCATTTGAAGAGTGATGCAATAGTCGTACACGTGTAAGCTTCGTTCCTCTTCTATATTCTTCAAGATCCATGTTTGTGACCATTTCCATGCATCGAGTTGTTCAGAAAAGTTGAACCAGACGAAGGTTTAATGCGAGAAAAAGTGGGAATAAAGTGCGATAGCGTACGCCGAGCCTTGTGTACATCCTATGTCATCTTCTTTTATGGGTTTCGACCGTGATAAGATTTCTCGTGGGAGGTTCCATTTCATTTGGCTTTAGAGAAATGTTGACCAACTGCATGTATACGTAATATATCTTTGTATGATAATGAATAGAAACGAGTAAACAGTGGTGCACAAATTTTAATAATAATTAAACTGTCATTGGTATGTTATTACAAAGTTACGTCGTTTACCTACTTAATATAATCAGAGAATAATCAAAGAGAAACGCGCGCAACTGCGATGGATTAAAATTCGAGGTATTTACGTAAGTCTTCTTACCCTGTGTGGGTCAAAACGCATATCGGGTTTAGTTAAAAGCGTTCCATTTTAATTTTTTGTAGTACACAAAAACGTGCAGTTTGAAAATACGACACTCGGAGGAAACATAAATACTCGGGACAATGAAAAAAAGGGATGGACGCGAAAGAACCGGAATAATGAGACAGGTCGTGCTCGGCCAACATCGATTGACGCGAAACCGAGTGGTTTATGCCATTACTCGATCTGCTTGCATATATACACGTACAGATACTCTATATAAAAAGAAAAAAGTACACTAGCTGAAAAAAGAGCCCAACTGGTTTCCTCGTATCGTATAGTTGGGATCAGAAACCTCGAAGACACCCCTACAAGCCGTAGAATAATACACGTGTACACGCGCACACGTATATAAATAATAGTGTATGGAATAGGAGAGGCGTAACCGGAGCGCGTATATATACAGGAGAATCGCGTACAATTAAGAAAAGGCGAGCGAAGCAGAGGGTAACACGAGCGAAGCCGAAGGTTCCTCGGTCCGGTTACGTGGCTCGGTGACCGATGTCAACAATGCGCCCCCATGTGTAGAGTAACCCGCGACTACGATGCTTTGGGGGATCGTTTCGAAATGTGCTTCTGGCATATCTGCAGCTCTCTCCCCCCCTCTCCCTCTCGCTCTCTTACTCACCGCCGCGGTCCCTCTGAATTATCGTGCTAGTTTCGGATGCGGAACGCGCTCGCGATTCGGACGCGCGTGTAATTGCGCGGCGATTGACCGGGCAAGGATTAATCAATGGCTCGCCGACCAGGTCACGGTGTGATAATGTCGGTTCCGAGTTATGATGCACCTCTGGTGAATCAATGTTGGCTCTCTTATGATCGGGCACCATGACGTGCGGACTCCCTATAATTTCATTCTACTGACCCAGAGACTAGTATAACTATGCCCATTCCCATTTTCATTAACTCCGATCCTACCTCCGTATATACAACGAATGATTAACGAAATCCAGCAAGCTTACCTTTATATTTACGATCCTTCGATATATCATTCACTTAACTGCGTTTAATGTATATTCTTTATCACTACGTCATGAAAATTTCATATTTCTTATTATTATTCGGAGATAAAAGTTATATTGACAGGATAGTGAAATTTTTATAAATAAAACATTCCTTCGTCTAGAAAAAATTAATACTTGGCAATTTAAAAATTTCAATCCAAATCAATTTTTGTACTTTTTATTCATTTTTTCTCTCGATCAGTAGTATTTTAGTTGTATTTTAGTTAGTACTATAAGTGACAATCAATTCCAATCTATAAAATATTTTAACTCGAAGGAGATCGTATTACTGTTTTTTCAGTTAATTATTTCTACATTATATTCTTTAATCATATAATAAAATTTTAGGTATAAATAAACGTAAAATTTATAAAGTTTATATTTTGTCGAAGGTTGGATATTAACGTACACACAACTCTGTAATGTATAATTTATGAATTATAATTAATACCCGGCTTTGAGATATAATATGACAATGAATTTATTCAAGTATTAATTTAATTGTTTTTATAAGTAATTTGAATGACGTATTTATTAATTTACATAATACAAGCATATACGCAATTTATGACATAAATTAGTTAAACAATTTAACAGAATAATTATACTTACAATTGTTATTTTTTAAATATTATTTTAACATATGATTTACTATTAATTAATTATTTGTCTATATACAAATATCTGCTGGGTTAAATTAAAAAATATTTGCGAGTAAATGAGATTTATTGTAGATACATAGATTACCGGTTGAAAAGTAGAATGGATTAGTTGTAATCATGTTAAATTATGACACATTTTATCCAACTTAAAATCCATAGTTGAAAATATATGTTATAATATTATTATTTTATTTATTATTATTTAAACGGAGCAAAATGGTTTTCCACGATACTACATATTATACATATCTAAAAGCAATTTAAGATACATTAAAAACACTTCTTATACTTAAATATTTTAATAAATTAAAAGTATATTAAGAATTACTATTGATCATACTATAAACTGTTTAGTAAGAGATGTTGTGTTATACTCTGACTCTTTTTATTTATATTTATTAGTGATTCTTAGATTTAGATTCAAACGAAATTTGTTTGGTTAATATTGGCATAAACTATACATATGTATGGATAAAAAAATGATAGGAAAGTTCGGGATTCTATCTCGAATGCATGTAAAGGAATAAACTTATTTGAGTGTCATCCATACAAGATTTCCCTAATGTGTTGATCCCTCTTGGTAAGCATGTTACCAATCGTTTTTATATTCAGAAATTGCCGTACTTGTCACATACTTATAGATATATATAAAAATACATGAATAATGATAAATAATACATAAAAAGTTTTGTATATTTTAACACTATTGATACTAGAAAATATTTTTTTAATAGAAGAAAATAATGTATTGATTGTAGAAATAAAATTGAAAAAAATATATTACAAATAATTATTTATTATGCAATAATTTTTTGTTAATTTATTTGTAACTCAATCTTTTTTAATCAATTATGAAATTCTGTCTACGATTTCTTGTACTTACCCTCAAACTAAAATTTGAACAGTAATAATAAATTATAATTCTACTCATTAAAAATGGAACAGATTTTCAAAAAATGTTTACAATTTTTTTCAAAATTCATTTAAGTATTGTTACGTGAGTGGTATCTATTTTCAAAATTATAAAATTTTTGTAATAAATATGCAAATTAATTTTATTTATTACAATTAAAGTCGATTGTACATTGTTACTGTTAAATATTCAGCCTATTTGATGCAATCCTGAAGTAACCAGTGGTAAATCCATTATACAAAAAAATCGTGGTAGCATACCGTCACATACCCAATTGTTGATACAATTATGGCAAATCCGTCCCTATAGTAAAAATATGACAATTTTAAATGGTTTGAGGTTAGGAACAGTCATGTTACAGGTCATAACTAACCATTTTCTATCCATCTTTTAGAAATGCCTAGTTTCTATTTTAAAAATTGTTTAATATTATGTTAAAAAGGCTAATAATTGTATATATTTTAACATAAAGTACAAGAATTAAACTTATTTTTAA
This sequence comes from Theocolax elegans, assembly GCA_026168455.1. Lineage (NCBI taxonomy): Eukaryota > Metazoa > Arthropoda > Insecta > Hymenoptera > Cerocephalidae > Theocolax > Theocolax elegans. The sequence goes on along the minus strand of CM047429.1, from coordinate 52,029,237 downwards.
TAATCTTAAAGGAAGTACCAATGTCTGATCAGTAAATTTTCGATACGTATACCACTCCTTAGTTAAGTCTACTAACCAATTATTGATTGCTTAACCTTTAAATTGTGCATAGGAACGTTTAGTTTTATGTTAATCTTATTATTTTATTGAAATAATATACTGATCAGAAATTGGTGCATGTTAAACAATTGGGTACCTTACGGTACCTACTTGATAAAATTAATGACAATAGATTAACTAAGAATTGTTGGATCAATTAGTTAATTATAATATACTTTATTTCAACCAATAAAAATACTTAAACTAATATTTTAAGTCATTGAATAATAAACTATACTTGTTATTTGCAATAAATTATTTTTTAAACCCAGGATTGTGCCTTTAAATAAATAATATATATATATATTTTATCCGTTTCACTGTAAGAGGTGGAGATAAATCTAATAGTAAGGAAATACTGATCATACTTTGCTTGCTCTTCTATATAGCTACGACAAATGTTCATCCGACTATAGACTATATAGAAGGAGAACCTGCGTAGGCTATTCGACGAAACCACCCGCCAACCACACGACCTATAACCTATAAATATACGCGCGCCATCGGATATCGCCCAATTTTCTTTAACGACGAATCGGTGTCGAATCGCATTGTATAGAGATATATAAATATCGTATTGTAAAGATACATTTCATCTTCATAATAAAAAAATAACATTTTCTTAAATAATATCTCTCATTTAAATTTGTAATGTAATCGTGTTTTACATTAGTTATATATATTCAATATTCATTACTAGTTCAAATTCCAGTTATTTCTTCGATGTTTTACGATAAATTTTCTATGAACGGATTATCGATTTTCAATTACGGATATTCTTTTATCGGTTGAAAAATCAGAAGTAAAGAAATTTACGACATATGAATTATTTTGAATGAATAGCGGTATTTTTCAGCTTTCTCATTGTTCTCACGACAAAAATAAATCTCCTATATCTAATTTATTAGTATATACCATTTAGTACAACTTACGTTGATGCTTATGCAAGCAATGTGCGGGATCATCTTTAGACATCATAATATTAAATATAGCAAATTACGACTCCTAATTATTTTTTTACCAAAATGTAGGTATATTATATCAAACAAAATACTGTTTGAAAAGAAATGAGGAATTGGTACAAAACAATACGAAGTTCGTAATGCGATCGAATAATCGGTAACAATGATTAATTTAAAAACCTTCATCAATGAAATATACGTTGAATGAATCATCGATATGAAAAAAGAAAAAAACGACGATGATCTACACAAACCACGCGAAGTTTCGACAAAGCAAAGTTCAATCATCATGGTTCACGGTATATGTATCTCTACGTATACATGTGTGAGTATATACGTATACACAGATACACCGACGTATACACAGACACTTGTTTCGTTTTATTCACCCCTTATTGATGTTTCTGTCGTATTCGACATTTTTTTCTTGATGGACCTTCGCACGCACATATACACGTACACGTATATCCCGATAGCATATAGACCGCATCATATAACGTAAACAAGAGAACAGGGGCCCATTTTTAGAAAGAACGAGAAGAGAGGGTGGAGGGGGGAGGAGGGAGCTAAAGTTTGCGAGATTGAAGAGGCCGTCGCCCGAGCGTCTGTTATTCCATCGCTGGATTTACACGAAATCGATAAAAATGTGGAGCGTCTGGTTGGTTGGCGTATCCTCGAGTAGGCACGTATATACGGAAAAATATCGTGGCTAGGGCCTCTGACGACTATGACTTTGTGTCACTCAACTATAGTTCCAATGCACCTATGTGTTCGCGTATAGTCGTATTGTGACTGAATGATTGCATATAGGTATTGCTTCGGACGTTGACCTGTACATCTAAGTATACTTACACTTGTGGACCATACTTACCTGCATATTTCATTTTTAATCATGTCCAAGTATTTATCTGGTTGCAAATTATGCATTACCCGACGTTACATACATTTGATTATCGAATAAAACGATCCCAAGCATGAAAATGTATGCGTACGGACGCAAAATATTTGATAAATAAATGTTATTTTGCGACAATAAAGTAGGTTACTTAAAAACCTGCCTTTGTGAAAGTATTATTAATTAATATATCATAAATGTATCAAAAGGTCTAAATTGATAACTACATGACAATTATGTAGTTTGAAAACATATATATAATAACATTAGTAAAATACATATGTAAAGCTATTCGGTAATTTGAATAGGGTTTTGCTCAATTAAACTTAACGATTTTATTATATAATTTAAAGCAGATATAGCATTTAAATGTCATTAAAATTTGGCGTACGTATAAAATGTATAAATATAGATTCCAGGAAACTAAATCGAAAATTTCTCATCTGGGATAAAGTCGCAATCATCCTGAAATTCGTTTAATTTCCGATTCGTAAACATGCTTACTTCTCACCCTCTTTCAAAAGAAGAAATTATGTTCCAGCCGTATGATTGCGGTCGGTAACAGGGTATCTGTATAACTGTGTATTTTCCTCAAGGCGATATCTCCTATCGAATCGCAGAAATCAGAATCAAATTTACGCGCTCGTATCACCACCGTCGTGATCTTCATGTCTATGAGAAAAATATAAAATTTTCTTCCTCAACCAAGTGCCTTAATAATAATTTTCAAGCAGTTTATCGAAGGATTGAAGGACGTGTAAGTGGTTAAAGCGACTTTTACGCAACACCGCTTATACGATGGCGAATTGGAACATTCGACTCTCGCGCCGATGAAGCTTCTGATTTAAATTCCCTTCAGGATAGGATAACCTAATAGAGATTCATAATTTTAACCTTTATTTGGAAAATACGATTGGTAAACTAAGCATAAAAGGTACTTTTTAGAAGATATGTACATATATTCATTATTTAAATTGTATGATCGTTTAATAATTCCGTATATATGTATATAATTTACCATAGGACATTCTCTCAACACAGTAAAATATCAACGCTAAATTAATAATTTTGATGTATATTAGCTTTTCGACAATATGTATAGGCTTGTATAAGTAATTTACAAGTAGAAGTCATGGTTTATTCAAATTTTCTCTAATGATGAGTACCTATCTATTAATCGTCTTAGCAAGCTGCTTTGAGTATTAATATAAAGTTGCGGCACGTACATCGCCTTTACGGCGAAATTTAATGTTACATGATTTACGTTGAAATCAGTTATAATCGATTTGTCGACGTATGCTTCGTAAATCGCAAAAGCTAAATTAGCGTTTGATATTCGACGTTTTCGTGGTTTAGATATGCAAATATGTTGAGCTTAAATATACTTGCAAAACTTAATTCATTTCGTTTAAACAACCTCTTACGAAATTTGAATTATAAAAATAATTATAATAATATTAATACAATTATAATAAAAAAAATATAATAAAATTATAATAATAATCACTTGATATAATTAAAGGACTACTAAAGTATTTGTATCTGCAGCTGCGAAACGATAAATCATTGAACAATATTTCAATATGTCTTGGTAAATATAACACGTTTAATAATTTAGACTATAAAAAAGTCACATTTGTCTCGTTTAAAAAATAATAGTTACTTCCGCATCGCGAAAGAATGTAGATATAATTATAATTAGACAACGTAATTAAATGATGTAAAAATTGTATTTCTGAGCCTCGGAAGAGGATTTCCGGAAAATAAATGAGTTCGTACATAATCGTATACTCGCTTTTATCCGAGCATATAAGAAATTAATCACACATTTAATGCCATTTGGATTTGCCAGCTGTAGTATTTTTACACATCCTCAAAAGAAGCTCAGGTGAGAGTATACAGGAAAGGAGGTAGAAATCTCTCCTCCGCCTACGCGGTGCGGTATTACCGGCGAGCCACCAATGAAATAACGATCGATCGCAATTACATACGGATATCTATATAGGTATAAAAATTCAATTGATATCCCACGTGCGCGCCTATATGTATATATATATATATATATTTCCGCGAAGTCACGGACCACCTACTGCGGCAACGTGCGCGCACAACCACTGAGATTCTATCAATGATAGGCTCAGAGAGTCGAAGCCTTATATCCCTACACATACACGGACGCGCGTGCGCTCACACACGTATAGACGCGCTTATATACGTGGCATCTTAATTTAGACTCGATCGGCGCGCCGTTCGTTAACGTTCCTATTCTCTATTGTCTTTTTACCCTCTGGTCTTTCTTTTCACTTTGTTACAACGTTGGAGTTCGCAACTACAACCGAGATGCGAAGAAATATTGATGAAGATTGTGTTTGAGAAAGGAGCAATATGATCAGTGAAGAAACGGTTCATTCATCACTTGTATTGTGAAAACTTTATTGCATCCTGTTTTTTATCCAAGCACATTGAAGAAAACGACTTTTTTCTTATTAAACAAATTATTTTTTCATTCTGGTCACGCATACATTATTACGAATAAGAATTGAAAATTTAATGTAAATTTAACAATTATAAAATTTAAGTTTATTAATTAACTTTTATTTTATTTGCTTATAAGAAGAGAGAAACATATATAATCTATTGTTATATTACTATAAATAATATATGGTTTTATACTACGATTTTTTGATAAAACCTATAAGTACAGTATCACTTGTATTAATTGTAAATTTTTTAATGTTTACTCAGACGTTCTTCAGTGAAATCTTAAATAAGAAACTACCTTTTTAATTTAAAACTGTATATCACTTTCAGATAAATTATTTCACCCGGACGTTTTTGTATATAAAATAATTTGTTACATATATATAGAATACTTCTTATTATATATAATAGATTCCTGATCCGAAACGTTAAATTTTTATATTTTTAAATGTTTCATATTCTTAATTTACAATAATATATATCTAAGCATTAAGAGAAACCAACGAGTGTATAATCGAGGAGTCTAAATATCCGAAGAAAGAGCATCAAATAATATACCTTAGATTATTTTGTTTTTTGCTTCCTTCCGTTACGAGATTAGCGTTACGGTTAGTAAAATGTGCTGTATCGATTTATCATTACCGTTATTATAACGCATTACGATAATCTGTGACATAGTCTAGAGACAGAGTAAAGATATAAGGCGCGAGATACAGGCTACCAGAACGAGAGAGAGAGAGAGAGAGAGAGAGAGAGAGAGAGAGAGAGAGCACGTTATCTTCGCGAAAAGGCAAAATAGGAAGAAACGAGGAGATAGAGGAAAGGCCCAACTCTTAATTCCAAAATAAGCCCGGCGACCCTAATCGCCTGCAGAACGAGCATTGCTCGGTTGTTAATTAAAACTAAGCCAGCGAAAGAGGAAAAAAAAGTGCGGCTAAAGTGGAAAACCAGGAACGGAAGAAAGCAAAACGGGCAAATAGTCCGGGGCGAGAAAGGTTCAGATCCACGATATAGTCACCGAGATACCTATAAGAATGAGGATAGTGGACTGATGAAGCGCGAGACAAATTAACTACTTGTTTCTAAGCAAAGCGCATATATATATAGTCGCGGTTTATCTGCGCAGGTACTATAAACTACCTTGTATTTTAAAATACATTAATTTTTGTAAAGAATAAAATATAAATAATTAGAGTTTTTTCTCATTTAATACTGGAACTACAAATATAAGCTTTATGTATATAGTGAATAAATAACGATATCAGGCACAGCATTTTGCATTAGAAGATTTGCTACGTCTCGCAGTGCAAACGATATAGTGACTAAATTTATTATTGTAACAATAAGAGAGCATGTAAGTAATACGTAAGTATCGTTGAAATTAATAATTTCCATTGGATTAATATAGTATCGAATGTATATTGTACCTAAATTGTTTTATTGGTGCAACAGTTGCCGATTAATTAATTAAATGGGAATAAATATGTGCTCACTAGCTCAAAGTTGCGGCCGGATTAATTAGCTTCCATCTTCTATCGGGCTGTTGATTACAATGTATTTACGTTAATAATTAATGCCGTGCTTGTATATGTGTACATACACACACACACCCACGTGGAAATCGTTTATTTAATAATTACAATAATGTGAGCAATACAGATCGACCAAGTGAAAACGAGTCGAACGATTTTGAAATCTGTATATAATTGAATAACGATGCAAATCTTAATTCGGAAGGAGTGAAATGTATACAAGTAACGCAATAATTATGTGCTGAAATGAAATTACACCGCGTTGCGCATTTGTAAGTAAAGGAAAAGCACGAGTCCGAAGACGGAGCGAGAAACAGAGAACAGTAGAAAAGACGTGGAGAAACAATGAAACACGATGTTTCGCGTGTTTCGAGCGGGTGTAATCGCCGTCTCCCAAGTACAAATCCATAGCCGCGTGAATTCCGGCACTTGGAGTTTAAAAGTGGCCCTTGCGGAGTTGAGCGCGCGCGGGCGCGTTACACGAAACATCGATCGGTGGCTCGGGACTGGCCGGTGCACGCGACACGACCGACAAACAGACAGAAGCCCTCGCACACGTGCACACCGCGCGTCCGACTGTATGCAAAGAAGCGAAAGGAGTTCTGTATAATAACGCGCAAATGGGCCGCATTGGTATAGCGGGTGGGGCGCGGCGGTGACGGTGCCCGAGACGTGTAAAATCGTTCCCTTCTCAATCGGGACTTCCAATCGGGAAGCAATTTGAAAGCAATATGCACCTCATCGTTTCATCTGATAAGGTTCGAGTGAATAAATCGGCCTCGCATTCTTCTCTGTGTACACGCGAGGGTGGAAGGTGGAACGAGGCCTTTGATTCCGATGACCTCTGAGCTTCGACGAGCTCGCTCACTCCGAGAATGCATAGCGCATGATTGACTCGGAAACGATTCGTGGGAATTTTAATTAATCGTACCCTCGCGGATTCATTTATCGGCGAAAATACCATGGAGAACTCCTTCAACTCGAGTACGGAAGGAGAACGACTCAGTCATTTTATTGTTCTCTTTCTCTCATTGTCTTGACTGGAACTCCCTCTCTCTCTCTCCATTCTCTCATTTTCTATCCTATCGGTCTTTACTGTTTGTTCTTCCTAGGTTAGAGAGCTCATGGTCATTCTTTAGAATAACTTTTGTAATTCTATGCTCAAACGATTCGTTTATTAACTATTTTATTATCGGATTTCTCTTATTTATATTTAGATATTGGGTTAAATCATTTACCTTCATTAAATTCTCTTCCACAGCTTTTTCTTCATCCTCTTCTATTTATAACAGCCAACAATTATCATTATACTCCAGTTATATCTGCTCTCTTATTCTTGGGATTATATTAAAATAACATTATTCCGATCGTACAGATCCTACATTTTTAATAATGTTCTTTTCAATAAAATATATTTATTAATTATAGAATAATATTTAATTACTTGCTCGATAATTTTTCCTTTAAATCGCTATTTAAATTTTTTTAATGTACACCATCGTACTGCTACGTTCTATTAATGTTTCTTTAAAGTAAAATCATCTTTTACATAATACTTTTATTCTTAGGTATTAAATAAAGTCTACGTAAAGGAGAATGCGCTTACAGTTTTATTTATTTATTGTGATGTAAACTAAACGTGCTTTTATTTCGATAAAACGTCAAAAATAAAACAATTGTTTATTCAAGAAAAATCTATTTTAGGCTGAGGTTATTTCATGTCAAATTTCTAAAAATAAATCGTAATAGTACAGTTGGTACCATAATTTATAAATAATATAAAATATAGAATTTTCGAAGGAAATTATTGGAAAGTAAGTATGAATTTGATTATAACTAAATATAGCTATAAAAGTTGATATATAAAAGTTACTTTATCGGTTGTTACAATTTTATTCAATAGTCAATGCAAATTAATTTAATAAACTTAATAGAATAAAGTAATATTTGTATAAATATTACGTTATCACTATATACAATCGAATTGCAATTAACAAATATAAGCAATAAACTTGAGATCAATTGAAAGTTGCTAATTTAAAGTAAAACTATTAAGGATTTTGAATAAACAATATTTTTATGAAAACTTATAAAAGTTTTTTAAAGTAGAACGAATATACTTTATTTTATTGTGTACAAAGTGTTTTTATGATTATATCTTTTGAATTTCCAGATGAATATGAGCAAAGGTTGTCAATTTTCGTTTACGTAATTATTGTTTAAAATCCCTCGTAACTGACAAAGCTGATATTAAATGTTAATTAAATGTTGAAAAATACAAATACGAAATTTGCTTTACTTTTCTATAAATATAATTGTTTTACGCTCTGTCGTATAAAATTGCAATCCCTCTTTCTATACATTTGAATGTATTTCACATAATGAATGTTGAGTATTAGAAACCATTAACGGAAACATATTTTAGAATAAGAATTCTTCGTTCGAGTAGCGAGGAGTCGGTATAAACGTAGGTAATGAAGACAAGTCGAAAAAAAATGATTTCCGAAAGTTATAAAACATTCGCCTTTATGAAACTCCTGGTGTACGTCAAGACTAGATTCCCTTTCCCAGTTCTATCGAGCACATACCTTCTATAGCATAAGAAAATCGTCGTTTCACCACAGGTCGGAATCACGTATCGCGGACACGTGCTCCCGGACGTACAGGGTGACAAACGAGCTGGAAATAAATTTCAATGTTTCTCAGCTTAAGGGTCCATTTCCCTGCGCGTCAGAGCGACTCGGCGCATCTTCGACCAGTTCTCCACAGTGGCATAACTTTAAAACCTTACCGATCGGGGCCAAGATAACCAACACCGTGTGAAATCATTCCGATAAATTCGAGAATTCGAGTGTGTCGCGGGGTATGTTTTTCCCTCTGGAGCCTACGGGTCGAGAGACACTAAAATTCGTTTAAAGCCCGTGGATTCCTCGCGACGGTCTGTCGCCCACCTCTCTAACCCCCTTCTGGGAATTTACGATCGCCTGACTTTTATTTTATTTCAAGAGCGCCACGGTAGAGCTTTTGTTTTCTCGGCGCTCTATGTCCTCCCTCTATATATATATATATATATATATATACATACCGAGCTTGCGCGCTCTTTCATTTCATTCATAGAACAAACGAACGTTTGAGAATATTATATATGGTCGTTTAAAACTGAGAGAATTTTTTTTACTTCTTCACTCTTTTTATGGGATAATGAGGAAAAACAATTTTTATAGAGTGTCTTTGTCAGGTTACTTTTATCTAAAATTTTGTTAATTTAGATACTTAGTTAATTGAATAGTGTTCGCTACCGATATAAATCTAGTATTCTAGTAATGTTGCATAAATCTAGGATTTTTAAAATACGATTATGTTATCATTTCTTTATAATAGATGATTCAATACGATATTACGAATGCTTATGCAACGTATGTATGCTTATAAAACCTATGAATAATAAAACGTTTACTTGAATAAATTTAATTCAATTTCCGTTTATCCACGCTATATTTAATAAATCTTTTCATTGCGAGGTAAGAAGATCTGGATTTCATATTTGAAGGTATGATATCTATTAAAAAGTATATTAATTGACGGTTATCAAGTAAAGTAAAAGTTCTTAGTGAGATAAATGTTTATACATTAATAATTTTAATTAAATAGAGAGAAAGAGCGCTGGTAAGACGGAAAACGTGTCGTTACTTCGTATCCCCTTAATGTGCGTCCCGTTGCAGAGCGTGCAATTTCCTCCTTTGATGCATACCGCAGCCCATTTGCGCTCGTTCTCTATATCAAACGAATTTTCAAGATACTTCATCGCCTCGCGAAGCTACAGCATAGCTTTTCTTCATCCACCTTCCGTTTATTTTTTTCTACCAAAGCTTTTTCGTACGGACATTCTTCGGTATACTGGTTGGCTGTGCTTTCGTTCTCTCGCTTCCGCAATTGCTCGAGGAAAAAAGCGATTAACTCGGGAATATTCCTGAGACGTTCCTTGGAAAATACGTGCCTGAAATTTAGCGAATCCGTCGGGCGGAGCTGGGCTGCCGGTGCTGGTGCCGGTGTACCAGTGCAGCTGCTGCTTGCTGCTACTGCTACTCCTGGTTAACTTGGTCAAACGCGAAAGAGAGAACGCGGGCGAGGGAGAAAGAGGGACCCCGGGCAGGTATGGGTGAAGCCAAAAAAAGTACAACACAAATTCTACGAGATAAATGGAGTAAAAACTTGGACGTAAGAGCTTGACTTATTGAAAAGGTTATTTTTATCCACGCAATAGAGTTTTGGGTACAATGCCCAATTTTATTCAACTAATCAGTTTAATCGTATTAATTTCCATTATTCTTTTTATCGATACATTGATAAATTATGTGTATACATGTATACGTACACGTATGCATTGATAAAATATCTAGTAAAATTAGTACGGTTGAGCTTAGTCATTTGAATGAAAACCGGTTATGAACTGCATTACACGCGGATTTAAGTAAGCTTTTTAACCCTTAGGGGACTGGGATTTGAGAAATTTCAAGAGTGCACTATCTCTATTATAAAGCGAATTTGGGGGTCATTTACTAATGACCAAATTAGGGTCCGGTATTCGACGAGTTAGTTCGTGATGGCTCATTATATTCCTCCTTCTTATATTCAAATTTATATATTAATGGGGTTGTGTAACAGGTTTGACCAATACTTTTATAAGTGTGCCTATAAATTTATCCTCTGTTACATAAAATGTAAATTTAAGTATCCCTTTTCGTTGGTACTTTAAATATGATTAATATATGTCAAATAAGTTAATTCATTTTAACGATAAAATGTTATATTTTTATTTTTGAACAAGAGTTATAAGAGGAACAAAACTGTTACTACATTAGCACCAAATTACAGAAGAAAAAAGTAACATACTTTTCATTCACAAAATGTAGTACATAAATGTTTGATTTTAAAATATTATTACAATGTTAACAAAGACTTAAAATAATACTTTAATAAATATAAATGTAAGTATACAAGAGCGATAATAAAAAGAAAATTAAACACTATCGTAGAGGTATAGTAATGCCGTTGACTTTTTATGTATAAAGATAAATACATAGAGTTTATATATATATATATATCTATGTACGTACATGGTACATACGTTCTGCTGTTCTACCTGGGGAGAATAATTCTCTACGGAGAGCTTCTTTTTCTTCGATTTTGTTTTCTTCTTTCTCCTCCACACTTTTTACACTTCTTTTTCTGTCTCTTTGTGAAATTCTATTTGACATCCACAAGGTATTTCTCGCCTTCACGCTTTTCCGAGGCATCGGAAATCGAAGAGGCAATTTGAGTTTGCGTTTATTGGCGAGTTTTAATAGTTGAATATATTTCGATGTCGATCGCAGATACTCGATTGTTTATACCGATACAATTTATATTCTTCAAGAATATTTCATTTTTCAACTCTTCATGAAATTTTGATAGCATCGATAAATACTAATAAACGTGATCTTTTAAGTTATCTTTTCTGTCTAGATAAATATAATAACAAATATATGTATTCCAATATTAAATTATAATTAGTTCGGGGGCTGGGAACCTTCCCGTGTGCACGGAGAAGTCCATTCATGAAACAAGGTTTTTCCTGGGTATTTTGACCCGTAGAAAACGAATCCGTTGGTCAAAATTCGTACAAAATGGTAGATTTTTAGTTATACGCCATTGTTTAAACAAATTTAAAAAAGTCGTTTTTAGGTTTCCGACAAAGGTTTTTCTATTAATTTGGGCAATTTTAAGACGAAAATTATGAATATAATTTTTCTCTAAAACCCGTATTTAAAGTTATGACCGTTTTAATTTTGATTTTTGAACTATTGTTTTTTCAAATGGGTATTTCTGTTTTAAGTCATCAACTGTATATTTACAAAGAAAAACCGAAAATTACTGTACATTATTGATATAAACAAACGGCATTTTGATGGGCATGCCACCCGACTTACGCATTCCGAGGCGTGACTTTGATGCCAATTATTTCCGCTTTTTTTTACTTTATATTTTTTACTAAATTAAATGTTCTTAAAACGAAAATTTAAATTATTTTAATATTTGCACCAATAAATTTTAGCTATATAGTAACAATTGTAATTACTGTTTTGAAAAATATTTGTATTACAATCAAATCGGTGTTATACAAATAGTTATTTTGATTATGTATTTATGTATGATCTAATAATTTAAATAAAAATTATATATTTTCAGCAGAAATTTGAATTTGGCGCCTTCTTTGTTTTACTTTTTCGCTACCGAGGTCACATTACTACTTTTGAAATCCGATTGTCATTTATTTTACAGTCGCGCAGGTTGAGGACTCGGTGTTTGTTATTCATCATGATGTGTATATAAGGTTACTCAATTTTAATTAATACAAATGAATGATCGATGTGAAACGGTGTATTATATGTCAAAAAAAACGATGATATTAACTTATTTGGTGGAAGTCAAGGTTGAGAAAAAGTTTGGATTGCAGCACAAAAAAATAAATTCACTGAAGTTACTACTTACATTGTTGTAAAATTTATTTGTTGACTCATAATTACAGATTAATTAATGACTTTGATTGTTTATAATTGAAATAAAATAATACAAAAATGTTATTAAAATACCTACGTAAATGATTATAAAAAAATCACGGAATGCGTAAGTCGAGTGATGCGCCTATCAAAATGCTGTTTGTTTATATCAATAATGTACATTAATTTTCGGGTTTTAGGCACAACCGCTACACGGAAGAGCCTTATATATTCATCATCGCAAAATGCGTGATGCATCAAAATATACTAGATAATGGGTTATAAGAGAAATTTATGTGTATTAGAACTGATTTGAGGCCCTTCCTAAAATGTATGTATGGATGTATGTATGTACGTAATCATGTATCTAAGATAACTGAGTCAATTTTTGACCGATTTACCTGAGATTTACAGGGTAACTTTGTCATAATATAATTAAATAATGGTCCTATTTCCAGATACATAGCGCCGAAACAGTTTAAGTTATGGAATTATTTTTAATTGCCTAGAAACGGTAGCATTATCTTGAAATCCTACATAAATACTTTATACGGACAAAATATTTGTCTCAAAATACCAAAACTTTTTGCTATTGTACACTTTACATTCAGAATAATATTTTCAAAGATAAATCAAGAGAAACCGTAAAAATAATTAAAAGAGTACAGTACAAAATACACGTTTTTGCAATAGAACTAAATGTATCGTTTTTACAGAAAAATTTTTAATGAAAGAAATGTTCGTTTCAAAATATCTAACCTTTTTTCTATTATACACTCAACACTCAGAACAATATTTTTGAACGTAAACATAGAAAAACGGTTAAAATCATGAAAAAAGTACTAAAATTCACGTTTTTTCGTAATAAATCAAAATGTATTATTCGTACACAAAAACTTTAGAGGAATAAAATGTTCGTCTCAAAATAACAAAACCTTTTTCAGTCATCAATCTTTTCAATATTTTCAAAGATAAAAAAGAAAAACGGTCAAAATAACGAAAAATTACAAAAAATCACGTTTTTCACAATAAAATTAAATATATCGCAGCCCATGCGAATACGTGAAACTTCTTGCATGCCTTGTTCGATCTAGAGCTCCGAAGCGGCGAGTCACGGCGGCCTTACGGCCGCTCATGGCGAGCTAGTTCTTTGTAAATATGTGGTTAATGACTTCAAAAAGAAAAACCCACTTGAAAATTTAAAAAACAATAGTTCGTTTTATAGTATATACAACCATAGAAGTTAGTGAAAATTCACAAAAATCGAACATAAAACGGTCATAACTTTTAAAATATGGGTTTTAGAGAAAAATTATATTGATTTTCATCTTAAAATTGCTCAAATTAATATGAAAACCTTTGTCGGAAACGGAAAAACGACTTTTTTAAATTTGTTTAAACAATGGCGTATAACTAAAAATCCACCATTTTGTACGAATTGGTACGGGTCAAAAAACATAAGAAAAATCTTGTTTCATGACTGAACGTCTCCGTGCACACGGGAAGGTACCCAGCTCCCGGACTAAATTTATTTTACTTTCCTCAATTAAAATGTTGAATTATTACATATATTACTACACATAGAGTTATCAAAGGGCGGGTGTCGAATCCCCGAGGCAAGTATGAGTACGCGGCAACAGTTTATATATTTAGAAATTCAACATTTGGAGGTTAAATAAAACTCTTATTTTGTCATTTATTCGGTATTTTATGACACTAGGCCATTTTTTGGCTTAAAAAACGTTGCATATGATCAGATTTCTACTAGGGTATAATTTTTACTTTTTTTAATTTACTTTACGTAATATATATATATATATATATATATATATATATATATATATGGGTGGTTCTCTGTGACATCGAAGATGAAAAAAATAAATATTGCTATAACTGTGGGAATATGTTTTAGAGGTATCCAGAAGTTCTCCTGAATTTTTTCAGATTTTTTCTGGGCCATTATTTTAAGTTACAGAGAGTCAAAGTTGACATTTTAGCACTTGTTTGCATTATATGCCCATTTTCATGAATTTTTAGCTCCCAGGGGATGCATTTTTCACTAAAAACATAAGTATGACTTTTTTTGTAAAATTTTCCGAACCTTTCATTAAAAATACTTTTAAAGACATAAATGTATGCTGTCACACTCTTGTAAGCCATTTAAACCTTAAATAGTGAAAAGTGAAAATCAGCAATTCTGCTCCGGACTCTGGTAACCTAATACTGTCTAAAAGATGTCTTTTTATAGTCAGAAACTGTCTAAAAATTTCCAGAGTGGGTCTAAATCATTAAGATCACTTATGGTCAAAATATCCGGGAAAAGTGCCCGAAATATTAATAGAAATGTATATTTGTTGCCTTATAACGATGAATCTAGTAGCATGATCATTGCAAAAAAATTTTACTTTAAAAGTATTTTTAATGAAAAGTTCGAAAAATTTTACAAAAAAAGTCATACTTATGTTTTTAGTGAAAAATGCATCCCCTGGGAGCTAAAAATTCATGAAAATGGGCATATAATGCAAAAAAGTGCTAAAATGTCAACTTTGACTCTCTGTAACTTAAAATAATGGCCCAGAAAAAATCTGAAAAAATTCAGGAGAACTTCTGGATACCTCTAAAACATATTCCCACAGTTATAGCAATATTTATTTTTTTCATCTTCGATGTCACAGAGAACCACCCATATATATATATATATATATGCAGTTTTTTTATGTTAATGTATTTTAATCAATGAGCAGTTACCTTATTTCAGTAGCCTTATTTGTAGATACATCACTTTAGCAGTAAAGTTAAATCTGTAAACTTAACAATTTCAAGATAAAAATTTCAATAATTTAGAGTAATCTAATTACGCAAAAGTGCATAATCATTTCATTAAATATATTATGTTGCTTCGTAAATATAGCTTATTATAAATTGACCTTACTTGGACAATTGTACCAACTTAATTAGACTTTATTACTTGATACACCTAGAATCCCTAAATTAAAATATTTTATTTAAACATTATAAAAAGCTTACATTATCAATAAGTATTAATTTTTAATTTATTCCGTCTCTTCTATGTATAGTACTAAAAAATGAAATTGAAAGACGAGGTTAAAACTTTGTCTTCTAAGACTATATCAGTAGGTGACATTTTCCCACAATAATGTTCAGTAAATCGAAAATGTGAAACCGAACGGGCACAGGAGGCGTCGCGCCATTCACTTTGGCGCCGCTTTCTTGATCCTCTTTTATTCTTCTGTCAAAAACAACGAGATGCCGCAATGCGTCAATTGGGGATATGTTTACTTTACGCGAACGTGTAATTTATTACCATCCTTTGCTCATCTTTCCTTGAAATTCTTTTTCCCCCCCCCCCGATACACTTTTTTTTTCTTTCTCAGAAAAATTTACCGTAAATTTAACGACAGAATAATGTAGTTTCCGTGAATAAAGATAAAATAAAAGTTATTGCTTTTTGTACATTTTTCATTCAATTGTGCGCAATTATTTTAAAGTAAATAGAATTATTCATTTATATTAAAATATAATATTATTTTTAATATTAACATTTTGATAAAAAAATGATACATTGCTATAATTTAAATGGGCACGAGTTATAATAAGTATAGTTTAATAGATTGATGTATAATAAAGTACCACTGAATGCAATTAAAAGTTATATTGTTAATTTGATTTGAGCGCTTTTACAAAATTTAACTTTTTAATTTCAATGGAGGTATTATATAATAAATCCTTTGTAATTGACCGATAATTTGATCGTGTTCTTTTAAAAACCCGACAAAGTGTATACCCATATACGAAATATAAGAAATATAATGAAAAAAAAAAAATAATGATATTAATTGATTTTGAGAAAAGTGGTAAAGTTTATATAAAGATGTAATATTGTGTAGTAAGAAAAAGTAAAATCAACGGTTCAAAGAATTAAGATGTTAGGTAGCATATATATACACCCTGTAGTAAAAACGAAGGAAAAGCCACACCGAGATTTTTTTCCGGAAAGTAATTGAAAATGGCCGAACACTCGTTTTATCCGTTCTACGGTGGGTTTTTATCCTCGTCTCCGTGTATAGTTGGTTGTTCGGCTTTCATCCTCGGTTTCGTCGGGAGTCGAGTATATATAAGATGCTACACCCGAGATAAGACGAACGAGCGCGTAAGAAAGAGGAGTCAAGGGAGGTATAGGAAGCTCTACTCCGTCTCGTTGCGTATATATACTTAGCCCGGGTGTTTAAGATCTCGCGGACACGAAGACTGAGACAGGAGAGAAACACCTTTGACCTGCCGGGAGGTCCGACGTACACTATATACTCGAGAGAAAGAGGGAGATCCTATCTGATGAGTTCTACTGGGCGGGCCGAGTTTAGAGGGCGAAACCGTGTGTCCGTGCACGCGTTTCGTCTGATCCGTACTTAAAAGCAACCGAGCGTAATAAAAACAAAACAAAAAAGGGAAGTTAAACGAGACTCACGCCAAATAATCTATTCTCCTCGAGGCATCCCGTATGATTAGGCGCACCTCCTCTTCTTACGTGTGTATATATATGCAGCGCCCAGGCGCGGTATATATATATCTATAATGCATATAGGCGGAGAAGCCTCGTGCGAGGCGATAAAAATTTTGGGTTACGAGCCTTTGTTGTAATTTACGGTGGGGCGCGCATACAGGGGGTCAAATCAAGGAAAAATTACGAAGCGACCGGTCTCTGGTTTTTCATGATTTCAGCGATTGACCAAACACAAAATGGAAAAACGATGAGCTTCGAAGGACTCCGATGAGTTTCCGAATGTAACTTTATACACACCACACGGTGGATTTCTATCGGCTCGAATTTGTTATGGAGGCCTATGCCGATCGTTTAGATTTTTTTCGATGATTATTACCCATATATATATCGGCGTTTATATTGTTTCGGTTATACCATTTTCTTCCCTTTTTTTGGAGAATTTATGGGGTATTGCTTTCAGATTGTCTGTTTTAGTGTCAGGAGTGTTTACGTTTCGGGAAATTAATGGGGAGGTTTCAACAATTTATGTAGCGGTTGAGTTTTTATGGGCGTATAAGCCAATTCTCATTCCCAGCATTACGATAATTATTTAAAATTTTAATTTATATTTTAATATTTATTTTCGTGGGTAAGTAGCACACTATTTCATCTTAAATAGAATAAATTTTATTTATATACAAATAAAAAATATTCTATTGAGCGAAATAATGTGACGATCATTTGATTCACAAATATTTATATACTTATGCATAATTAAATAAACATAACTCAATACTATTTTATGCTATTCGTTTTATATACAAATTTTATTATAATATAACGTAATAAATAAAATTGTGAAACGTATAAATTGAAAAAATCTATTAATTATAATGCACATTATCGTAAGGAATCTAAATACTTGGACGACTCGAAGGAAAGTAATGCTAGTCAAAACAAATATAGCTCAGTCCATTCAAAGAGATAGAGGCTCTTCTGTGCCAAGAAAATTGATTCGTTCGTTACAGCGCAGGACCCCATACGAAACTCTTGACAATTTTATCTACCGGCGCATTTGCGTCTCTAAATTGCTTTAGCAGCCGCCTACTCTTTGGTTAATGGAAAACGACGCGTTTTTTTCCTGCGGTATGAACGTGTGCAAGGCCGCATTTTTCACGCTCGCGATAACGAAGAGATTGATGCTTTATGCTTTTTCTACTTTCATCTCTAGTGCGTCTTGCCTTATCGACGTTAAACTTGTATTTTACAAGTGAAAAAGTATTGTTGAATTTATTGAAATATACCGCATGAAAAACGTGTCGTAACGTACATATATATAGATTACATTAAAAGTCAAATCCATCAATCGTGATTTTCGGTGCAAACGATATGAATTATGCAAAAGGTATATGCTAATTTTTACAAGCCTGTGTTCTAATTGAATTAATAGATTTAATATTCGTATCGATCGAATTTACTGATATGAAGATTCCTATTTATCTTCATCGAATAGAAAATACATTTATAACTTGAGTTTGATCATTGGCGAAATCAATTTTCTTAAAATTGAATCCTTAGTAATAATTACAATTATTCACACAACACTTATAAGTGATTATTACCATTTATCAGTTTAATCTTAAACTTTCCTTTTGTTTTAGAATTCTATTAAAGCAAACATACATATATGTTGTAAATACCATCAATTATTACATACAATTTAACATCTAAACGAATTTTTTATAAATTTTACTCATAAAATATTATATATGCATTTACTCGTTTAGTAAAATATTAATATACCCAACTTATTGAATTTGAATACCGACTAATTTCATACAGTTACACATGTACAAAAAAATAGATCCACGATACAGGAATATACACGTATAGGTAAATTATTTAGAGGAAACGTATTCTATGAAAAGATAATATTTATAAAATCTTTTGTCGAGATTATCAGTAACTCCGTACAGCGTTAAAATCGTGTAATAAAAAAATTCTTCAGTTACCTTTGAAAAGGAATTCGTTATACTCTACCCCGCTTACGCGTTTTATTCAAAGTATAAATATCTGCCGAAGTCAACCGGAACGGCGCGTCGACTTGTCTACTACCCACACGTTTCCCTTGTATCGTCGAATTAATTTTATATTCGCACCGTCACGCAAAGTACGGATTCGTGTTACCGAACGGCTACTGAACGCCTATAGTCTTTTCGGTATATTAAAATCCTCGGGCTTGGTCTTCACCCTTTCTTTCTTTTTACCTCTCTGTCGTTGTAAATCTCTCGAAATCGTTTTTCGTTTCTCTTTCTTCTCTTGGTTTTCGAATGGGCTGATCTTTAGATGCGACTTTGTGGCCTTTTACAAAATGACGAACGTTTTGAACTCGAGAGCACCGATGGATGATAATGATTAAATGCCAATTTATCTAATTGTTATAATCTATATTTTAAATTAAATAAATAATGCAATTAAATTATTGAATGTATATATTACACTCCATGTATGTGTACGTTGCACATATTTCATTTATAGTAAAATGGCTATACCAATATTCAATCGGACTCACAAGAAGAATCTTATGTTTTTCGTACACGAATCATATACGTTAACTGTAGGATAATAAATATTTTGTAATATGAAAATTTGATGAACGGCAGAGCCCTAGATAATCATTTTTACGAAGCAAATTTCCGAAAAAGATGATTTGTTTTGATTGCTTATACTTCAAAACGATTACAGATAGATAATTGTACCAAAGTTTAAAAATGTTGAGAGTAAACGGATCGATTAAAAAGAAAATCTGTTAGTTTGGTGCAAAGTTATAGCAGAAACAAATGTTAGAAAATATTTTGCTAAAAAATTAATAAAATTAATATGCTAATTATAAGCAAAATTTCTGCTAACTTTTAATTTTCTAATCCTATCTATATATTTACACTTAACTTTTTTCAAAACTTTGGATCGTTTGTCTATTTGTAATCAAAGTAAATCTTCTTTTAATCAAATATTTGCTTTAATAACAAGTACAAAGCATTTGCGAACTATATTTGTATAGATTTAAATAATTATTGTAAGTAGAAATAAATTAATAAAAGTATTGTTAAACACAATTATTTTTGAACACAAAGATTTGCATTCTTTAACTTTGTTAAGTCTTTATAATAATATTATTTATTATGTTAAAGGGAATAATTAATACGATGTGTAGCTATTAATCTCAAAATTTACTTGTGCAGGAAAAATTTATAGGAAAAGTGTGTAAGCGCATAAAATGTGATTTATATTTGAACTTTATTTTACTTGAATAAAGAACCAATAAAATTCTTAAGCCATAAAAAATGTAACTAATACACCGTATGTAAACCTGATTAACAGTTTGAAAAGTACGAATGCGTAACCTGTAACAAAAATACAAGTTTCGGAAGTTGTTCAGGCATACAACGATTCGCCGCTCGAAAGTTTTTCCGATAAAACGGAGGCTTCTCAACGCGCGGAGGTTTCTTTTCCTCCAATAATTTTCTAGAAGTGCATCTACGAAAGATATTCGATGGCGTGCATTACCGATACATTTTTAGCGTTGAATGCTCGAACCATCCTGTGTGCCGTTAATTAAACCTTATCGGTGGCCTGGAGCTTTCTGTAACGCGTCAACGGCAAAATTGACCCTGCAGCATTCGTACGAGCATCTCGTTATAAATGCATATATAGACCTACGAATTGCCGTTTCGAACTCCGATGTATAAATGATCCGCCCCCAATATTTGTGTATATGTGTCTTGGCTTGGATAGCGATCGATATGCGTATATATATACTCTCGCACGATCGAGCAGCAATGCGCCGAATATATACGTATAGATCTGTTGCATCCTATTCCTTTTTATTTTATCATTTTTCGAGTATATACTCTCTCTTTTGCCTTCGCGGCTCGTACAACTAATAAATAAGCGTTCGACTTTTATCGCGTGCGTATCGAGCAAACGAGCGCCCAACTCGGAGAAAAAAATACGGAAGTTGGACGTTTATCGTGGATACTGCGGTACTTTTTTTTTATACATAGTTTATAATTATTTCCGAACATAATTGCACTTTGCAATTCTTTTATTTAAACTAAATAGTTT
This sequence comes from Theocolax elegans, assembly GCA_026168455.1. Taxonomy (NCBI): domain Eukaryota; kingdom Metazoa; phylum Arthropoda; class Insecta; order Hymenoptera; family Cerocephalidae; genus Theocolax; species Theocolax elegans. Next base: position 52,008,103 of record CM047429.1, on the reverse strand, counting down.
ACTTTTGGGATCAAACAAGATAACTTTTCGGATCATCTTTTACAGTTTTTAGAGTGAGAATGGTCATTAAAATTATAATATTTGAAATATTACTTTCGTGTATTTTATGGTTATCATCATAAAAGTTTAATAAAACATACTCACTATGATGTATTTTTATTTCCATATAATACGATCATAAATTTTCGTATTGACACAAAGATATACAATGTAGATTATTAAAAATTATATCCATTTTACATTTAAGATAAATTTTAAATTCTTTAAATTTATATTAATAGGAATGTCATATATATATATATATTGCAATGAATTTTATGTATTAATTATGCAATAAAAATAATTAATAATTGCTTAAATAATGTTTAATTAATTGAATCATTAATAATGTTAGCATTTCATACTCGTGAATAGAATTCGTAAATTTTAAAATTAAACAAATTAACTTCACGTTAAATACAATCGATATGATTAATAATATATAATTGATCAATCATTTCGAAAGTGAAAAGCAAAAACGAAAAAATCGTTGATATCGTGATTATTCATAGAAACGTATATCAGAGTTATAAAACCGTATTTAAACTATGCAGTTGCCAGTGTCCAAGAAAGGGTCAGAGAGGTATGTAATTGATAACATCTGACGCTGCCTACGCACGATCTCACATATAATTAGAAGGAAACGATGCGCGCCAGAGACAAACGAAGAAAAAGAATGAGTTAGCCTACGCTACAGGTCGTAGCATCCTGTCATTCGAGATCGAATTAAGATGTCGGCGGGTGATTTACGCCATGTAGAACCCTTTAATTGGCATTTCTGATACATGTTCATACACATATTTTAGGGTTCTGATAAATAAACGACTCTCGCGGTCTGTAAAATTATGACCGCGGGCATCGCATAGTATGCGGTTTCCTCTTATACCGTTAAATAATTTTGGCATTTTTCGTCCGCGTTGCGTACGAGAATTCATGTTCCATGTTAATTACCCCACTCGCTAGAAGAACCGTGTCACTGTCAATTAAGAAATTTCTTAAATCGTTGGTATACCCTAATCGATGTTATATTTATTTAATTCCATTACTATAAAAATTTTTACCTTGGTTGTTTAATTTTTACCTGAAATTGATCTTACAAAACTACTTCAATGACATAATATATACTTTTAAATAGATGTAATTAAATTTAGTTTTAGTTGAGCTGTACTGACACATAGTTAATTGCTTGTAGTGACAATTCACCGATAACCGACAATAATTCGTTTTCACAGAAATTCAGGAATAGTTTTAGTATCGAACACTTGTAAATTTTGAGTACGGATTGTTTCAACTTTATGAGCTAGCCGTTCACGGAATCGTGAAAAGTGACTACATATAAGCCAAAATAACTAGTAATCGGTTACTTTCATTCTCACTTGATGATATACAAATGGAAGAAATGATTTCTTTTTTTCTATATGTACGAAATTATTAATTATTTAATGATTATCGAACAACTGTAATGTATTAGTTTGTAGCAACGTAGTAGTTGTTGCAAATTTTTAGTAGAAAATATTAAAAATGATTTTTAAATCGCGTGCCAAGGGCACATTCCTAGTTATCGGTAAGTTATCATTTCAGGCAGTTATACACGTCTTGCTGTGCCTAATGAGGTCAAATATTTCTTAAAGTATAGTGAATTATGTTTATTTACTTACAAAAAGTTTAATATTTTCAATAAATATCATTCGACCTTTATTAAAATGTATTATAAAGTAGAATATATTAAATTATGTTAATTACAATTTTTTTATTATGAACTAAATCAATGTATATTAGTTTATATTAGTTTACTGCATCAAGTATGCATTAAAAATTTTATATTGATATTTAATTTTAAAAGTTTTAGCGCGTTAAGCGATAATATTGTTATAATTCCTGATATAAGTACAAACTTTAATTTCGTTCAACTATATATAATGAGTTTTTTTATCCAATTAACCTAGTTTGCAGAGTTTAGTCTGTTTCAGCATAAATTGATATGAATGTCATTCGATGAAAAAAGTTGTTAATACATAGAAAAATTTTGTTCCCATACTAAAAACACCGAGTTACATATATAGTTTCCAGCACTATATACAAACAAGAAACAATAAGTTATAAGTATTTACATTTGAATACAAAAGTGTACGTATGTAATTTTACGTACAAGTTTTGCCAAAGCATTCTTTATCTATAACAGAAATATTGTTATACGTATCATATAGTTTATGTTTACTTGATTAAAATAAATTACTAGTTTTATATAAATATTTTGCAATAAAAATATGTTTATTTTTTGTGCAGATATTCCTATCGGGAATTGTAGCAAGTGATAACAGCACCATAGAGAACAGTCTAGAGGTCGTCAACTCGGCCAGCAGTTACGAAACCGATCAGTCTAATCAGGTATGTCACTTGTTATCTATACTGAGAAAAAAAAGGTTAATTTTACTATAAAATTACCTAGAAAATATAGTGCAATAACTATACTGCAATAGCTTATGGTAAAATTATTTACGAAGATTGCAAGTAGCGTTTACAAAAAAAAATTGCAATTTAACTATATGTATTTAAAAATATTTATTTGTCAAAATCTACTATATTATATTTTTATTAAATAATACTATAAGTTAGGTTAGAAATCAATAGAAGAAATTACTATAAATACATCATAATTTTTAGATTTACTACAATTTATAATATGTTAGACTTTGAGATACGGTTGTATGAAAAAAAGATAATTAAAATATTATTTTTCATACTTTATTTTGTTATACAACAAGTTATATCCAGTTTATAAAATGTACATAGTTTCACTTTTACACATATGTATGTAATATTCTATTCACAAATCTAATTCCTTTAAACAACACAATTTTATTTCTTGTGATTCGATGATTTTCTTTAGTCTTGAACAAATCAAAGAACACCTCATCCTCCATGTCTATAAACTCATCTGTAAATAAAAATTATCATAATGTTGATAAACGTTTATTATGTAATTTGTTTCACGATTACACAACATAATTTCAACTTGCTTTTGCACAGCCCAATAACCCAACCATCCATAAACCTCTTTATTGAGCTAAATTTGCTTTAGGGTTAAACAATTATTAAAAAATTGACAACTTCAAATCGTCGTTCACAACCGGAGTCCGTTATTATCGGAGGCCCGGCCCTGAATAATGATTTGAATTTGTCAATTCTTTAATAATCCTTTAGCCCAAAAGGTTAGTTGAACGACAACTGTGTTTTTTTTAAATGGTGGAATAAAAACAATTTTTTTGTTAAAAAACAGTCGGAAACACATTTTCTTACAAAAAAATAATTAGAAACTTATTTGATGTATTTTTTAATCGATTGAGTTAAAAAACCATGATTTTTTGGGGGTAAAATTCAAAACAAATATCATAAGCGAAAATATTTGTGGAAATATAGTATCTATATTTATCATTGAATCCAGCAATACTCTTTCAATGTATAGTTAATTCTAAGTTTATTGTACTACATATTAATTAGGATTAATAAATAATTTCAATTACCTTTATTTAAAACATAGTATATTTAACAATACTGTATAGTGGAATAATGATACTGCAATAATATATTGTAACAACATTTAATTGTAAATATTTAAAAAAAATTATGGTGTTATATTAAATATTTATAAATAGTAAATTTAACTAATCGAATTATAGTAAAAAATACAGTCGAATATCAATAAATCAACTGGATCCATTGTACTAAAAAAGTTGGTTGATTTAAGTATGCGTTTATAAGTAGTTTAGACATAGTATAGTGCAATCAATAAAATAATCAGGTTGTTTTTTTTATATTATACTTTACTATATTTTTTTGTAAATATTGCTATACAGTTTATTCTCGGTGTACTTCTTAATTTTAGCATCTTAAAAACATTATAAATATAATAAATATGAGAGAATGTGCATAAGAAAATCAAGTAAAGTTCGAAGGTAAAAACGATTTGATAATATATTCAGAAGAGAATCGGGAGACAAAGTATTTAAATATATTTGGTGAAGCAACGATCCGAGGAAATAGCATATCGTGTATTCATAGTCGGTGTTGCGTAGAGCGCGTTACGTCGAGCAATATACTCGAAACGGTAGAGAGAAAGAAAGTCGTAAAGAGAGATATGTGGGGAACCGCGAGCCGTGACAGGCTGACTCGCAATCGGTCGGACCTTTGTCGCCGAGAAGTGACTCGTATATGCATATATGCCGCGACCCTCGTGTTAAGGAGGTGATACTCGTGACGCGATTCAGTGACCATGACACACAAAGCGGCGCACGGCAATCCGCGCTCGAGTTCACGAGTGTCACCGGCAGCTCTTGCGATTGCCACGTTTCCTCTCTCCCTTTCCGACACGTCAACTCTGCGAGAAATGTACGAGGCACGTGTGCGCCCACCCGGAAATAGACCGCCCTCCCTTCCCACCCCTTTTATACCTTCTCTTTTTTTTCGGAAAGCGCCTGCTTTCTGTTCACGCCGTTTCTCCAAGTGCTCTTGGATCTTTTGCTTTCCTGGTGTTGTTCGCTCCTTTTGCTCCTGCTGCTTGCTCGCACTTTCTTCTTCCGAAGCGTTCTCCCGTGCCTTGATCGACCAATCGTATAAGAATATATTTTGTATAATACAACTTTGTCAAACGTCAAGGCGCACACGCTGATCTTAATACCAAATTTATTTAACAACTCTTTTCCTCAATAATTTTTACACAACTTCGAAGTTAAATGAACTCCGGTTTTCTAGATTTTCGTAACAAATAATAGCAATGCGAATAAACGTCTTTGTTTTAAATCATACATATTCCCGAAGGATAAATTTCCTGTTCTATCTTCAATATTTTATGTCTAGCTAGCTACTTTCGTATTCATATTTAGAGTTGTTGTCTCGCGTCTTACTTACTCAGTTTTTTTGTCTCTTCATAGCTCTGCCTTGCACCGTCCCACACTTGCAGTCGTGAATGCCAAGGTTTTTGCTCTATTTGCGCAATAGAAGTTCATATATACACGCCCGACCCATTTAAGAAACAATGATAAAACATATTTTCTATAATACATTTTTATTACGTATAACAATAAAATTGCTCACTATTTTAATGTTCTTATTCACATAAAATTCAATTTTAACAATTTTATTTGAAAATTTCATTTTATTTATTATGTTTCTATAGGTTAAAATATAAATGGACGTAGGTTTGTAGTATAAAAAAATTAGATAATTTTTGATATTTTTTTCTGTTGTGTAATAATATTAATAAATTAACAAATAACACTAATTATAATACCGTATTATTGTAATGTATTTAAATATTTCAAGCGAAAATACCATTTGGATTATAAAGTTATTAATTGTAAAGCATAATTTAGGAATGAAATAAATATATGCTTTTATAAAATGCTTCATCTATTTTCCATTATTACTAAATAACCAATTTGCATTTGTAATTTGCTTTATGATTTTAATCATAAATGCATATAATTAATAAAATTATTTAAGCGTGATAAATCAGTTCAAATTTAGTTACAAATTATGTAAAAAAGGTTGCTTGCTTAAAGTGGATTCATAATGAATATAGATATTCCAATTACTTAAGTAAAAGTTATTTATCAAATCAATAGTTATATCTTTACAATATTTTTTTGCTTACATATTTTTGTAATTGCTATACAGTTTATTCTCGGTGTACTTCTTAATTTTAGCATCTTAAAAACATTATAAATATAATAATATGAGAGAATGTGCATAAGAAAATCAAGTAAAGTTCGAAGGTTAAAAACGATTTGATAATATATCAGAAGAGAATCGGGAGACAAAGTATTTAAATATATTTGGTGAAGCAACGATCCGAGGAAATAGCATATCGTGTATTCATAGTCGGTGTTGCGTAGAGCGCGTTACGTCGAGCAATATACTCGAAACGGTAGAGAGAAAGAAAGTCGTAAAGAGAGATATGTGGGGAACCGCGAGCCGTGAAGGCTGACTCGCAATCGGTCGGACCTTTGTCGCCGAGAAGTGACTCGTATATGCATATATGCCGCGACCCTCGTGTTAAGGAGGTGATACTCGTGACGCGATTCAGTGACCATGACACACAAAGCGGCGCACGGCAATCCGCGCTCGAGTTCACGAGTGTCACCGGCAGCTCTTGCGATTGCCACGTTTCCTCTCTCCCTTTCCGACACGTCAACTCTGCGAGAAATGTACGAGGCACGTGTGCGCCCACCCGGAAATAGACCGCCCTCCCTTCCCACCCCTTTTCTACCTTCTCTTTTTTTTCGGAAAGCGCCTGCTTTCTGTTCACGCCGTTTCTCCAAGTGCTCTTGGATCTTTTGCTTTCCTGGTGTTGTTCGCTCCTTTTGCTCCTGCTGCTTGCTCGCACTTTCTTCTTCCGAAGCGTTCTCCCGTGCCTTGATCGACCAATCGTATAAGAATATATTTTGTATAATACAACTTTGTCAAACGTCAAGACGCACACGCTGATCTTAATGCCAAATTTATTTAACAACTCTTTTCTCAATAATTTTTACACAACTTCGAAGTTAAATGAACTCCGGTTTTCTAGATTTTCGTAACAAATAATAGCAATGCGAATAAACGTCTCTGTTTTAAATCATACATATTCCCGAAGGATAAATTTCCTGTTCTATCTTCAATATTTTATGTCTAGCTAGCTACTTTCGTATTCATATTTAGAGTTGTTGTCTCGCGTCTTACTTACTCAGTTTTTTTGTCTCTTCATAGCTCTGCCTTGCACCGTCCCACACTTGCAGTCGTGAATGCCAAGGTTTTTGCTCTATTTGCGCAATAGAAGTTCATATATACACGCCCGACCCATTTAAGAAACAATGATAAAACATATTTTCTATAATACATTTTTATTACGTATAACAATAAAATTGCTCACTATTTTAATGTTCTTATTCACATAAAATTCAATTTTAACAATTTTATTTGAAAATTTCATTTTATTTATTATGTTTCTATAGGTTAAAATATAAATGGACGTAGGTTTGTAGTATAAAAAAATTAGATAATTTTTGATATTTTTTTCTGTTGTGTAAATATTAATAAATTAACAAATAACACTAATTATAATACCGTATTATTGTAATGTATTTAAATATTTCAAGCGAAAATACCATTTGGATTATAAAGTTATTAATTGTAAAGCATAATTTAGGAATGAAATAAATATATGCTTTTATAAAATGCTTCATCTATTTTCCATTATTACTAAATAACCAATTTGCATTTGTAATTTGCTTTATGATTTTAATCATAAATGCATATAATTAATAAAATTATTTAAGCGTGATAAATCAGTTCAAATTTAGTTACAAATTATGTAAAAAAGGTTGCTTGCTTAAAGTGGATTCATAATGAATATAGATATTCCAATTACTTAAGTAAAAGTTATTTATCAAATCAATAGTTATATAATCGGTCTGTACAACAAAATTCAATCTTCAAAGTAATGAATAGAATATTATTTTCAAATAAAATATCTTTTTGTGAGTTAAGCCATTAATTGTTTTAATATTTAGCTTTATCCACAAATCTTTTAGTATAGACAGAAATAAAATCAGAATAAGAAAGCAATAAGTAAAATATTTCAGATAAAAACCGTAAAAGTGTCATTGGTATAAAAATGACGGTCTTTTTCGGGTTATGCCAGATCTCGAGTTACCTTATTTTAGTAAATATTCGTGCACAAGAACTTTATTTCTTCGGGTTGGTATTTCCTTTTTCCTTTTACCGTCATTCGCGTACCTTTTTGTAACATTGTGCATGAAGGAAGTGTATATGCACCGTTTACGAGTGGGTACTTTGCGCGCGCGCGCGCCTTCCCTCTGAGCGACATCCTTAAGCACGATTTTATGCACGCGAGTCGTTGCGCACTTATGCCGCAAAAGTAAACTTTGTGTACTGCTAATGAGTGCAGACGAAATAAAAAAAAATACTACTACGCATTTTACGACGTCGAATTTAGTTGTACCCGCGAATCGCACCGCGAATGCAATTTCTTTCTTCTAGAGGTGTGGAGATAAATTTCTTCGTTCAGACGTTTTCTGGTCGTGGCGAAAGTTGAAATCGTTGTATTGTCTATAAATGAGATTTTTTTTTCGCTTACTTCAATATACAGTGTAATTTTTCCGACGAAGTAGTGAAAAGTTTTATGTCATAAATTATTCTTATATTTTATTCTTAATCACCTCAAATGAAAACTTATCATTACTTTAAACGTAATAGAAAAATATTTTTAACGAAGAAGTAAAAACTTTCTTTAATTGCTCCTACTGTGAACGTGAATAAAATCTTCTTTATAATTATAATTCGTAGACAAAATTTGTCAATAAAATATGCAGTGATAATATTACTCTTAACTAATGTCTTACACTCTTCGCTTTAAATCTTCCGATTTTATTACTTAAATATAGAGTGTCAGGTTTTTACATGTTAAACAATAAATTAATCAAAATTTTGTTATTAAGAAGTTTTTTATTCACGTACTTTGTTTATTCAAAAAGAGACAAATATATTTGCGAATAAACAATTCAATTCTGTTTGTTTCATACCACAATTCATTAAATTACTTAAATCTTAATCATAAAAATACAATTACATTCATATACATTTATGTAATCTTGTTTAACATACTAGTTTTAGATAGTAGATTATATTTCACTGATTTCATACAGCTATATGTTTTGAAGATTATTTGAAAGTAAGAAACCTTAGCTATAAATTGAAAAAAAAAGATTTTAACAATAATAACCTAAAATACAAAAAATGATATGCGAAGCAATTTATTAACAATTAATTTTTCGTCCGATTTCATAATTTTCTTTTTCTCCAGTTCATAAGACCGGTAAGAACAGAAGTATAACTCATGAATCGTCATTTCGTTCATGTGTCACTGAACTGCATCGAACTTATTTCTCTTTCTTTCGTTCTGCTTTCAACGCTCGTCCCTTGGCTGGTATAGTTGAATACATTTTTGGCTCCACAATTTTCTATCTTCGCGCTCCAAAAGGTTTGAACGGAAAATTCTTATTTCCCGAATTCAAAGAGAAATGTTGACCAAATCATGCGTTTTCTTTTATTTTTAAATTTACGATGTTTCGGAATTATTTGAAAATACACACATTGAAATCATCGACTATTATATCCAAACAAAATTATGCCAGAATTTTATTTTAAATAGTATTTATTAATATTATATTTTACTTATTTAAATATTTTTGTATTACATAAATAGCGCGATATATTACAGCTCTAATAAATGTCAATTAAATATACATATATTTAAATTATTTTAAAATAAAATTTTTCTTAAAAATAATACAAAAAATAATATTAAATATTACTGTGTAAATACTAATAACAAAAAAAATAATTCAATATCTCGTTACGTTGTAAATTTTAACGAATTGTCAATAAAGTAATTCATCAATAAAGGTTTCGCATCAATAAACATTTTAATTTAATAATTCCTATACATATTTCCTTTAAATTGAATTGAACTATACATGTACATTATTTGTAACTTTTTCTGAAAAAAAAGTTGTATGAAACTTACAAACGAATTATCTCTTCTGTATATCTCGTATTTTCCTTCTTTGAAGTTTTGTGTGTTTCAAAATAAAGAGGCGTGTGAAAATCTTTTCTCAATTGCAATCCACAGAGCGAAATGCAAATTTTAATAACGAATGCGCCCAACCACCAATATGTGTTTTAGCGAAAAAAGTATTGAAATACAGTTTTCCACTGGCTGTATCGGAACTTTATGAGAGTCAACGCAATCGATTCAATTGCATTTTTGTCTCTTGCAGAAAAGTACAATGTGTATACACAGGTTTTACTGTGTAAACCCAATGCATTCCGAAACAATTACTTTTAGGTGATATTATCAAATACAGAATTTTTTTTATAAATTATTTAATGCAGGTGTATTTGGTTTAAAGTTGGAAAATAATTTAAGATAATTTAAATGTGTGTACGAATGTCAAACTGAATTAGTACTGAAAATAAAAGTTTAATCAATGTAACATGTGATATTGTAAAAAGCAATAACCAATGTTAGTGTTTATCGTAAATCGACTGACATATTGTTTTTTTTTTATTTAACTGAGTAATTTAAGCCATTTAAAGATATAGAAATAGATTTTAGATGAAATGAAAATACGAATAATCAATTTGGCACGATGTCAAAAATTTTGTTTCAAAATACTTCAAATCATAAAGCTATAAAGATTGAACTATAAATAGAAATCAAATAACTTATTGGTTTCTGCAGATGATAACGATAATTGTAAATTGAATTAATTATCATCCTTACTCATATTAAAAAAAATTCTTTTTAATTTGCAATGCTTCGTTACTTTCAATTCAATTTATATTACAGATTTGAAATAAAATATTTAAATTATCATTGAGCTAAGTAAGTTAAATAAAGAATCTATATGTATATACATTCGAACTATAGGGAACGTAATCGCACGTGGCTAGAATATCAGGAATAAATTTCGTCGCTAAGCATGTGGCAGGAAAGACGCGACGAGCCGAGACGACAAGGGAAGAGACATTGTTCACGCGCTCCATTAACCTCTAGCTACTGACCGACTATGCGCAGACTCGGACTACTTAAGATCAGAAGGCTTGTCGAATTTGCTTACCACTGATTTCCTCCTCATGTTTACAAACTATTATTTCCTTTAAGTCGAATAGGTTACTTAGTAACGTCAACGAAGGAAATCAATTGCAGAGATTGTTATCGTTTTTTTAAGAATTTGAATATTTTATTTGCAAGCATGCATCTTCAGTTCTCAAATACACCGTGCACATGTATATTCGAAAAATATAACCAAGAAAATCATTGGTGAATATCAACAAATAAATAAAATATTAGTAACCGAAGAGTTTGAAATATTTTTGACGTAGAAAAAATTATTTGTAAAGGGTAAAACAAAAGAGACTATAATAAAAGTAAGGCTTTTTCTTTTGGATGCCCAACGATATATATATATATATATAGGTACGACATTTACATGCACTACATGCACGCAAGATAATCCATTCGGTATAGGGTACGCGCGCGCGCGAGTAACGTTACAATAACCAGCGTTATTGTTCTTTTATGCCGGGCTAGCAAGTTGCTCGAGCCCTTGACGCTTGTATCGATGAGCGGGTGCAAAGAAGGGTCGAAAATCGTCGACTAAGCGGCCCGCTTGGTACTCGAACGAGGATCGAAATAGAGATGGAGGAAATTCAAGGCTTTGTATTCGCTACCTTTCTCGATAAGTGGCTTGTATAACAAATCCTTTCAACATCTTCCATCAGAATAATTAATGAATTTTTTGAAATCTTATTTTAATTTACCATTGCCGTTTTGAATATCAAGTAATCGATTCTGCGCCGACAAATGAAACGGTTGCACTAACAAAATTTACTTAACAAAATAAATATAATAGAGTAGTTACACTAACTGTCGTTCATTAAAAACAGTTTTATGTAATGGACAACAACTTCCTTCCTATACGTACAACATTAAAACGTGTAATAAAATCTGTAAATCCGAATTTAATAGATGTACTTACCGCATTCGATATCGCACATTTTTAAATAATACAAATTTTTAATGACAAATGAACATATTAAGAAGCTTATTATCAAAACATCATTGTGCACGACTAAGAATATTCATAGTTATGTATCCTTTCAAGAAATACATTGAAGAAGATGGAAGATGGAAGCGAGAGGGAGAAAACGTCTGGGAGAGTGAAAGGGGCGAGGGTGCGCGTACGTCACTTAACAAGTTATAAAGTGCTCGGTGTGTATATGCATCCTTCCTTAGTACACAACCCGAGAGAGACGCGAGTAACTTTGATAGACTAATTCCATTAAAAGCAGCCACCGAAGTGACCAAGTAGCAAAGCGCGTTTGAGTTTCCACGCTTTTCACGCATACCCGTGGAACCTGCGATTATAATTGAAACGGTTGTACAACTTATACGCACTTATGTCGCAACATGCACCGAAACGAAAGTAAAGAGAAACTTATTCAATTTTCTTCGCTAAATTTTTTGATTACGAACTTACGTAATATTTCCCGGAGTGGACTTTGCAAATTTTACTATAATTATACAGTAATTAATATTCTTAACCAGAATTCTAAACTACCGTCGAACCGGTAACTTTGACGCAGTGTGCAAACGTATAAATACGTATATAATATAACTGATAAATGCTTTAGACAATAATATAGGTATTTAACGATTAGCGATCACAACGGTTCAATTTCAGTTAGAGAAAATACCGATATTACATAATTTATGCGACTTGATCATTTTTAGCAATTTATGGTATACATGCTAATGTTATATAACATAATAACATATATAATAGTAATATTTAACAACATAAAATAATAAAAATATAAGGTAGAATATATAGTTTATCCGTTATTAATTCTACTAGGTTAATTTTATATAAAAAAGTGATGTAAAATTTCAACTGCAAAATTTAAGAAACTAATGCAGTAATAATTGTAAATTACTCAGGAAGTTTAGTAAAATGTACTTATGTATTGTAAACACGTTAGTAAATTTGGCTAAAATGTTTTTAATTCAAAAGACAATTTTCATGTAATTTATTAGCTACTATCAAAGATTTTTATTTTACTTACAATTTTAATTACTTTTTCTACACATTTACATTACTTGTTACAATGTTTTAATTATCCAAATGCAGGATCAATGAAGATAACAGTAACATTTTCACAGATGATTATTAATTTATAAATTCATTGTTATTTCTAATATATTATAATTGTAGAAATAAAAAAAGAATTGATACCATTTATTGTTTAGTATAAAATAGGTAAAATTTTACTTATAAGTACTTTAAGTATAGTATAAAATAAAATTAACTCTCATTTTAAATAATAGCTAACAATATGGTATTGAGATAAAAAATGACTTTTAAACCGATTGCAATTGTCCAATGTAGCAATTGAAAGATTCACCACAAACAAGAGAGTTTCGTATCTCTTCAACATTTTCTTTCGAGCAGCGGTGTTACATCAAACAAATTTTATGCAGAGAACGACGCGGATTTTTACGACAGGCGTCGTTTTCCTTTCTGCATCCGCTTTGCGTTAAATAACTCGTAAAGGTTTTAACGTTCGACGCAGTTACGCTTTGGCTCTTGACTCGTTTTTTCTCCTTCTCTTTCGTAAATTAAATTTTTCGAGTGCGGGCAACTGCAGTAACTTGCGCATCGCCAGATCAAGTGGTTTCTCTTATACGCTCACCAGAATTTAATTTTGATAGGAAAGAACGACCCTAAAATAATACTGTTAAACTATTTAACCCATACTTTACGTATGCGTGCATACGTGGCTTCGCTAGTAAATGAAGAAAATATGTTTACTTTTAACTTTATAGTAAACCATGTTTCATTAAGCATTAACAGAACAATCAAAGTTGCAATTATCAGGAAATATTTGTTTCAGTATGACACAATGAAAATTTCACATATTTGGTTGAGCTTGTATACATGACGTTTAGTTATTGTTCATTCTACAATTAGAATTTGGAGTACGCTCGAATATTATAACTATTTTTTGATTTAAAAATTCTTTGTACATATAGAACAGTGTAACATTTTTAATCAGTTCAACTTAATAAATATTTAACTCTTTATTAATTTAAAATTTAAGTAAGACGAACTTACAAAAAATTAATAGTTTAGATTAATGATTCTACAATAAAAATAATTCATCATCATGATCACGTAAATATCCACGAGTGTGTGAGAAACTTAGCTCCAAGTTTATGTCTCTATGAAGTGTGGTATAATTTGGTCAATGAGGCTTTCTCAAACTTCACAAACCACACATAGTGAGTGATATCAATTTGTTGCAAATAATTTTCACGTCGAACGAAATATGGAGCAAATTTAGTTATAGTTTTTTAGTTATAGTCCTATTTGAAATGTTTATAATATTAAACTTTGTTTACATTATAATTGTTCAGTCAATTTAGATGGAATTACGGCATAATAAATAATTTAAACTTTAAAATAAAAACAAAGTACACATCATATCTCATTGTTATCAATCGCTGTAAAATCATCTTCAAATTATCTGCATGTATAAGAGCAAATCCACGGAACCTTTGATTTTCATTTGAAAAATTTTTTTTTTTTTTTTGGGAGGTACATTGATTTTAATGGAGATTTCTACTTGTTTAGAGGTTAAATAGTAGGAAAATATGAGGGCCCCTATTTCTTTTCAAGACTTATCTAAGAAATTAACGATTAAAATATTAATGAGGGTATCATAGGGTAAATTATAAAAAATCACTTCGTAAATAAACAGAACATTTTTTATTCTATAATTTATGAACATAACAACATAATTAAGACTCTTATTTAACAAAAATTGAAATATCTAACAACAATTTTTCATATAAAAGGATGTTTTCAAGTGCCGTTACAGTACTGTAATTTTCTTTTCCTAGTAACAATGGTTTTTTTGTTTGAGTACTTGTAACAGGAATTTCATTTTTTGCTCCATAAATCTTCCAACTTGAAGGTTTCAATTGGTAATGAGTACATGGCAAATTATTTGAAACATTCATTACATGATAAATAATTTTCTTTTCGCATACTTCTCTTTAATGGTAAACAAACTACTTGCGTAAGGCTGAGTGAATGATATGTGTGTGTATGTGTGTGTGCGTATTTATATTAGCTTTTCTGTTGAAATAACCTATTTCGTATAGTCAATTTGAACTTCAGTTCAAAGGTATAAATTTTATACTTTTATACAGCTTGTATTATCTAAATTAACAAAAAATTCAATTGAGGTTTTACGTAGATGACTCAATAATCTACTAAAAAGTAAAGAGATATAGTTTATATATGCTTTTTTTGTGAATGTCGAGTGTGCCATGCGAAAATGAAATTTGGAAGACTAGGGGCCCGAGATTTGAAAAGTTTAAGGTAGAATTGCTAGTAAAGAAAAAGAGGCACAGCTAAGCACAAAAAAGAATAAGAATCCTTATTGCAAATCGAAAAAAGCAATATTAGTCACAATAGCTATAAACAAAACTTATCTTTGTATAATATCAAAATTCTAAAATTTCCTAAATTTACAAAAACTGACTTCCTCAAGAGTTGCGATTTTTATTTTTCTGTATCATGAAGGCACACTATTCTAACACTTTTAGTTTAATAGGGTAGATGGTGTAGGTTGTCAAAAAAAATTTCTGTAACATTTGGTGAAGAATTATAATTTCTATAAGCTTAAAAAATAGAAGATGAGTACTACTTCCATCGTCGAATTTGCAAAAATGCAACTTTATGAAGCCTCTAACAAAAAGCTAATGAAAACAACTTTAAAAAAATGATAAGGACCCTTCATCGAATTACTTTTTCTACCAGAAACCGTTGTTATAATGTTGCTAAGTCTGCTTATTTACTACTATATTACCCGCTTCCCCAAAATTAAAGGTTCTGTGGATTTGCTCATAAATATTTGGTACATAATTGTCAATAAAATTACACATAAAAGCTTTTTGCAATTTGCATTTAATAATAACTGCAAATAACTGACGTTTACCGTTAGATTCTTCGTCTTCGCACTTATGTATCGTAATAAAATAACTATCAATTCCAAAATATTGAAATGCACAAGTAAACAATATTTTGAAGGCAATTCATTAATATTAAGGTATTACTATATTATCCAAGTTATCAAAACAGGAAATATAATTAATAATTTGTTACAAAATGCCAAAATTTTCAGTCAATTTAGATGGAATTACGGCATAATAAATAATTTAAACTTTAAAATAAAAACAAAGTACACATCATATCTCATTGTTATCAATCGCTGTAAAATCATCTTCAAATTATCTGCATGTATAAGAGCAAATCCACGGAACCTTTGATTTTCATTTGAAAATTTTTTTTTTTTTTTTGGGAGGTACATTGATTTTAATGGAGATTTCTACTTGTTTAGAGGTTAAATAGTAGGAAAATATGAGGGCCCCTATTTCTTTTCAAGACTTATCTAAGAAATTAACGATTAAAATATTAATGAGGGGTATCATAGGGTAAATTATAAAAAATCACTTCGTAAATAAACAGAACATTTTTTATTCTATAATTTATGAACATAACAACATAATTAAGACTCTTATTTAACAAAAATTGAAATATCTAACAACAATTTTTCATATAAAAGGATGTTTTCAAGTGCCGTTACAGTACTGTAATTTTCTTTTCCTAGTAACAATGGTTTTTTTTGTTTGAGTACTTGTAACAGGAATTTCATTTTTTGCTCCATAAATCTTCCAACTTGAAGGTTTCAATTGGTAATGAGTACATGGCAAATTATTTGAAACATTCATTACATGATAAATAATTTTCTTTTCGCATACTTCTCTTTAATGGTAAACAAACTACTTGCGTAAGGCTGAGTGAATGATATGTGGTGTATGTGTGTGTGCGTATTTATTAGCTTTTCTGTTGAAATAACCTATTTCGTATAGTCAATTTGAACTTCAGTTCAAAGGTATAAATTTTATACTTTTATACAGCTTGTATTATCTAAATTAACAAAAAATTCAATTGAGGTTTTACGTAGATGACTCAATAATCTACTAAAAATAAAGAGATATAGTTTATATGCTTTTTTTGTGAATGTCGAGTGTGCCATGCGAAAATGAAATTTGGAAGACTAGGGCCCGAGATTTGAAAGTTTAAGGTAGAATTGCTAGTAAAGAAAAAGAGGCACAGCTAAGCACAAAAAAGAATAAGAATCCTTATTGCAAATCGAAAAAAGCAATATTAGTCACAATAGCTATAAACAAAACTTATCTTTGTATAATATCAAAATTCTAAAATTTCCTAAATTTACAAAAACTGACTTCCTCAAGAGTTGCGATTTTTATTTTTCTGTATCATGAAGGCACACTATTCTAACACTTTAGTTTAATAGGGTAGATGGTGTAGGTTGTCAAAAAAAATTTCTGTAACATTTGGTGAAGAATTATAATTTCTATAAGCTTAAAAAATAGAAGATGAGTACTACTTCCATCGTCGAATTTGCAAAAATGCAACTTTATGAAGCCTCTAACAAAAAGCTAATGAAAACAACTTTAAAAAAATGATAAGGACCCTTCATCGAATTACTTTTTCTACCAGAAACCGTTGTTATAATGTTGCTAAGTCTGCTTATTTACTACTATATTACCCGCTTCCCCAAAATTAAAGGTTCTGTGGATTTGCTCATAAATATTTGGTACATAATTGTCAATAAAATTACACATAAAAGCTTTTTGCAATTTGCATTTAATAATAACTGCAAATAACTGACGTTTACCGTTAGATTCTTCGTCTTCGCACTTATGTATCGTAATAAAATAACTATCAATTCCAAAATATTGAAATGCACAAGTAAACAATATTTTGAAGGCAATTCATTAATATTAAGGTATTACTATATTTATCCAAGTTATCAAAACAGGAAATATAATTAATAATTTGTTACAAAATGCCAAAATTTTCATTAAAATTATGGATTAATACAAAGGAAAGTAAAAATGAATGGGAATTTTCATTGGAAAAGATAAAATAACTAAAGCAAAATGGAGCTCTAAAGAGATGGTACGAAGTCGAAATCACTAAGATAAGATGTAAGTTCCTGAATTTGGTTTATTTTTATGCACATAATAATATAAAGGTATCTTTGTACTTTTTTATATAAATTTTTGTTAAATTTCTAAAAAGTATTTGTTATTTGTAATATAATAATTGGCACAATAATTCTCGATTTCGAAAATAAAAATTACTTAGAATCTCTGAGCGTCACAACTATACTGATGGGGTTTTTATGTTTACAAAAAAATTATTTGTGTTACCCAATGTATTACTGAGTAAACATGAGCTCAAAATAAAAGATAAAAAACGATACCTTAAAAACCAAACATCCTCTAAAAAAAGTAAAATTTTATTAATTAAAATTTTTAAAAGTTTACATTTTTTACATTTTACGAAAAATGCAATGCAGGAATCTGTAAATAGGGATGTCGGAGTTAGAAAATGGTCATTTTTTACTTTTCTTTTATAAACACATGAATAAGTTTAAAGAAAAACCTGAACTACAGCCCCTTAAGCAAGTTTTAAATAATATGTCTAAATATTTCCAGATTTTTAAATCCATAAATTTATTACGATGGTACCATCCATAATTACCGACCAAAAAGTGTTTACTCAATCATAATTTACAAATGATTTTTTCTTAAAAAAATGAAAACCGCAAGTGCTTTCTTATGTTTTAAACTATCTGTATGAATTGTTTCAGATTTTTAAGTCAATATTTAGATATATTTTTTGGATTGATAGGTGCAGATTCCTGTAATTGGTCTGACATCCCGATAAAATAATGAATCGAAAATAGTACAAAATGGTACAAGAATGATTACACGTACATTTGTGTCATATATATAACTGACGTTTTCAGAAGAGAATTAGTGGCAAGATTTAGTGAATGATTTGGT
The DNA here is from genome assembly GCA_026168455.1 of Theocolax elegans. NCBI lineage: Eukaryota > Metazoa > Arthropoda > Insecta > Hymenoptera > Cerocephalidae > Theocolax > Theocolax elegans. The sequence continues at coordinate 51,989,490 of CM047429.1, read as the reverse complement.
GGCATTTTGTAAGTTACAAATACAAATAATTCATTAGCATCTTTAATAGATACGTAGGATCATTCGCGGCAATGTAGCCCTCAGTTAGGATCAATTATTTGATCTAAGGTTGTTAGATCCCTCGCAGGATGTTATTTCTAACATAAATGTAGATTGCGCGCACAAAACAAGTTCTGGAATTGGGAAGGGAATGCTCTTTTGCACTTATGCGCGGGTAAATTTATCATAAATACAAAATTTATAAATTATTAGATACTGTACCGTTAACTTACGTTGATATAGAATAACTTATAAAACATCAGACATAAACAAAAACAACTTTAAAAAAATGATAAGGACCCTTCATCGAATTACTTTTTCTACCAGAACACCGTTGTTATAATGTTGCTAAGTCTGCTTATTACTACTATATTACCCGCTTCCCCAAATTAAAGGTTCTGTGGATTTGCTCATAAATATTTGGTACAGAATTGTCAATAAAATTACACATAAAAGCTTTCTACAATTTGCATTTAATAATAACTGCAAATAACTGACGTTTACCGTTAGATTCTTCGTCTTCGCACTTATGTATCGTAATAAAATAACTATCAATTCCAAAATATTGAAATGCACAAGTAAACAATATTTTGAAGGCAATTCATTAATATTAAGGTATTACTATATTTATCCAAGTTATCAAAACAGGAAATATAATTAATAATTTGTTACAAAATGCCAAAATTTTCATTAAAATTATGGATTAATACAAAGGAAAGTAAAAATGAATGGGAATTTTCATTGGAAAAGATAAAATAACTAAAGCAAAATGGAGCTCTAAAGAGATGGTACGAAGTCGAAATCACTAAGATAAGATGTAAGTTCCTGAATTTGGTTTATTTTTATGCACATAATAATATAAAGGTATCTTTGTACTTTTTTATATAAATTTTTGTTAAATTTCTAAAAAGTATTTGTTATTTGTAATATAATAATTGGCACAATAATTCTCGATTTCGAAAATAAAAATTACTTAGAATCTCTGAGCGTCACAACTATACTGATGGGGTTTTTATGTTTACAAAAAAATTATTTGTGTTACCCAATGTATTACTGAGTAAACATGAGCTCAAAATAAAAGATAAAAAAACGATACCTTAAAAACCAAACATCCTCTAAAAAAAGTAAAATTTTTATTAATTAAAATTTTTAAAAGTTTACATTTTTTACATTTTACGAAAAATGCAATGCAGGAATCTGTAAATAGGGATGTCGGAGTTAGAAAATGGTCATTTTTTACTTTTCTTTTATAAACACATGAATAAGTTTAAAGAAAAACCTGAACTACAGCCCCTTAAGCAAGTTTTAAATAATATGTCTAAATATTTCCAGATTTTTAAATCCATAATTTTATTACGATGGTACCATGCATAATTACCGACCAAAAATTGTTTACTCAATCATAATTTACAAATGATTTTTTCTTAAAAAAATGAAAACCGCAAGTGCTTTCTTATGTTTTAAACTATCTGTATATGAATTGTTTCAGATTTTTAAGTCAATATTTAGATATATTTTTTGGATTGATAGGTGCAGATTCCTGTAATTGGTCTGACATCCCGATAAAATAATGAATCGAAAATAGTACAAAATGGTACAAGAATGATTACACGTACATTTGTGTCATATATATAACTGACGTTTTCAGAAGAGAATTAGTGGCAAGATTTAGTGAATGATTTGGTGGCATTTTGTAAGTTACAAATACAAATAATTCATTAGCATCTTTAATAGATACGTAGGATCATTCGCGGCAATGTAGCCCTCAGTTAGGATCAATTATTTGATCTAAGGTTGTTAGATCCCTCGCAGGATGTTATTTCTAACATAAATGTAGATTGCGCGCACAAAACAAGTTCTGGAATTGGGAAGGGAATGCTCTTTTGCACTTATGCGCGGGTAAATTTATCATAAATACAAAATTTATAAATTATTAGATACTGTACCGTTAACTTACGTTGATATAGAATAACTTATAAAACATCAGACATAAACAAAAACGATTTTAAAAACTGAACGGGGAAAAGGCAGCCTCTTGCCCGATTTTATATTTTTTACGATTATATGAAATATAAATAAATATACTTTAAAATTTAAAAAAATAAATAAGTGTATTACTTTAACCCTTGACAATATAATCATATACAACCAGAGTTTGGGACTTATCCGGACGCTTCAGTAAACGGATACTGTATTTAAAAATTTAAATTATTAAAGCAGAAAACAAATTATTTTCGGAGAATATAGAAAAAATTCAACCAACTCATGATCTAATGTAAGAAGTACTGACATATTAACTGCTTTAGTTACTACAAAAAAGTCATGTCACTAAAAATTATTTAAATAAGCTAATAAATCATACTGCACAAACTGATATTGAACAATAAAACGTTTCACATTGGATGACATATAAAAATAATAGCGAGACGATAATGAAAATATATTTAATGAGTTCGAGAAAAAAGTTTATGCAGATAAAGATAAAAATAAATCACAAACCGATAAATTGATTGAACAAAATGAGAAAAAAAAGAAATAATGGCTACAAAGTTAAAAGTAAAATACAAGAATATCGAAAAAAAATGGAATTATCCATTACAATTTTTCAAAAATTGGCCCAAAATTTTATAAACATGCGGATAATTTCCCCACACATAATTACTAAATATTAAAAAATTAAATTTAGACTGTCGAAAATTTGCCAAAAATTGCCGAGGTGTGGGCGAGGTTTTCACATGGTTGAAATGTGCGATTCCGAAGTGTGGTAAAGTCTCATTGATCAAGTTGTGCCGCACTTCATAGGAACATAAACTTGAGCCAAACTTGGCCGTCGTCATCGACGTTGTCGTCATGCTATACTGAAGATATATGTACGTGAGAGCAAACAACGAGGTGAAGACGAATAGGGTGGGCAAGAACGCGCGCCTGTTCGTTAATAATTCATGAGTTCTTGATTCCACGCACTCTAAATCTCGCCGTCATTACTACTTATATCTATATTTATACACACACACACACATATACCTTATATATATATATTTATCTGTGTGTGTGTGTGTGTGTGTGTGTGAGTGTTAGTATTGTATGCTGAAACACGAAAATCCTCGGGAGCAAATTGTTCATAATAATAAGCCTACATATAAAGAAAAACATCGAAAGTCAAAAAGTTGATATAACATTTACAATATATTACTTTTGGTACAAAGTAGTTATCTTCATTGAGTATAAAAATAATAAATAATTTCCATTTACACTATTTTTACTAATTAATTACTGAATTGTTAATTACATTGAAATACGTAAATTGTTACTATTTTACTTTTATATTAATTTTGCTTCATATCTCGAAAAAGTAACTATAAGTATTTTTTATTTGTTAAATCAAATTTATAACTATATTGTTAAGATATATCAAAAAAATACTAAAGTAAAAGATATTAAAAAGTAAGTGGACATTGTCTAATCGTTCAATTAAATAATCCATTTTTAAATATAAGGATAATGTATAAAAGTAACGTAAAACATAGAATGACATGTCGGTGAATGAGAATGAGGTAACTGTTTGTAAGTTCAGAAGGTTGAAAGGCCCAACAATTCTCTTTGACTATGTTTCTCAGTAACGTCCAATCATGCGTACCGCACTTACAACACGCAATTCCATCGATTTGTTAAGCAGCGTTTAATAACGGATCGATCCGGTATATTTCCATGTGATTACGTATACTTCGCGTTAATGACCTGCTTAATTATTTATTTGTCGATATGCGCATGAAGGGATTCCGATCCCTAGTGCGGCTTATCAATATGCGCGTTGATCACGCATCAGTTGAGTCATCCGAACGACCTGTTATTACGAGGAAGCCTCTCAATTGTACGCTTCTCTAGATGCATATTCGTTTGATATATCTACGAGTAAATAAAATACATAACTCACGTTCAGTATTCGTTACAAAGTTTCATAGTTAAGCGTTTAACATAATTGATCTTAACTGCTTCATGTACTGTTATGGCATGTGTTACATTTAACCGTTTTAAAGTTTTAAATCGAACAGATAACTGCGAACAGTGAGTTGTTTATAAATATATTGTTATGATATATTCGATCGGAAATAAAAAATACGCTCATAAATGAAAGAATATTCATCATTTTAGAAAATAAAGAAAATAAATGTAAACCTTTATATAATTAATTCTTAAATTAACGTTCTTCTATCAGTTATTATAATGTATTTTTTAAATTTAATTTTGATAATTTTTTTTCATGAATAGCTGATTGTGTAATTTAGTAAACATGCTTAAAATGGATGTGCATTTGCAATAAAAATTCTAAATTTAATTTTTTCTTAAATTTGATTTGAAACGATTTTCATGATTTTTAGGTAAAAAAAGTCGTGACTAAGAGTTAATTTTGTATACTTATAGATACGTTAGAATTTTTAGAACATTATTTATGTAAATGTAATAATGCCAGTCTCTATAAACAGTATTAAAAAATGTACGGAAAGAATAATTGAAACTACAAGTATTCAGAATAACTTGTCTTAAGAAACTTTGGTAATTTTGAGGTTAAAGGGGTAAAGGGCCACGAGGGTAGGAGTAAGAGTACGAATTGTGATTGACGTGTAATAATCCTTCTTGCCAGTTTTGAGCATTTCGTATGTGGTGGGCGCAGTTAAATCAAGCATTGGTATAAGATGGCTCGACTAATTGTACGTCCTATTTTCAGTGATAAAATGAAATTAAATTTTTCACGAGGAGCAAGATTAATTCCTTAATACCAAGTTTCTTCCCCTTCTTTTTTTAAGACGAGTCATTCATTACAAACCAACATAACGAGCGATATGAAACTTCTCGCTCGTAATAATTTTCATTTACGAAAGCATTACCTCTCTGCAAAGCGATGATAAAAAAAAATACGGAAATAGAGAGAAATTCTATCCACTTTGGTCTTCTAATTATTTTCTCAACGCGACGCGTCTTCTCACGTTCTCCTGATTCTTTCTCCCGTACCCTCAGAACTTGAGCGCGTTTGAATTGAATGGGCTCGCGTTACCATAATTTTGGCGATTGTTTCACTCCTTCTACTAAACGACACTTTACGGGGTGGACACGTTCAACAACAGTTTTTCCGTCTTAAGGCTTATCTAAGGTTTTTAATGGGATAACTTTAGCACTATTGCCTCCCTCGCGAGCTCATCGACGTACTTGTTGTATACGAGGGGCGCAAATCTTCCCTGTATCGACAAACTTTATAACTACCGGACGAGATCCGGTTTTTGTACATTCTGCAACGTCGTTTACGTTTTTCAAACATAAAACCTCCGCGATTAATTAAATTTCAAAAAAAACAAACATTTTGACATTAACTTGCTTTATAACATGTAGTATTCTTTTATGTATAATTATACATTTATATATAATAATTATTGTATATTAAATTTTGAAGAACGATACTATTTTAATATACGCATATGGGTATAGAAGCAACCCCCAAATTTATAAATCCAATTACAGAATTCTATATTGTATTTGTAACTCTAAATACATCTGAAAAATAGTCGAAAGTTGCAAAAATTAAACCGAGACCTAGAAAACCGTGGAAAAGTTCATCGTAGCCCAGAGGGTACACTACTTTACTATGCGATCTGATTCTCACACGACACCTCGAACATTAAGTGGTCCGATTTTTTTCGAAGGGGAGCTTTTTACGTGCACATGTACACGGAGAGAAGTTTTCCCACGAAAAATGGAAAGTCGATAGCGTGTACTCTTTTACTGATACGAGACAAGAAAGCCTATATATGGCGAGACTTGGACGAAATCGGAATTTTTTTCTTCTCTCGCGCAAAATTCCACGCTTTATGGATTGACAACGAATATGTATGTGTGTGTGTGTGTACACAGACACACACCAGGGATAATCATAAATATAACGGAGGCAAAGCCCCTTCAGGATATCGGAGGTCCACGGGCCGATTGCGCCTTTCGGGCTTTTATCGGCTCGTAAACCGGGTCTTCCCTTTCGCTCAAGGGAATGATTTTGTATTTAACGCCTTATACTTGACCTCTCTCGCGATCGGTTTTTTTTTCTTCTCACCCGAGTAATGTCTCTATATCACTAGTATCGAGAATGAAAATTTGTATTTTACGACCGTCGAAGGATCTAGCCTTCATATCCTTGGTCAGTGTTATAGAACTTGTGTGTATATGTATATAAAAATGTTACGGCGGTTATTTTGCCCGTTAAACGCTAAAAGGCTCGGTGTCCTTCGAATTTCTATCCTTCAAATATTTTACGTGATCATGTATTCCCCCCTCTCTCTCATCCCATCTTTTTTTAATTTATCGTATGTCTACTGTATACGATTTCATTATATATATATATATATATTACATGTATGTGTTGCTGCATGTATTCGTACACATAGGTATACATCTGAGAATATGCGTATTCCATATTATAGTATTGCATATAGTAATGTTTTAAAATAATCAATAAAAAGGTTTATTTAGCATCTGGCAAAATTCCAATAAAATTGTAACACGTTATTAATAAAATTGCTTATTTTATTTGCATTACTGTTAAAACAAAATGCAATATTTTTTTCGCAAAATTTATTTGGTTTTAAATTATAATTATTACGCAACGTTAATATTAAATTAATTAACATTGTACTATATTTTTACTTAATAATGGGCAAATTATAATTTCAATAATTCAATAATTTTAAACCTTTATAGTCGCAAGAATTCATTTGTCGATTTGAAGTTAAAATTAATGTTAACTCAGAGGTGAAATTTATTGAACACTTATAGCTATTTGTATAAATTGTTACGTATGAAAAGGAGAGAAGCGAGAAATGAAAAGGTGAACTGCGGGATTCGACCGCGAGACCTCAGAGTGCGAATCGCGCGCTCTAACCATCGAGCTATCGTCCACCCGACGGAGCATCGACGATACGAGCTACACACTTCTTATCTGTCACTTGACTCCTTCTCATATGCCTAAGTCGCACGACGATGCTGTGACAAAATCTAGAATAAGTAATTACTTTAATTAATTTTGTAATTTTAATAGATCCTAGGTCTCTTATTACTTCCTTGATGTATCGCTTGCAAAAATTACAGTCGCAATTTCTTTTATTATTGACTGTTTCCAAAATTTTATTTATCAACCATTTATGTTTGAGTAATTCTTTTAATCTTTATTAATGATCAATTTATAGGAATCACAGTATAGTCCAACGCATAAATCTATATCAGTCAATCAATCCAATGCAATTTTTTAAAATTTATTGTTTATCTCTTTTTATATCTATATCATTCTTATACTTTCTTTTGGTTTCGTTTTATTCCTTCATTTTGTTTTATATATGGTTCATATTTTCGTAGTCGATACTACCTCGTCGAGTTGCTTTATTGAGCAATGTTACGATTTCATCGAAAGACATGAAATATCACTATAGCCTTCATATATCTTCCGTAGAAACAAGAGAAGGGAAAAGAGAACCGACACACAGAGAGAATGGTAAAGACAAAGAACAGAAAGAGAGAGAGAGAGAGAGAGAGAAAATAATAAAATAGGTGTACCAGTAATTGCAGTAATTAGTCGTTTTCACACTCGTCTCTACGAAATCAAAAGATCGCTGGCGGATCTCTTTCTAAATTGAAATAAATGAATCATTCGATTCAGCATATTGTCTAAACTATACATATATAAATATGAATTATAAAAGCGGAAAAAGTTATTTTTCGTCCAAATATTTTCCTTTTTTTTTAATGAAAAGAATATTATAACCCGGTTTGTATTATTTTATTAAAAAAAATACTATTTTTACGAGTATTTTTTTATTGATATTATTGTTAACCCGAACAATATAACCATAGTATTTTAACGGAATATTTCAGTTTTAACTGTAAAGTAAATTCTCCAATAATTTTAACAAGCAACTTGTCATTCTTATATTGATACTAAATGTTTGATAGGTCTATTTTATTGTTACAATAATATTGAATTAATAATGATATCGAATAAGTATATAAAAATAATATTATCTACCGATAGTAAGAAATACACGTTATTTTATACAATGTTTAAACAATATGAATTTTTTTATGAATTCTAAATTTTGATGTACAATGTCCTATTCTCGCGTTTCAATGTTAGTGTCAGAGCTAATAAGATTTCCTTAAGAAAGATCGGAATTCACCTGTATTTTCCTGTTACGTTAATCCCCTTACCTGTCAACCATATATATACATCTTTCTTTACAAAAACACGAAATGAAAACTATGATCGTCTACATTGATATATCTATAATATAAAGAATGTAGAAAACTTTTTAAATACAAACTGGTATATCAATTGGGACTGGTATTAGATGTATGATATACGTCACGTTTAAGATATCTACAAATATATTTAACTGTTTCACCTTTTCGGATGTTGTTACATCGTTTTTTTTCAAATCTTTCGTCAGATAACTTTTATATACTTGTATGCAGCGTAAGGTAAAAGAAAAATTGAAGTTCTTTTATCAAGCAGTGATATTTATGCTATAGATGAACAAGTTTAAACTATTCGCACTTTTTTTATACAAGATTTACTAATGGTGATTTTTAGTAAATAGTATGATGCTTTAATTTACATATACATAAGAGTGTTGCAATATTATATGCGGTTCTTATTATATTAATTGTACTTTAATAAAGAAATATTAATAAGTAATGAAAAAATATCAATTCACATCAAAATTGGGAGGTATTGGGTATTTATCTGGAAATATAATAGTGCATAGATTAACGGAAATATAGGTATATTTTATACGTAAATTCTATAGTATAAGTAGTTAATTTTTACTATTAAATTTTGCAATTCGAATATAATAATTTGTATAAATAATAATATACAAACAAAATTTGTAGATAATGTTTACTTTTTGCAAAATCTGTATAGAAATGATTATGTTATTATTTGTAAATAAAATTGTTTAGTATAGAATTCTGTTAAAAAATTAGAATGGCTTGAAAACGATCGAGGTACAGATATTATTCAATTTCTCCGCATCACGAAAGCATAAGACAGGTTAACGTTTATTATCGAGCGCATTTGTTCGATCGAGGAAAGGAAAAGATCCTTATCTTGGGGATTTGTCGAAAGTGGTTCAAGCTAGGTTGAGGCCTCCATTAGTAAAGAGACTGTTGCTCCTTCAATAATTTGGAAGTCTAATGTCTAGGATGGAAATGGTTTCCTTATACGAGTAAAAGCACGATAAAATAGAGAGGGAGATTCACAGATGAATTGACACCTGCACACGCGCGCGAGAAATCTCGACTGCCAAAGAAAATGCCATCACGAGGAGAAAGATGAAGAGAGAAATCTTGTGACGAACACGTTGGCGTCCTTTTCGAAGCCTTGAATAATGCAAGTCCGCGCGAGTCGCTGCTTAAGAATTCGATCGCTTCTTCTTTGATGAAAAAGAAGGAAAGGAGAGACGAAGCCAGATGATGGAGACGAGAAAGAAAATGAGGGGGAAATGAGGAAAGTTAAAAAAAATGAAGACGATCGTTCTAGCAGTATGAGTTTCTTAAAGGAAATTCTTGATATTTCCATTTTTATAACTTACCAATTTATTAATTGCCTTACCTTGTATTAAAAGCTATTTTTCTGAAATCATTCTTTAACGATCTTCTTTAATCTTACGTTATGTATAATAATTGGCTTTAATAGCCAAACAGCTTCTTTGATATTCGAACTCAATCTTTATGCTAATATTCTCATACTTTACACTCTCCCTATACTACTAATATTTTATTACTTAAATTTATATTTATCCATAAAATTATATTAGCACACCATCGTAGTTATATAAATATAAAAGGATGTCCTTAATTCACTTGACATCTTTTATTATATAAAAGGTTATTGATGCAGTTAAAAATTGATTAGCTGCTGAATTCATCTCCTCTAAAAATACACAAAATATATCAATAGTAAAAAAATTTTTTTAAAATATCACGAATGCGAATAATAAAATAAATATACGCATAGTACAATCAAATATTCCCTCGTGCAGAATTTGAATTTTCTACACGGTTACTTCGCGTTCCGTTGACGCAGTCCACAAGAGACCACGCGATGAGTCAAATATTTTTTATAGAGTTTATTTGTACTATACTGATGTCATAATCGCCAAATTGATCACAAAAATTTCATACTCTTAACATTATCGATAATATTTCTATTACGATTTATCTTCTACGCGATATAATACAATTGAAATTATAATAATACGTTGTATATTGATATCTATTATTCTGATAGATATTCGTTTTCGAGCGGTGTAGTTGATTTATATCAAAGTACACAAGCCTATATGCGCTTGCGGGCATGAGTTTGTAACACTTGTGTTAGTTCAGAACAGAATTTGCTACAGTATGTGCCTCCTTCTCTGTTGTCGCGCCACTGACCAAAATGACGACGACGTGAAATGTTCAAAACGTCAATCCACGCAACTATGCAGTGGAGTTAGCTACTGCATAAGCGACGGTTGGGCTTTATATGAACTTGACAAGTGTGTAGACCGTATATAAATACATTTTTATATATTATACATTTATTTCTTTCACCAATTCGCGACACGATGCGTTTATTCACGATGATTACTCAGAAATTAACCAACTTTTATATATGTACTATGAGATATACGCATAAAAGTAATCAACTTAATTAGATAATTACATGTACAATGGTAGTGGAATTGGTGAATTACTTTCAAGTAAAATTAATGTTTATTTTAACTCTACTTCGTCTGTTACCGCAGCTATTATAGATATATTTTTTAATTTTCTTCTTGAAAAGTAATTCCAACTGTAATCCACCGTATCGGTGAAAGCATCGTTTTGAAGCATGCGAAAGCGGATCTCTGTACGCATTAATAAATCCTGGCTAGTCGCACCCATCCTCACGAGCGCGCGTCATTGCCTCTTTTGAAAGAGAGGGACAAGACTAGCTACTCAGCAGAGGTTAATACAAAATGAATCTACGACGTGCGGCATTCGTTACTATCCTTAAAAAAGCGGGGTGGTGGAAGGAAAGACGCGAAAGGGTAAATGGCGCTCACTAGAGCGCACCGTGAGATTGCGAAGTAACGCCCCACCAAGAACTCGAGTTTGAATAATGCAGACTTACAAGCCTGCTTAAAACCTATCGGTTTCTCTCCGGCAGGGTCTCATTCTCCGAATGCTCTTTCCGCGCAGACTTTGCCGGAAACGGCAGCGCGGACGCGCCACCGGAGTGAGAAGTGGACTAAGATTGATTTTAGATTGGCTAGAATTGAAATGCCTTCGGCCAACTCTCTCTCTCTCTCTCTCTCTCTCTCTCTCTCTGCTTCTCTCTATTTTGGAGTATATGTGTGCCTCTAGCCTGCACTCCTCGCTGCATTCTCCACTCTCCTAGTGTAAACGTATCGGTTAATATAATTTAGAACCCGAAGGAACTTGCCGCACACGCTTCCTTCTATAACTGGTTTAAATTGCAAAATAGAATTTTGTTAAATTTGTTATACGCGACAACAAAGGTCTCGTAGCCAGAAAATTAGTACGTATTATTTTATTACGTGTTTATCTTTATAACCATAGGTATAAGCAAACTCTCGAAAGAATATCCCTCTGCTTTTTTTTAGCAGGTGGTAGAAAGGCTTTTCGCGGTGGCGATATATCGAGATAGCGAGATACAGCCACGCGACAGTTACGCTTTCTCACGGAAATCGATATGTATATGTACGGATGAGGGCAAAGGCATAACTCGTCGGCCGACTGCCGGCGCCGAGCATTTATCACTCGTCGATGGAATACAAACGCGGAAGTTATTCCACCCCCTCGCGTACCCTTGATCTCGTTCAACGACAACTGTGCGTCTGTTATCATCGATGTTTCTATCACTGTACCCAGATTTAAAGCCTCTCGATCAGTGTTTCGTAATTATTATGGCAGATACCACGTCTCGCTCTTTTCTAACATTTTTCTTAACAAATCGAGTAATCTTTGATTATTCCAAAATATTCTTTTATGTAGATATTTTTTAAAATTTAGTAACAAGTGAATTAGCGAGTAACAGTCGTTATTTTACCTAAAATTGTTAGATGCGTAATCTATAGCTATTCCGTAATAAATTACAGAACGTCACTTTTCAGTATTGACGATTTCGAAGTAATGAATGATATTCTATTTACGAAGCTGTTTTATCAAGTTAAAAATTAATCGTACGATTAATTTGAATGCAGTTTTACGTATATATAAAATGAGGTTAAAAATAACTACTACATAAATATATGTGCACAGGTCGTATACAATTATGTATAATAAATACAGGAAAGCGTTAATATTTTAAATCATTATGTGAAAACCCATACTATTTAATGTAATTACATAATTTTGCATATTCATTGAACGAAAACAAATAATTAATAAATGAGCCTGAGTGTTCATTGTATACTCCCGATTCATTATGTATGCGATTCCTCATTATTCGATTATTATTTGCAATTTATACGGAATCAAATTCACCTGGTATATGGCTTGATTGTACGTAATACATATATATAAAAGATTGAATAATACGGAATTTTTATCGTTCTAAAACAAAATTTTACAAGTATTTTGCTTTTGCTTATGTATATACGCAACGGCGGTACCTTGTGGGCTTACTACCTTCGTTAAATTAATTGTAGAGAGAAATAGCAAGTGCGAACAAATGAACAATGACAAAATAAAATGTCCGCAGGCAGTCGATACGACAGCTTGGTTCGTTATCGTGTTCTTGGGTAAATGGGCTCGATTAGCGGAAGATCATTTCCACAAATTCACGCTGCAAACGGCCAAGATTACGAGCGTTTTGTAGCACTCATTTGATTTTATAGCGCTTGAAGCACTCGGATGGTATGACATTCAAAAAAAAGATATTATTTTGTGCTCTATGAACTCAATAATACTTTAATATTCAGTGTTAAAAATGTTATTAATCTATAAGGTATTTCATTGCAATGGTATATACTCAATATAATAATCACACGAAAGAATAACGTAAAACAAAAATATTTGAAATATTTCAATAAAAGCTAGATTTAGTTAATTTCATTAATTATTTTAAGAGGGTGAATATATAAATTATCGTTATTTATTTGTTGGACATTGATTGTTGACTTTCTAATATTAGTGAATTAATAAAATTCATTTTAATAAAAAAGAATTTAAATTTATATTTGGTATATTGTTAGTTTAAACAACATGAACCAATATATTTATCGATAAACAGTATACTGGTACAGTAAATACAGAATAATTAATTGCATTACGTTAATAATAATAAAATGTTTGCAAGCTTGTATTGAAATAGTTTACGATCTATACATGAATATCTTCAGTGCGATATAACGATAAATATATAATATTGGCCTAGTTATCACGTGTTTATTTGGCTAAAGGTATTTAAATCAATAAAAATTAAAATTGATCACATTGAATTCCACACGTTTTCATAACTGTGTAACGAAACTCACCCTTGGTAATATAATACAAATGCCTCATCAATTCCTGAGCGAAAATAAAAACATCCCTTTGCCGTGAACGTAGCAGACATTTAATGGCGTTCGTCTATCCGTTCATTCGTTCCCCCCTTCCCTCTATGACGTGATTTACGATGGGAGCATCGTGAGACTTTTATTTCGACCAAAAATTAGCGAATCATTATCCACGACGTCTAACCCACGTCAATTCACCTCCTTTTCTCAAAATAATATCATCCATCTTTCCTCGGTCTGAGAGGACGAAAGAGCTTCCCGACATATCGCCGTGACTGTGCTTCTTTATCTCTCGCAGACGTGTAGCTGTCTATACATATATCTACACACGTACCTATATATATATATATAAAAATATCTAAGAATACTGGCTTCCGAAACTTGTGTCGAGGCACTACAATGCTCGAAGGAAGCGCACCTCCGGGGCGAGATATGAAAAATGCACGTGCACCCGTTTGATGACGCGCAATCGTCGAAATAAAATTTTCATGTCGTGTAATATTAATCGTGTTTGTTTAAGCGCCACGAGGATAAAACTGATTTCATCGTTTGTTACCAAATTTCAATAGAGGCTCTTGCAAATTATCATCTCTTCTTGTATCGGAATTAATTAGACTGTTTGCGCTAATTTACACTGACAAAGGCGTCTTGTTTGTATATCTAACGCACCTCACTTATGATAAATACGCGCAACCTACATTACAGCAAACTCTACATAATTGAACAGTTTCAAATGCGTGTTGTTCAACAGTCGAGAATCGAAAATTATATAGTTAATAAATATTTTAGAAAATCGTAGTATCGCACAAAAGAAGTAATATAGAGTTAATTAATCGAATACAAAATTCCAACTCTAAAATTGTAGAATAAAACCTTAAGTAAATCTTATTAGTTATTTGCCACCCCCGTACCACTTAGCAAAAAAGAAAATGTTTCCTCAGAAATTTAAGAAGTAAGAGCATAAATATATTATTATGGATATGACAGACTCAGAAATACTTGCTTTTATATCTTTTTATAAACAAAAAATTAAGTTTTGGAAAAAGTTTTGTTCGTCAGGCCTTCAAGCATATTTTAAACAATATACCCAAATTTTTCCAGATTTTTAAATCCATAATTTAATTAGAATGCTTGGGTTGAAAGTCTTTTTAATACAACTCAATAACCCCAATTATCTTATAGCAAAGTATCTACAACTTACTTTGTTTTTACAATATGATACTTATATATATATTTACAAAATAATTAATAATTTAAAAGAAAATTAATAATTCAATAAAAAGTTCTTGACTATGTGTTGTTTGGTTATTGAATTATTTATATAATTTTTAACTATTTTGTAAAAATGCAAGTACTACCTATACGTTGTAAAAAATAAAAGAATATAAAGAATTTGTCCTATATTCGTGTAATAATTATAACTTCATTTTTAGATGGGCAAATAACGAAGTAGATCTTTGTATATATGTTAACTATTGTTGTGTATTGGAAGTCAATCTGTAACCTTTGATTAACAATCGAAAAATTATAGTGAGTCTACGGTAAAAATTGTAGTAATCTATTTGCAAATATTATGAATTTTTAGATAAACTTTTCTCGAACAACTGATACGTCCTAAGTTTACAGTGCTGAGACTATAATTTTTATTAGAAAACTCTTTTCGATTACCTATATAATATTAGCTTCCAAAGTAATAGTTCTAATCTATTATGAAATTTGTATAACTTTTATAAACATTGCAATATATCGGTTTTATTAAGTGCATTTACTTGTAGCAATTTATATCTTGTCTGGTTGTATAATTTTATTATTGTGTTTGTCAATACAGTATTTGTCGGTAACGCAACTTACCTTATGCATAAGTAAATAAATTCAACTATAATGTATATAAAATAATACGAAAGCGATAATAGAACGATTATCATTAACATAACCAATAAGGACATCATATGTTTGGTAAACAGATCGTGCCCAGCTTGTAGGATATGTTTTCTGATATAAAAATATGAAGAAAGCCAGAGCCACAGACCCTAGCAATCATTTTTCCAAAAGTTATACACTATTAAAGCAAATTTTACAAAAAAGGGGACTTCACTTTAAATGCTTGTAATTTCTAAACTATCAAATATTGACATTCAAACCAAAGTTTAATGAAAAACTGAGATAAGATAGATATAACTTAAAAAAAATATGCTCAAATCCCTTAGATTAGAACAAAGTTGTAGCCGAATTAAAAATTTGAAGAAATTTTAAACAAAAATTGGGCATTACAAATTTTATTAATTTTTTAAGCTAAATTTCTTCAAATTATTAATTTGGCTATAACTTTGATCCATTCTAATGGATTCGAGCGCTTTTTTAATTGTATCTATTTTGTCTGTGTTTTTCATTAAACTTTGGTTTGAATGTTATAATATTTGATAGTTTAGAAGTTACAAGTATTTAAAGTAAAGTCTCTTTTTTTGGAAATTTTGCTTTAATAGAGTGTAACTTTTGGAAAAATGATTGTTAGGGTCTGCGGCTCTGGCTTCCTTTATATTTTTATATTAGAAAACATATCCTACAAGTTGGACACGATCTGTTTCCCAAATATATGATGTTTTCCTTGTGAGTTCTATACTAAACTAAAGCTAAAAATGACTATACTTCGTTTTATTCAAAATAGTTAATAAAAGAAAAATAAAAATGTATAATATTAAAATGCTGTTGACTTTATTAATCTCCAAATGATATCATGATTATTGAGTAACTAATATGTTATCTTAAGAAAAAAATCCTTAAATGATTACTGACATGTATTCATATATGTATAAATCCTAATGTTTTAAATAATAATTTATTAATACTTTATTTAAAAAATATTCATAAATAATCAAATTTACGTAATTGTAGATTAACTACAGAATATTGAAATTTATGTAAATATGTACATTTGTTACAGGGAATCTCTTGGGGAGAATGGACGCCTTGTTCACGGTAACGTATAAAATTATAATTCGTTTTTGGAAAATTATGCTGTTAGTTACGTTGCGATATTTATCGTAATAGATTGAAATTTAATTTCTGGAATAATAATGTGACCTTATTTAGGGTCTGCAGGAACTAGTTGTTTACTCTTTTTATACTCCCAAATTCGGTGCTAATCAGCGACGAGGATACCCGATGTCATTGTGAAGAAAGTATTTCTTGAAAATACATTTCCCAGTGGTGCTTGTTTCATTCGGCAGAGAACGGGAATCGAACCCAGGGACTCAGGGTACGAGTCCTCCGGTCTCCTGTATGAACCATCGCAACCTACATCCTATATAAAGTGTTTTCTTAAAACATACTACATTTAAGTGAAATAAATTTTTTTTGTAAATTAAAACAAATTTAAGGGGAATAATATAAGACTATGTACAACATTTATAAATATTTATCCGTTTTAAATAGTTTATAACAATAATATACGTTTAAACTTCAATATTCACTACAAATTCCATTTCACTTCAGTGGTTTTGTTTCAATAAAATATATAGTAATAACAAAATAAAATATTTATATGAAAAACTGAATATTTCATTTGTAAATAATTAATTTATTGTGATTTAGTGCATAATTAATTAATTTATTAAGCATAAATATAATAAATTGCTTAGTATAAAACATCGCATCATTATGTCATCAACCACTTAAAAAATTTGTTATCGCTCGATCAACTCTAGTAGAAATTTAACATTTGGAAGTTAATAGATACTTAATTTTTTTCATTAATTGGACATTCGTGCGGTATTTTATGATAATTGGCTATATTTTGGCTCAGAAAATCGTTACACCTATGGTAAGATTTTTACTAGGGAACAATTAATAGTATATAACGATTGTTTTTAATAACAAAGCGTGCAAAATGTTTTAACTAATGCACACTACTTTTTATACAATTATACATAAACTGCAATTTCAATAAAATTTTACACATATATAGTGATATTAGAAAAAAAATTAATGTTTTAACTTTAATTTTGTAATGCATTATTAAAATTTGTTAAAGCCAAGAAAAAAGTTATTTTTGTTAATATAAATAACCGAGAGGGTAATAGAAAAAGAAAGGTAAATTTGAGTAGTAATATTAAAACTAGCTGAATAATATAAAATTGTTAGTTATCAGTAAAGGAATATAAGCTTAAACTTTCAATTAATATTTGTTCTCACTTGGAATTAGCAAGTATATAGAATAAGCCAGAAAACTACACATCACAAATATCCTAATCATGATTAAAAGTTTAACTTTCGAGCAACTCATAAACTAGTTCAAGGAAACGAACTATTTAAAATCTCGGGAGATCCCTACCTCTGTCATTATTATTCATCGGCTTGAAAATCCGCAATTCCGCAGTGCGATGAAAGCGAGACGGTGCCTCACGTAGAATCCAGAGATGAGGAAAAAGAAAGACGGGCAGTTAAAAAAAAAAGGAACAAAAATAATCCGGAGAGTAGAATTGTAAGGAGGAAAAGAGAGATAAAGAAAGAGAGATGGGGGTAAAAACTGGAATAAAAGTGTGCAAAGAACAAAATTACCGCACCTTTCCCACTCTCAGGCCATTGTATTAATCAATTTCAATTCTTGTTTCGCGGGTACGGCAAGCACGGGACTAGGGTTCGACCGGCAATGAACTGTTTCCTTCTTTTTCACTCTTTCTCTTTCTCTTGGCCGTTTAA
Organism: Theocolax elegans; assembly: GCA_026168455.1. Classification (NCBI taxonomy): domain Eukaryota; kingdom Metazoa; phylum Arthropoda; class Insecta; order Hymenoptera; family Cerocephalidae; genus Theocolax; species Theocolax elegans. Next base: position 51,971,173 of record CM047429.1, on the reverse strand, counting down.
TTTCCTGGGACTCTTGAGCCGCGCACGCTAACCGAATATCGAATCGATCCCTTTTCACTGGCAAAAGATCCTCCTCTTTCATATTTTTTCCTCTCATTTTCCTCTTGAACTTATTTTCATTTCGTGATGTACCCTTTCGCTTCAACCCTTTTTTTTCTTGAATCCTTGGCTTGGGGTTCGTAGACATAGTTTGCCAGCGATAATTTCACCGTCTACGAGACGCTTGTAGTCGCGCTTTCCCCGGGAAGTCGCAGAAACAGCCTAGGTTCCTTGCCTCCCGGTGCGGCCTCCGAATAATTTATGAGTTTTATAAGTTCGGACTCTAGCAGGTCGGAAACGCCTATTTTACGATCTTACTGCCGTCTTATATCTCCATCGATCTCTAGAGCTATAGTCGCCCCTCACTTATTTCCCCCTTCTTTTGGCCTCTTCGCTATTCTCTCACACTCTTTCTACCTTCCTCCACCTCCTCCTCTTCTCTCTCTCTCTCTCTGATTTTCTTTCTCTTCTGCTTCGGTCTTTCCTTCCTGTTCTATTTTCTACAAGTTTTTAGAGAGATCCATGAGGGTTATATATTCCCCGCGGAGACCGTCGCGTCCGTGGACGACACATCGCGCAGCCTTCTTGCGTGAATCACCGCAAATCCTTTGGGCTTTTCTTTTTTTACACTAGCCGTTCATATCTTTTACATACTTTTTGACTATTCCTGGCATTTATCCTTTCTCGAAGGTAAAAACATTGTAGAATAATATTTGTTCAAGCAAATTTATATAATATTCGTATAAACTGTGGCGATAAATACAAATACCGGTAAACAGTTGTAATATATTATTATTTTCGTAGATTGAATAAAAAGATTACACGAATATTATCCGAGTTCATTATAATTCCGACCGTGCGCAATAATGTTGTTCGTCCAATCCTGGATATTATATCCTGTTATTGACAGACAGTCGAGTAGATGAAATGCGTAGAAGCAAACTATGCATAGTACGATAAGGATGTAATGCATCCATTTCCACACAAATGTATGAATTATGTGTGTATTGGTGACTTTTATCGTGACCGACAATACCATAATTTTTGATCTGGTGTTACTATTATAAATGAACGGCTGACTACAGTTGTTCCATTTACAGAATGTCACGTATAGTTAAATTAGTAAAATATACTAAATTTTATAAAAATTATTCATATTTTTCAAATTTACAAGTTTTTAATTTTACAATATTATAATTTAAATAGTATTTGAAGAAACATTTTTCCACAAAATGTCACCTAGTAAACCTAAATTGGTTCATTTCGTATACCCTACACACTAGTCAAAAATGCATTCAATCAGTTTACGGAAGACAGTATTATGAAAATTACATTTATCTCACAGACAATTATTAGATAATTATAAGTAATTAAATAAAACTTGTAAAACAAACTATATATCCATAGTCACATAGTAATAACGACAATAAATGAATGATTATTACTTTCTTTAAGCATCTCTATCGTTTCCGAAATTGTTATAAAATACAACGAAAAAACAATCCATTCATTTAGAGTGAAAACTGAGTTATTTTTAACAATGTGTGTCTCAGTTTTATGCATTTAATTTCTATGTTTTAAAAATCAACTTTTAAGTACTAAATTTTAACTATTGGTATACACCAAGTAAATGTGCAACCTTAACTAACAGCATCAATTATAACACATATAAATATATACATGTACGTATAAAACAGTTTATCCTTAATTAACAGGAGTTGCGGAGGAGGAATCGCAAGGCAACAAAAACGGTGTCGCAGAAAGCCATGCAAAGGCAGACCTTGGAACATCAAATACAAAGTTTGCAACGTTCAGGTACGAATGAGACATATCTTGTATTTTTATGCTTTACGCACGATAATTATTATCAAGTGCTACTTCTCAACACTGGAGGAGTACTAGTTCTCGTGCAAACAAACTAAACTCAACTTCTCGCGGCTTATAACAGCTCAGTAAATTTCAACTCTGTAGTATAACTTGCATACTAGTGTGACGTTGCTCAGCTTATTGTAACCCACGATTTCGAGTCGTGGATTACAAAAAAATCTCCTTAATTATTATTACCTTGTAATATTTATTTATTTTCAATTTTCGAGGTATAGCGGCCTATAATTAAGTACAATTTATTTACTAATTAATATAATTGAGTATAGTTTAACTTTGACAGTGCATTTCTGTTTCATAATTTATAGGATGATGAAGAATTTTATTTAATTACACTTACAACATAGGTAAACAGCTAGATATATTTATTTTATTTAATTTTCGTAATCCGTAACATAGATAAATAGTATAAGTAATTAAGCCATTAAACTCTCGCTTACATTCCACAAACATATTGGATGAAACGCGTTAATATTTGTAATTATTCTGATTCACAAGCTTCTCATATACGATAAAATATTATCAAACATATTTAGTTAATAATAAAGAAATTTTTATTTCGTAATCATAAAAAAATGTACACCAATCTGCACGGTTAAACTATATACGACAATCTTGATAGAGGGTTGAGTGTCGCATAACAGTATAACAGTAGTGCTACACTGGGTTCAATCTTAGGATCATAAAACTATGGTTATCGCGTCGTGTCGGACATCACTAGGTTAATACAACGAAGCCTCAATAATATGAAATAATCAGGCTCTAATATCGGTGCAGCTCTAACATATCGTTTCATCGCTTGTCTGATCGTCTTGGAGTAGCACACGACGAATGTACCGCGATCTGAAGCGCATTGCGCTCGCTATCGTCGGGGCTTTACGGCTCGCTTATCCTAACGTTCCGCGAACAACCGGACGTCGTTGACGTACACGCATAGGACACCTGCATCCTCGCACACTCTACTGGGAGAGAAACAGAGGGAGAAAGGGTGAGAGAGAGGGAGAGGGGGGAGAGAATCGGTGCAACAACGGCATCGAGCCTGCAGCCAGATATCGCATGGCCCGCGGGGACGCGACGCGCGATGCAGGTGACCCGACCCACATTTTCACTGATTCGACTCTACTCTACTCTCTTCCTCTTCCTTTATGTTTGCACCGAATGTGTGTATATATATAAATACATATTTTCGAGGATATATGTATGTATGTATATACGAATATCTATATACACATATATATAGACGGGCAATGTATCCAGAACGAAAATTCTATGTGCCTGTGCCGATGCATGGAAGAGACGAATCTCGAGTGTGCAGGGGTCTCGATCCCTCCGTGTATTTAGGAGAGAGGCGTATGGCGTTTTGACCTCGTTCGAATATCTGCCAACTGGATTTGCCGAGTTTGCCTTAGAAATGTACACATCGCGGCATCGCGGAGGTTTGCGTCGACGCTTGTAGATACATCTGTGTGTGTGTGTGTGTGTGTGTGTGTGTGTGTGTGTGTGGTAGACGACGGTGGTTTTAACCTGCGGTAAGGGGCTCAAGCAATTGGTCTTTATGGTACGAATGAGTTTGTTCTGCCTTTCCGATTCGAGCTTCAAAATTCTTTTGTTTTTAAATCGTACCCGCACGTTAGGATCATTTAAAATTTTTATTGCTACTTTCCGTACAGCATATTTTATGCAGCTGTGTGGGATTCGCTTTTTCAAATACATTGATTGTTACGATTCATAATTACAATTATATATACATTTTACACACAAACGTCATGTCTTTTTATCACATAATTAGCATTAATTTAGTAGAAACTGGCAATTTAACTTATGTATAATACTTATTGTGTTTTTGCATCAAATATTATAAAATTTACTAAACTATTTATATCAACTAACTATTAAATCACTAAGATATTCCTTTCTATATTTAATAAGTAATAAATAATTTGTTTAATACAATAAGCGAAAATAGGTGTCAATTTTTCTTCTATACTAATGAAACGTTTTTGTTTCACATACCGTAGCTACTAATTAAAGTAAAGTTCAAATTTTGTTGTAATTTAACCTATTTAAAAATGTCTAAAGATAAATTAATCACATTTATCTTTGTAAATAATGATACAAAGGAAGAATGAAGAAAATCAATTGTAAAATATTCGAACACTCTAACAAACGATCTGCATATCTAGGAATGTTTTACTTGACTGCTCACGAGTAGCTGGACAAATAATTTAAATATTTTAAGATTTGTTCATTTTAATACGTTCTGAATAAAGCATCAACAATTTTTTTATCACAGACTATATAATTACCAAATTTCAATATATATTTTTGATTAAAATTGAAATTTTCATAAATAAAAAACATTTACATCTTTTCATAAACTAATAAAAACCCTGTGTAATAATTACTTTGTAAGTAAAAAATAATTGTTGTTCAACAGTTACGAAAAAGTCACCACAATAAAATAGCGTATTAGTTAAAAAAAGTCCTTCATGTAAACATAAACATTAACTCAATAACGTTCTTCCAGATGATTAGAGTATAATATAAAGTGTACGATTAGTGTACGATTAACGCAGTAAATGAAAATTAAGCAATAGCGTATAGGTATATAAAAATCGAACTGCAACGCTTTTCTCTTTGAGTGGTAATTCGATCGTCTGTCACCTATAGCGACGTCATTAGAAATAGCAATCGCTAAAAGTTTCATTGGCGCAAAGCTATTCCATAGTAAAAGATTCCAAAATATCCATGAAATGGAAAAGGGGGAAAAAGAAAGAAAGTACAAGAGAAAGGACGAAAATTGACACTGACGTTCCAGAGTACCTTTTTTCGCAACTCTTTCACTCCATGTTTATTCCAGGCTTTTTGCATTTGCTTTACTTCGAGCAGGAGATAGTTGTCAGGAACATTCTGGATATCTATTAATTTATTTATACAGATCGGAAAGGTTTTAGTATTTGATACTGCAAACATTACTAGTGACGCATTCAAATCAATTCATCATTAAAAAAACCGTTGCTAATTGTATTAATAATAATATTAGCACGTAGCTTCCTCGTATAGTGATTATTTTTTTTTTGTATAACATTACTTTAAGCTACTAGTATGTTGTAACTCAAAATCAATTAAAGATAATGAACAAATCTTGTGCAAAAAGACAAAAAACATCCATACTCTACAAATTACATTGTTCATAATATTTAAAAAAAAATAATATTAAGTAAAAAACTTGCGCTAATAGCGTACAAAATGATGTATGTCGAAAACTCGCTAATTAAGGCAGAAAACTTATACAAACCTAAAATCGTAATATTTTTCTAAAAAATAATAAAAGAAATCAACAAAATAATATGTTAAGCTTGAAAACATAAGATCCGAAATTAAAATATGAGAAAACTATTTGACATGTGTAACCAGCCGAAGAAGTCATTTTAAATAATGTTTTAATTTAACTTTTTCAAAAATCAAAAATTACAATTTAAAACGTGCACGAAAAGAACATCCTTTTTTTCTCGAGAATAAAGGCTCGAGCTTTTTATGAGTGAAAAGTACTTGGTATAACCAGTACTCACAATTATTTTTATACAAAAACGTCGATAACATTCTGAACTAAGAATTTTTTTTAAAAAAAGAACTATTTTTTCGATAACACAAAAACAATTGAAGATAATGGAACCTCAAACCAGCAGATAAATAAGTTTATTCTCTACAAAACATCATTTCACAAACATACCTATTTTAAAGGTAACATTAAGAAAATCCAAAAAACTGATATAAAAGAATTGATTCTAACTTCAAAACATCTGTAATAGCTTAAATTTGCATAAGTACAGATTAAGATAGCTTTAAAAACGCGTCGATTGAGTCGGAATATATTCAAATTAGTTTGACAGAACCAAAGATACGAGATTACCACACACATACACACAGAACACACACGCACACATCTAAGCAGACTTTTTTTAAATAACATATGTCGAATTTCTAAGTATAAAAACATCGATAAAACATAAATTTAGAATTTTGTTTTTACTATCTCAATGTTTCCTCACGAAAAAACAATTCCTGAATGTTAAAGTATATGTAAGTAAGGAAATCACACAGATAAATGTTTTAATAATTGATTTTCCAGATAAAACTTTTTTTTTTGATACGCGATTAATTAGCCACTTTATTATAATATTAATTAATAATTACATGGAAATAAAATAGAATTTTTTAGAAATATTTTATAAATTCATTTAATGTAAATCATTTATTTAAATAAATTCTGTCTATATCTGGATAATAGAAAAACGTCAGAAGTATTATACGACGTTAACTAATTTTATACATTACTTATGTGTTATAAATGTATTTTAAACAAATTAATTTTTCAATTAAAAATAAAATAATAATGTCGCTTCATTTTATAAATTATACTGTTTTTCATATACATTTAGTTGGTAAATCATCAAATTCACTTGATTACCTGAAAACGTAGTAATGTCGGTAACTTTAAAATTTAATTTTCACAAATGGTTCAAGTCCGCTCGAAGTAAATTCAAATAAGCCTTAAACTCGTATAATGTAATAAATCCACAATCACGCAAAAACTTAACCCATTAGCGTAAGAAAATTTAAATTAAGACAATAAAATTCAGTTGGTCACACTCAATTTAAAAAATAGCTCAATAATATTTTTTACATATTCCGGTAACTTGGCATTCGCAAAATACTACACGTAACGTGTAAAGTCTTTCCGTCTGATAATGAAGGAGACCCAATTACAGAGTGAAGCATTTTCTCTGGTCACCGAGGATCTAGATACGGAGTCGCAGGAATTTCATCGCTGTTACACTGAGAGAAAGAGAGGGATAAAGAGAAAGAGACAAGGACAGCAAGGGCTTTTTACGACCTGTCACTTTTGATCGAGCAATCCGATTGTACGACGAGGTGATTGACACGGAGCCTGGCGGAGGCGGTAAAAGCGAATGATGCGTCGAGCTCTCTTGTCTCCTCCCTGCGGCCAGTGTCAACTTGACAATCCCTAAGCATTAAACGCGTCGCATACTGTCATTCCGTCCGTTTTCCTCTATTTTCTTTTTCGACACAAAGCCACCGTGATTTTTTTATTGCTCGGATTGCGCGCACTTTAAGGTTTTTTCTTCATCTCTTTTTTTTTGTTTTATTTTTATTGTCCCTATCAATTTTTATCCTTCATAATGTTTAAAAAGTAGTAAATTTTTAACTTCTTTTAACGTATGCAAAATTTAAATTGGCGCATTTATTCTAAACGCACACTGAAAAAATGTCTCGTATTTTTTTTACATCCTCAAACTTTACTTAATATTAAACAGTTCATTAGGTACTGTTAGAACTGCTAATAGACTGAACATAAACCACTTTTTATAAATACTCGAAACTAAAAATTAAAGTTCGTTTTATCGTAGAAAAAGTACGTATATAAGGTAAGTCGATTGTCGCTTTTTAAGCTGAGCGGAAGCCAAGCAAAAACAATAATTCAGTTGGGAGGACGATAATTTCCAAGTGAAAATCCAACCAGCAAGGATTTACCTCACACACAGGCCGCGTAATACTCGTTGAGAGAGGTTTTTCTCACATCCAGCTTTTTGCAAAATGCCCTTGCGTTATACGTAGGGGCGAGCACTTCAAATTCACGTGCAAAACGGTTCTTTGCTTATACTACGCGTTTGCGAGCTAAATATACCTACGTGTCTATTCAACGCTAAAAGAAAAACTTAGCGCTGTAAGTAACAAACCAAAAGTGTGTAGAAAAAAATATTTTCTTATTCCGAGAGTAGACTAAAAAGTTGTGAAATGCAGAAAAAGTGACTGACTACGATATTTCTCCATTATTATTTTTATTTTATGTATAATATTACGAAATGATTTATAATTTTTAAATGAATATAATTATCTATTTAACCCGTTTATTATATTAATGTATTGAGAGAACCAGACAGTATTAAAATTGAAAAAAAGGTATTGAATATATTAACAATTAATCTTTTTTTTCATAACAGTTGAATATATTTCTTAATTTGTTAAACAAATTATATTATTATTAACTTTCATTTAAAACTTTTAGCCGATTTTTGTCGCATAACTTATTTTAATTAATTATGAGACTCCGTACTTTGATTTTTTTTCATAATGGACTTACCGCAGGATATCTCAGACATCATTTCATCAAATAGGTTGAAATTTTAACTGCAATTTTTAGATATGATTTTAATCCACTTGAGCGGAGCAGAGTGTTAACATTGAAATAAGAAATTATTATTCGCAAATTAATTTAAAAAAATTAAAATAGCTAAATAATTTTTTTATATAAACATTTAGACATTTTATTGAAATTCTGTTCCGCTCAAGTGGATTAAAATCATTTCTAAAAGTTAAAAATTTCTGCCTAGTCGATGAAGTGATCCAGAGTATGGAGTCTCATAATTAATTAAAATAGTTATATGACATATAAATTGGGCAAACAATTTTAAATAAAACTTAATAATAATATAATTTGTTTAAACATTTAAGCAATGTTTTCGATTGTTATGAAAAAAATTATTAATTGTTAAAATTGAATAGCTTTATTTCAAATTTAATACTGGCTGCAGGTCCCCTTAATTTATATGCCGATATGTCCACTACAGTGGATAAAAACAATCAATAAAAACAAAAAATAAAAACGGGTTAAATAAATTTTCTTTAAAGTCACGGTAATCAGACTGACAATATGAAAACTTTATTTTCATAATAAAAACATAAAATTAATAAAACTATTCAGCTGCATATGTTGGAGAAATAAAAAGAAAATTGAGCAAATGTATTGAAGTGTATCATAATATTCATAACAAATGTTCTGTAGTTTAGATACATCAATCTCATTTTAAATCATATATTTGACAGGGAAAATATGCTTATTCTTAATAATGAATCGAATTACTACAAATGATAAATTTTCAAAATGCTTTATATAAAACATTATTACTACGCTAATTATAGAAAAGAAAATGTTCTTTTGAATAATAGATACAGTACGATTCTTAGAAATTGTACCGTTCGATAATTGTAATATGTAGTCCTTATGTTTACTTCATTATCTGTCAGTTTGACGTTTAAATTGACGTAAGTGAATTAATTAATTTGAAATTGTAAGTTTATTTGTATGTTTATAATATGCAGTCAATCGTTGTAAAATATAAGTTTTCAATTTTTTAAATTTTAAATAGTCCTTAAGATGTTGATAGTATCGCAAAGAATAACATCAAAATAATAAATAAATTCACTGATTGAAACAATATTGATGTCTGAAAAATAGAATAGATTCTAAGTCAGAAATAAAGTATAGGTACAAGATCTTGTCTTCCTTATTCAATTAAGTGTTCAAAATGCAGTTATATTATAGCTAATAACACTCTTTGTCTGAATTTATACTTCTTATATTATTATTTGCTCAATTTGTCAATTTCAATTTAATTATTTCTGGTAGTATCAAGCCGTAAATAGAGTTGAAAGTTTTCCAATTAGGATAAACATTGAGTTTTGTTTCCATCTTAATTGCTTCTTTCCTTTTATTTAGTCGACACTTTGCAATTATAAAACTCGTCTATTCTTAATTTTTAGTGAGTATAGTTTAGCGAAAGACTAGGTAATAGCATCATAAAGTGACATATACTAATAAAGAATTAGATCAAATGTACGACAAGCAATAACAAAATTTTTCAGGTTAATTTGTATGCATTATACTTTAGATGAATAGAAAAATTTAATATTTTTTAATTTATATTTTTATCGTAGATTTGGAGTGAATGGATAAAGTTAATGTAAATTTCCACGTGAATATGGAAATAAGTTATTAGATTAAATTCTAATTTAAAGAAATAAGTCGCACATAAACCTGATAAGTCGAAGCTATTAAATTAACGATTCTAAATTTATCGCATTAGCTACCGGAACTCTATCACCACTCAAGTATATTTCGAAGCTCATCCGCGATTAATGGGCCACTGGCGGTATATGCGTTTCATACACGGATTTGCTCGGCGCTCCTAAATCTATCCCTTTCAAAACTCGACGTTTAAATTGAAAAAGCGGAGGCAACCAAAAAACGGGCAAAAAATTTGACTCCTGAAAGCGTATAAATTGATCCTCTCCTGGCCAAAGCATTACGCGTATATGAGAAAATACACCGTCGTGGCAAAGCTTCTGCTTCTCTCTCTCACTCTCTCTCTCTCTCTTTCTTTCCCCCTTCCTCCTATTTTGCACAAAGAGGCTAAGCGAGTGGAGGGAATAAAAAAAATTGCTGACACATCCAAGATTCGTTTAGCGGAATGAAGCCGATGAAACAATCGTGCGGAGAGGGAAAATTCCATGTTCACGCTCGTAGCATAGGAGAACCAGGAGTAAAGCGACTCGAGAGTGAGGGAGAGAGGGAGAGAGGAACAAGTAAAAAGCTCGCAAGCCAGCAACAGAAACAGCAAGCCGAGTTGGGATTTGCCGGGGGTCAGTTGGTTATATTAGCCAGTGAATACCCAGACCCACGCAACTGTATGGCAGCGGAAACCAGGTCAAATTCGTACGATGACTACATGTTTCCCTATAAGCGGTAACGTCCTGCCGAGAAAGCGAGAGCCAACCTATTCATTTACTCAGACCAATGGGCTGCGAGAGAAAGAGAAAGAGAAACCGATTCGAACGAACAGAGACACGTACGAATGTATCTGTATAACCCGGATAAAAAAGGTTAACTAGTTGACAGTTTCGAAGAAAGGAAAACATTCTAAATAGAATAACTGTTTCCATTAGCTCTAATAATACACTCATCATTTTAATGGGTGTAAAGCGAAAACTTTTAAAATAGATTTTTAAACTTATTTGTGATACTCTGACATTTCGAGTGCTTTAGATTATTATATAATTAAAGTTCTTCTGTATATAGAATAACTTAATATAATGGTATTAGCATAATTTCTTATTAAGAGCCAAACGAAAATAATATATGTATTTTGTAACGATATTTATTTCGGTTTGTATTTAAAATATTATAAATTAATATATATCGTAACGTTCTACACTCTATAACAAATCAAAACCTCTATGCATATATTGCCACGTTTACTGTCTGATTAAACTCGTATAATACTACTTACACTGCTGACAGATTTTGAACAAAGAGATAATAAATTGATTGACGCTATCTTTATGTAGTATCTATAAATTTAACAAACATTTTATTTTACTACTTTAAAATTTATACTTCTATTTTGTGGAAATAGATTTTTGTTACAAATATCTTTTTTTTAATTAAAAATTCCATATTTATTTTTATTTTTTTTATAACACTGAACAATTCTAAACGTTTTACAACACAATTTGTTTGAAGTTCGAAAACACCTAAATAAAACGTTATTTTACAAAGTGAATTTAAATCTGACGAATATTCTTTACCGTTTGAGATTGTAAAGTATATATTCACCAGGATGAGGCAAACAAATAGTGAAATATCGAAAACGTCGCAAGTATAAACGTAAACCAAGTAATGTATAACTTTACCAAGATTTCCCCAGAAATCATGTGAAATCGAGACTAGAAACGTTAGACAAAGCGTATGCCTCGAGAAATCCTAGTTTTTGAATTGGAGTCTCGAAGTGCGCATACCTGCTCTCGACTCCCTCTCTCTCTCTCTCTCTCTCTCTCTTTCTGTCGTATCAGGTGTGCAACTTTATCTTGAGCCTCTCGCCCCTTTACATTTTCCCACGGACTACGTGAACGATCTTTTGTACCTGGTCTCACACCCTTCCACGTGAGCAGAATTCGCGTGGCAAAAGAGAGTTGTCCCTTTTCTTCTCGCTTGGCCCTTATTTCCTCGGAATGTTTTTTCATTTTCGCGGTGGTTGGTGAAAACTTTCGGAGCCGATAAAGGGCTCACTGACTTTATTTCTCTCTACACGATAGGGTGGACTTGGCTAGAGTATGGCACAAAAGTTCATAGCTGCAATCACCCGTGTGAACATTATTTTCGTGTGTGTATGTCTGTATACGTCTGAGCATTTATTTTATTTTTTTTTTCTTCACTCTTTTTTCAGATATCCGATCTTTCCGTACGAGGTTCTGAAAGTTTTTACGATTTGTGTTACAGTATATGTATACCCTTTACCTGTATATGTGGATTATTTTCGGATTAAGCCCGTTCAAAGATTTCATTCAAAATGATGAATGAATGTGAGCTGATAGAAACGTGATGGAATCGTATATATATGTAATCATATAAACGTTTGGAAGTCAAACGTTTAGCTGAAAGAAATCGTATTAACATTTGAGATTGAATAGTTCCTTTAGATAAAAATATATAGATTATGTTCATTTGGAGTAAATTAGACGATAAGTATGTATTCAAATCTTTCAATAACTACGGTAATAATTGATCGTTTGCTTCGAGGGGATGAAAAACGATACAGTTTAAGCAGCTTATCTCTTATGGAAATGAAAATAATTAAGTACTATTCAAAGACTCATTAAAATACTATTTAATAAATGAAAAATTCAATATATGTAGCGTTAATTATTACAATATTTTGAAATTAAATAATGCATCAAATAAACAATGTTTCGAATAAGATATTTATAAATTGTGTAACATAACGTAATGTTTCTAATTAAATTACTTAATATTTGTACTAAATGATCTACCTGTAAGAATTCATATTTCTGTAATATGTTTTTATTTAGAAATAGAAAAAGAATATACCGATATTTCTATATAAGTAATACTATTTAACGTCATATTTTTATTTAAAATAACAAAAACGATGGAAATAGAAATAAACCTATAGAATTTAAAAATACAAGTGCATTCTTATAAAAGTAAGCTTATAAAGGCAGTAAGGCGTCAAGAACGTTAGAGAGAAATGAAAGAAGAGAAGGGGAACACGTGCGAGTACAAAAAATGCGTGAAAGCGCGCGGTTAAGAGAAATAAAGTAGCCAACGCTTTCGACGAAAGGCGAACGAGAAAATGGAACCGTGACCAGTCGCACTCGCAAGATAACTGAACGACTCTCCGAGAGGCAAACGTGACTCCTTGCGTTTATAGGTGTGTACAAGGCGAGAAGAAGTCGATGAGTGCTTGCAGGTTAAGAAGAACGAAGTGCCATAGGACGTGTTTTAACGCTATTTTTGCAAGCATTTTGTACTCTAATTCAGTTTGTTACGATAAAAAAATATATATATACAATTAGAAAATTTGATAAAAACCGTTTTGTTGTATAATCTGCGCGAGAAATAATAATTTTTTTATAACGAAATGTAGATATAGAGGTACAGTAGTTTTACAACAATTTTAAAAGAGCCAATTTCATAAAGCATTATTTAAAATGAAAAAATTTTTAGATAAGTATTATTAACATATTTTAAAGTGGGGCATTAAATACATTGAGAATCCCAATATTAGTGATTATAAATTGTAAAAGTTTATATAAGTTTCTGGTTTACGATCAAATCTGCGTGATGAGGGAAACTAGCCAAGGAAAGGGAGATGAATAACTCCCTCCTTCTCCCCATCTCTCTTTCTCTCTTTTTCTTTTCTCATCTCTGCCAGAAAAAGATATATTGAATCTCTTTAAACAGAGTAGGAAGTCGGGGCCAAATTCTTCATTTACTCGACTACATCTTTTATTCCTACATTAAGAACATACGTATGTACATTTTCATGTGCTCTATTTGGTACGTCTCGCTAAGTACGTATGCACACGTACACACTATCATCTCTTTTCTCACGAAAAATGGCGCAGGAAATTCTATAGAGAAAACTCTAATGTTATCATTGCTCTGAGTGGACCCGGACCTATCCAGTGTTTTCTTATATTCCTACCGGCTTTAGACGGTAATAAAAAAAAAGCAAAGAGGAAAATTGTTTTATTAATTTGAAACTCCCGATTATTATTTATCTTTCAAAACACATTACGACATTGATCCCTTTAAATATTTGTTATTAATTATATTTTTAAAATCATCACTCATAATGTCTTTTATTTTTTAATTTAAAAAAATTAAATTTAAGTTAAAATTATCAAATAAGAATTTTAGTCGATATCTCCGAAGCACAGTGGTTTTCGCATTTATGTATGCCAATTCGACATACCTTTTCGCGAAACATTCTAATACATTCAACAATAACAGAAAAAAATCTTAAAAAACATTTTGAAATTTCAATGAACGAAAAACCTCGGCCGAGACTTGACCTGGGAATTAAATTAAAATTAAAATTATTATAATTTATTAAAACGTAATATTTCAATAGGTATTTTCATCTCATTGACAATTCAAACGAGTACACTAGTATAAGGGATATTAAGTTGTGAATTTGTCGTGGTGTTTAGTAGATTGAGGAATACAAGATAGGATTGAAAAAGCGAAGGTTAAAAATAGCCGAAGTAGCGTACGAATAGTTCAAGGGCAAAAACACTTTCTTTCTCCCTCTTTTTTTCTTTCTTTTACATAAATAAATACATATTCTTAAAATTATTCAGTTTATAGACCTGTATTCGTAACAATAATAAAGTATTATATAAATATTTCAATTTAAATATTCTATGTTTTTTTGAAAATTTAGAATAAATAATTTATATACAATATTGAAATATACATAGAATATATCAAATGGAGACAGTGAAACTATCAAATTGACTTGGTCGAATGATTTTCGATTTTCGAGAATAACATCAGCGGTCCATATCAAGAATTTACAAATATACATGTATAAAGAGAAAAGCACTTTTACGTTTCGAGTAAATCGGTTATTTAGTTATTTCGACTATTTTCGGATCTCCTCTTTTTATACTGCATACCATTCCAACGTAGCTATACTAAATGATTTTAGCCGAGCATGCAATACAAACATTTTAATATTTGATAATATTTTCAAATATGACAATTTAGGTTACATTAACATATATTTGAAACATATATAAATAACAATATAAACTATTTATTTTATTTTATACTGCATGTATTGTTAAACATTCTCCCATGTATGTTAAGTATGAATAATTTATAGATGACAACATTGATATCTGGGTAATAAAGCAAAAGCATATCGTATCATATTTTTATTTTGTTTAAATATTCTGTAATAAAATTATCTGTAACTTATGTAAAATTAAAAAAAATTTTTCAATTTATTTTTTTCAATATTTTGTCGATATATGCGTACGTCAATCTAGATTATCGATGTAAATATTTCATAATAAAATATTATATAAAACTTTGGCATATTTATATAAATTTATTTGAAAATCGATTGTTTTCCAACTAAAACAAATTTTGCATAAAAGCATCATAAGTAGTTTGTGAAATGTAGCACTTTAAAACAGTGAGGTAATATGTTCGTATATGTATATAAACTAATTAAAATAATTAAAGTAGGTGAGTGTTAAGTAAAGTTTATATAATGAAAGGGTCACATCACATATATAGAAAGCATTTTAAAACTAATATTTTGAAATAAAGTATAGCTATATATTTAACTATAAACTAGTTGTTAAACTTTTAACCACCGCACCTTGTTGCTGTTAGTAAATAATTTTCAATATTTAAAAAGAGTAGCCCTAATAGAAATTTGAATCTAAGAACAAGGAATTAAAACTTGGTAGTAAAGAAAGTACCAAAGGTATGATGAAACACTTTTTCGCCCTTTTTCTTAGCGCTTAATAGAATGACTACTATCTCAAAACATTCAAATAACATATCCAGCTTTCCGCGAGCAGTAAATTTCAAAATTCTTATATATTCGAATAGCTTTTTAATATTTTTTTCTGATTTACAACTAATATATGTTATATTTTCAGTATTTACGAACATTAACGCAATTTTATTAGATTTTTCACTTGTTCGTTTTTACTACACATTTAATAGAAAATGACTACATTCAACGTTAATCTATGTTTACAAGGTCAAAAACGGGTAAAAATTAGGATTTTACTTTAATAACTAGCAACTAATACCTCACTCGCTAACGTTCGTTCGGTCGCATTTCGGTTTTGTCGATATAGATTGCGTAAAATTATGATCTGTATACTTAGTTCATATACGATTATTGAGATTTGAGATCTATATACATTATGAATGGAAATTTTTAAATAATTCGGTCTTTATGTTTTTATTGTACGTTTTTATTATAATTTATTTTGTTCAAATAATTAGTATAACAACGTATTGATGAGAGATATTAATAGTTTTTTTATGACCTTTTAAAATGTTTTATATATTTAGTTGTGTAAATAAGAGAAAACGCGTTTCATCGGTAGGACAAAAATGTGCACATTTTTCGCCTATTTTTTGTTTAGGGGCAGGATATGTAGATTGTTACAGTATTCAACTAGTTATTTCATAATAAGTAAATTACGAGCATTACGATCTATATTTCATTCATCTAAACTTAAGGCTTTTGAAAATAAACGTATTTTTACTTTGTTACAAAATTCAATATTTTTCAGGAGAATCTACAAATGAAAATCAAAATTTCCGCAAAAAATGAATATTAGATTATCCACGATAGAGTAACTGCAATACTTTCAATTAATTAATAATAAAGAAAATATCCAAACATTTATTTAGCGGGTACACAAATATTTGTTATACAATTACTCAACATACAATAATTAAAAAATTCATTTTAAAGCAACCTTTTGTAACACATTTTTTGTTCTCAATTGAAGAAAAATAATGAACTACAATTTAATTAATTTAATATTTAAAATAAATTGTTGAAAATTTAATCCCTTATTAATTAATACACAATGCAAACAAATAAATAAAAAGAAAATCAGAATATTATTACTAAAAATATTATACGTATTTACGTACAGCTAGTAAAATAATTTTTAACATTTCCTTTAAAAAATTTGTTTCAGCCATGCGACAAACCTATAGATTTCCGAGCAGAACAATGCTCGAGCTATGACAGCATACCGTATAGCGACCAACTGCTAAAATGGTATCCCTACTACGATCCATCTCGACCTTGCGCTTTGATATGCCGTGGTGAGCAGCTCAACAACAATAATAACAAAAATAATGCAGCTGCAGTTGATAAACCAGCAAGTGAGAGGATACACGTATTAAATGAGGGCCTGCTCACGAGTGGCGAGGAGTATGAAACGGACGATTCAATTGTCGTTCAGCTTGCGGATAAAGTGCAGGATGGTACTACATGTTACCCTAATTCCCAGGATATTTGCATCAATGGTGAATGCATGGTAAGTTAATTTTTTAACCACTTCTTCATGAACTTCATATAGATCAGAATGTACTCTTAATAACTAATAAAAATATAATTATTTTCATATTTATAAAAGAAACTTATCATATTTTTAAATTAATTTAAGAATCAAATAAAAAGTATTAAATTGTCAATTGAAGTTTGTTTATTAATAGTAGAGGTTAAAACAGATATTACTTTTACACACATTTTTGGTGACGTATAAAACTGAAATGTAACAGGGTATATCTTACTTTCTTGCAAACTCATATACAAAATGCATAGCTAATTATATTAAAATTACCATTTATCGTTATGTGTCAAATATTCTGACGAACAATTAATATTTCATACATATGCGGCATTTGTACACTGACTTTTACCTTTGAGTAAACACGAATTTTCGAAATTCTGACGCGCAAAACAGTTCAAATTTATAACATTGATCAATGGAAAAATGTAGTATTTCTAGAATAATTTTAATAAATTAATTATATCGCATTTAATTATAAATAGCATGGTATAAGATATTAATAACGAAAAGTGCGTTCAAAATTATTTAAACGTGTCAATTGTGAACGCCGATATCGAATTAATTATTCATGGTATATATGTAGACACAGTTATAATAAATATGCGAATGTGTATGTGTGTATAGTATAATCGTAGATAACTGTCAGATCCTTTCGAAAATGCACACATCATTGGATGTCGTGTTCCCACGGTTTGTCAATCATTTTGCGGAGCGACGTAAAATCTCGTCAATTATGTAGGATAAGAAACTGTATCGGTACCTTACGTAAAATATTCACCAGAGTGCCCGAGCTGCGAAGTTTCGATTCGCACGAGCTCCAAGCCAGTCGTGCAATTAGAACTTAATCAATTTTGCGTTCCAAACGGCGATAAAGAAAGTTATTCAAGTTTCAAGACTTGGAATAACATAAACAATTTGACATAACGAGCCGACGACTCTCGCCGAGAACGGTTAACGAGCTGCTCAGCAAATCCACTTACTCAGTATTGCATAATTCCGTGAGCCATTTTGTAAGGCTTTTGCAACTTTTCATTAATATTTAAATGTAATTGTATATTGATGAGACGTACAAATGTATCAAACCGAAAACTTGTAATTAAAAGAAAAATTTCGATTAACAGCAATGAGGGAAGTGTAATTATTCAAAATGTTAAATGATATTGCATAATAAACTTCTAAATATATTCATATATTATATTTATATCATGGTGTGATGATTATTGACGTTCTTCACGATTAATTTAAATTATTGATATTTTGAACCGTTTGGTACACTCGAAGAGACCAGTCATTTATTTATTTTGACAAGTTATACATAATTTAATTATTCAAAATTAAACTTGATGAGTCAAACCCAATAGTCGTTTATAAAATTAATAGAATTTGAATATTTCATTTTTTCAAACTGACGATTTCCTTCAGACAGAAAAAATATTAATCATTTATATAAGTTTAATTTATATTAATTTATAATACATATGAAAGGTGTCTACTTTATTGCAAGAAATGAAAATAAATTGTATATATTTAGATAATAATTATCATGGATTTTCCAAAAAAAAAAAAAAAAAATGATTAACTTTGTTAATATGATACGTCAGCGCGTTAGATAACATTAATAAAGAGTTATGAAAACGTTAAACTTGACCCAATAAATCATAGCTTTTTACCACAGTGAAAATATATTACGGTCTTTCCATAGGATTGGCTGGGCAACTCTGTCGACAAAGAGAATTCATTGCGTTAAACTGTAGGTGAAATTAAATCGAGCAATTACATTTCGACGAGCCGTGCTCGTGTAACAGGAGGTAGATGATTTATATCTAGCTGCAATTTTGGAAGCCATGGCTTAATAAGAAACTTAATAGGCAGTAAAAATTTTCCTTTCATGTACATCGACCTACTCCGCTGATCGGATCTATACCTTCTACTTTCGCTATTGTTACTTCCTTTGTAATTTGTATATAGGTATATATACTTATATATTTCGTTGTGGATGGGGGTGAACAATATGCAGCTATCCGCGTGGGTGTCCAGCATGCACCCTGAATGACAAATTAGGGCGGCCATAGTACTAGTTCAACGGAATAAGTCTGTATACTTGTGATCGACGTTAATACCAAATTCTATTCTTGAGTTTAATTGCAGAACTTAAACTTTTTTTGGTACTTAAGAATAATTGTAATTGTTCTTCAAATCCTTAAATGTAATTAAATACTTACTTTACTCTTCGGTTAAGAGATTGCCGTTTCTTTCTATGAATTGATATAATAGATTGCGATTTTGCAAATCTCGAGTACAAATAATGCCAGATAGTCGATACTATTAGTATTACTAAACTATTACACGATTACATAATATTTATAAATAAAAGTTAATTTTGAACTAGAAATAATTATTTACTCTAATTTATCGCATTTATTTAACAAAATATTTACAAATATTACAAAAGTAATATGCTTAATATCTGAAAGTAAAGTAATATCTTTTATTTTACATTTTTTCCCATTAGTACATTGCGATTTTTTCTTCATTTCATAAACAACATTATAATTAGCTCTTTCCTTGAATTCAATGTTTACATTAATCGTATAAACATAATCACACTATATTTTGCAATATAAGAATATTTTCACCCTAATCATCGAAAAAGTCTATTTTATTGACTTCTACGAAGGGAATATAATTGCGTTAGACTTACTTTTTTTATTTTCAAAACTTTTTTTATCCTTTTCATACGAATACAAAGTTTAATTTATTAAATTAAATTAAATATACCAAAAAATCTGACAATATTGAAAAAATTTAGAAATTAAAAAAAAATTATTATCGCATAAAGTGTCCTTCAAATGATCAGGATAAAAAATGTGCGCACTTCGGAAATAAAAGAGCGATTATTCCTTTGGATGAATTACTGCCCTCGCTAAAGCTCAAGTAGCAATTTTCATCCCAAGAATGAATGACTATTTTATTTCCTAAGAGCATAAATAACTATTTTTAACAATTTAAATAACATTGCATAGCCCTCCAAGTTATGATGCAATATAATTATTATGCACACTAGAGGAATTCATAAGTTTTAGAGTTATAAAATATATTCGTAAGATAAATACATAATTATTCTAATACATTAACATAAACGTTTCAATATTTGCAGAGAGTTGGTTGCGATATGAGAGTTGGTAGTAACAAAAACAGAGATGTTTGCGGTGTCTGTGGAGGCGACGGTTCAACTTGTAACGCTAAATACGCGTGGACTTTAGAATCAACGTCCGCTTGTTCCGAGTCTTGCGGAGGAGGTAAGTCTTCGTGGTTTTTTCTACAAAAATTTCTTTTATACAATCTTAATGTATTATTTCTTTTAATAATAAAAATTTTTTTTTGTATATACCTAACATAATGGTTATTTTTAATATATATTAAATCATGTAATAGTAAACGATTTCACTACATATTTCACAATTAAGAAATTTAAAATATTATTAAGCAGTATTACTAAGTATAATAGTTTTTTCTTATTTCCTTTAGGTTTTAAAATTGCTACATCTGTGTGTAAAAGTACTAGTAGTGAAGAAAATATCGTAGACAATTCAAAATGCGATTCGGAGCTAAAACCGGATAAAGTTCTTCTGCCGTGCAATACTCATCCTTGTTCAACCAAGTAAGAAGCATGTCATGTATTGCATTCGAGAGTGAAGGTATCATTGACCATTAATCCTATCTATTGTATTTGAGATACGTTTAAACTAATAAATAAATAAATAAGTAGGAGAAAATAAAACCAAATATTTTATATAATCATCAAAAATGGTTCACTGATACTTTCACTTTTTTGTAATAATTTTTATTACATGTTTTAACATTTAAGTATTAAAATAAAATAAAACTATGAGAGACCTTATTTTTAGATAATTTAAAATATCCGTAATATATTTTTAGAATTAAATATCCTTGTTGGTACAAAATTTTCATTTTTTAAAAATTTCTTATCATCGCGACAGAATTATTATAAGTCCTAATAAGCCTGTACAAAAAGACAATTTTTGCAGTACTAAAGTGTAGCTAAAATAATATAAAAAAGTCATTTATAATATAAGTTTGTTTAATATAGTATGAACACATTTATTTTTAATAACGTAAGGTGTCAATAAAGATTATTTTAATGCATAAGTAATCACGTGTCATTTTACTTAGAAGATCTTTCATACAGCTTATTTAATGTATCTATTTTATGCCAATTTGATGATCTTGATTGAAAGTCCTTTCAGTAAGAGGATTTTTGAAGTTTGTCCTCTTGAGAGCTTTTTGTCGTAAGTTTCAAAATCAAAAACTTCATATCTTGTAGAATCATAATGTGATGTGCTAATGCGTAATGTGATGTGTGTTTTATGTACGATGTTATTGATAAAGCCAATGAGCTTTAAATTAAATAATATGCTACTTTTAATAATGCGTTTAATTAATGCGTTTGACTGATTATAATTATAATTAAATAATATAATATATTTGATAAGTTAAAGCTTTATTATTACATTTGTAGAAAGTTTATTCGCCTAAAAGTACGATAATATCATGATTATCATTTAAATGAATAATATTGATTAATCGTAATATATAAATAATGGGCAATTATAATAAATTATAATAAATGAAATATCAGGCATAATGGTATAGCCAATTAACTGTAAAAATCCCTATAGTAGAAATAAAAAAATGAAAAATTTTTGGTAATAACTAGGCATGAAAAACGTACTAATTAGAAGTATCTATAAATTAATATATGAGAAGAAACTGTTTTTAGTTGATGTAAAAAATACATATAATGTTATGAAATTAAACACGGCATACAAAATTCGTATAATGTTGCCACTTCTTTAGTATTATTTCTGCAGGTATTTTTTCTACACATTAACTGCTTGGTAAATAAATTAAAATCTTTTAATATAAGAAATGCTCGGAAAATCAGTATTTAATTCTTTCAAATACATGTCCAAATACAATTGCATTTTAAATACATGTATTTTAAAAAATATTTTCAACTACTTTGTGTTAAATAATAGTTATTTGTGCACTTAGGGAGTAAAATAGGCATTTATTCTCGGGATGAACGTTGCTCTCCGAGCTTTAGCGATCACATAATGAATCCAAGCGAATCATATAATTAATTCAAGGGATAATTCATCCAAGGGAATAATCGTCTTTTACTCCCGAATTGCATAATAATTTTTCACCTTGATCATTTAAAAAGTCACTTTTTGCAATAACAATTTATTTTTTCAATTTCTAAAGTTTTTAAATATTGTAAAATTTGTTTATATATTTAATTTAATATAATAAATTTAATTTTATATTTGTAGAAACAGTTTAAACTATGTGTTAAAAATAAAAAGTTAAAATTAAACAAAAGACTAAAATTTTGCCCATCTCTGCTAGCAAGTTTATACTTTTTAATAATTTTCATACTTGCGTAATGTTTTCGATTTCTACCAGAAAATAATCTAATTTTCAACGTCAATCTATGGAATGATATAAAATAAAACATGCATTGATCTCGCAATACAATTATAAATATAAATTTACAATGCAATATGCTGCTCAAGTAGTGAATATAATGCTGGAAAGGTATTTATTTTTCCATATATCTAATAGTTTACTATAACTAATAAAAGCGTACATTGTAAAAATATATTTTTAAACTTAATAATTATCTTCTCGACGTTTTATTTCTATTTGTCAGCGATAAATACTAAAATCGTCAGAATCAGCTAAGTAACCGAAAAACGAGTAAAGCTCACATGAAACTATGCATGGCGTCCGAAAGTTCGGTAAAGTAGCAAGCGCGACGTACCGAGCAAGAGAGCAGCTGAAGCTTTCAACCTTTGAGTCCGAGCAAACTATTAAGTGGGCCAAACGACTGCAAAAGAGAAGGGTATAGGGCGAGCAATGACAGAAGCAATAGGACGTGGAAACTCGTACAACATACTTTTTCTTCTTTATACTATGTGTTCGTGAAAATGAAAAATGTTTTTTCGACATTTTTGGATATGTGGACTAACTAACAGTTTCTTCGCTTAATAAGGCAAAATTTTAAAATGAAACGAAATTTATCAAATTTTACTGGATATAGAAAATAACAAATAAAATACACTCCTGGTTTAAGAAACACTATCAATTTAAATATAGGTATCGGTTAACTTATTGTTCGATAGCTTTATGAATTATTTAATTTAATTTATTTTTCGATGTTTTTATTATGATTTATGATTTATGATTCAAATTCAAATTCAAATTCAAATTCAAAAGGGTCCTATAATATAACGATAAAATGTCGGCAATTATATTCATATACCGTAGACATCAAAATACGAAATCCCATATTCACAGTTTTCAAAGACTTCCAATTATTCGCTCTTTAATGAAAATGTGTTAATAATCTTAATCTCGAATGACATAGAACTTAAAAAGATATAATGAATGAAAGTTATGAAAACTATAAAAGTAATAAAAACGACTTTATTAAAAATACTCGTCAAAATTCATAAAAATATAGACAATTAATATGTTATTTTACACCTATTATTTAACTGAATTTAATTAAGTCACATGGTTATGTAAAGTAACATCGATTTTGGTTTATTATTGCTCTATATTCTAATCCTAAATAAAATATTACTTGTTTATGTTTACTTTCTTTATAGAAACGTCTGCATATTTATGCAACAGTTTAAATCTTACATAGGAATAAACCGCTAAATCTGTGTCCGCATTAATTTTAATTGAACCAAACTTTTATATTCGCGATACACACGCACCCACGCACGCACGCACACACACACATACAAATACAAATATTTAAAGTGAATTTCACCTATTCAAGTCCGAAATTAATGGTTCCAAACAATAACAATAACTTTAATTAGGCTTTTTCGCACGAGCGCGAATATTACCCAGTTTAATAACGACAAGCGGCCCCAAAACTTGGATTCTCTCTTTCCATTCCTCTCGGTCGTTCCGATTGTTCCGATACGTTGGAGCGAATGCAGGTTCTCGCGCGCGCGGTCGACACTCGGTAATTGTACGAGGGCTCGACGAAAACGAGACGGAGCATACATATAGACACACAGTCGTACACAAATATGTAGACAAATACACGGAGAGCAATGCAAGAGAAGGTGTAGGCGGCGGGTGTGGGGGGTACGTTGGCGTCGGCGGCGCGCGTGTTGTTAATAAATCAGGGCACTGCTCGGTGCCCGTTAAATCGCTCTAATTGCTTTACTCGCGAATTTAGTTTAATTCAGTTGCATGCCGCAGCAGCAACCTCGGCGCCAACCTCGCCACACCGACTAGCCCGAGGGAGAGCCCCGCTGGCATTCCAAGCAACGATGTCCTCTAGCTCTGCATTCCCCGGGCCACTGTTCCGTAGGTCCGACTATTCCTACGGCAAACTACTCGTGTCGCCGAGGCTCCCCTTTTCCCTCGGTAAGTAGATAACTTCCCGATCGCGCTTGGCGATTACCACACCACGAGCCACTTGACGTCTAACCTCGTACGTGCGAATCCTCTAATGGCTCACCCTCACCCTCCCCTATCTCTTCGAGTTCGCTATTGTATACCGCGTTTCTGCGATTTACTTAACTTCCTGTACAGGTATTCTCGATATTTATTATATTTCAATACCTTAATTAGCATACAATTCCATTCATTTCGTGTTTTTATCGCTTTTACGTTTTAGAAACCAAGGTATGATGGTACAAATGCTTGACTCTCTTTACTGAAAAAAAATTATTTTATCGTGGTATGTTCCGGGTCTTGATTGACTTACCGTACCCGTTAAGACTCAATACTGATGGATTTCATTCTTTTAAATTTGATGTCTTATCGGATGAATTGAAAGGTATTTAGGGAACAATATAGATTTCACGATTAAGTGGTTTAAATATCTTTTAAATAAATCATATTGACATGGTTTAATAGATTTAATGAATCTACACGTGTACCTCAGTGGTATTATTAATTTTTGAATTGATATGTTACCTAAATACAAAATCGATAATACAATTAATACCAAACTATCTTAAAAAAGTTATAGATGATATTACTTCATTAGTAAATGTCTTTTGATGAAATGTACATTGTAACATTTAAATAAATAATAATTTTACATTTCAATTGTACTTGACAATTTAATAATTTATTTAGGTTTATATCGACGAGAGACACATTGATACAGTTATAACAACTTAATTAACTAAATATACGAATTTTATAAGTACTTGTCTCGATTCTTGGAAAATAAAGTGCTCTAACTGTTATAGGTTAACTTGAAGCGAGATTATTGTTTAAAATGACGAATTACGCATGCTATTTATACTAAATGTTAGATTTTACAAAAAGATTCATGAATTTGTTATACCTGCATTCTAGTATAAATATAATAGTTTTATAAAAATATTAATTTGACTTGTCTTTTAAATAATTTTACTATATTATTGCTCGTCTATTCATATGCAGGTATATATTATTGAACCTGTACTATTCATCGATTGAGAAGGTGCCGATTCATTTTGTTTGAAATTTCAATGGCTCAGGTTGAAATCGAACAAAGCGAAGCCTATAAAATATCAGTAAGCTTTGTCAGTCCTTCGATCGTATTAACAGAGTCAATTGTCTCGAAATTATTGAGCAAGCGGCATCGTGTACGCTGGGATAAAAGAGAAGCAAAAATTTCTATATGGTTTTGAAGTTCACAAACGGATATCCAAGCGCGTAACCTTCTTCAACATTTCAATTAATTCGAGTGGCTCCGAGACACGCGAGATGCTCGGCAATGATACGTACGTAGCACAAATAAAAGGGTATTTTCATCCATCTTTGAGTCAGAAAAGCGTTCCACTTTTTTTTCATCCGGTTTTTCTGCCAATCCCTACCCCTCCACAACCCTCGAAACATCACTTGGCAACTGTTCCTCAGCCATACTGCTTTTTAAATACGAAAAACTGAGGGAAAAGGAATCTTTTAAACCACCAACAGTGTGGGATTTTATCTTTGTCTTTGTCGTATGTATACGAGTATATAACGAGATTCGCACACTTCGTCTACGCACTCGTGTCGACGACGTCGAGAAGTGTAGAGCGGACGAAATATATATATCTATAAAAACTGCGTTTATGCGTCTCCCGAAAGGAAAGAGCGAAAAAAGGGGGAAAAGGGACAGATATAACTAAATAGAGTTTCCTCATGCGTGTCGCAGCGTCGTCTCGACGGTACGTACAGTACCAAGGAAGAGACGTCTCAGTGCCGTACATAAAATTACCTCGCCTCGAATCAAAACGAAAGAGAAAGGGAACGATGCGCAGCATCATCCAGGAAAAGCAAACCGATCGATAGATCAGCCTGGTGAGTTGCGGGTGTATCTCGTTTCTACGAGAATGCTAAATTTAATTCGAATGACCGAGTGGAGGGGATGAAAGGGGACTGTTCGAGAGCCTGATTGATTGAGTGATCGTCGAGGAATCTCAATGCGTTGTTAAACAAGAGGGATGTTGAGAGATATGCGCGGCTATAGAACCACGATGAAGTTGAGCGCACAGACAATCGGTACTCTTCCCCAAACTCTGCGAGATATTTCTTTAATTCTTTTACATGGCGATTGACAAGTTTACGTTTTTTTTTTAATCACACGAATATGCTCGTGTTGATTTAAACCGATGAATATTTAACATCAAAATTGACAATGAAATATTAAAATTTTTATAAATTTTTTAAACATCGAGTACAGATTGTTACTAACTCGATTGAACAATATTTATATTTATATAATTTATTAACTTTGCACTTGCAATACATGTATTATTTGGTAAACGTTATATATTTGTATGTTAAATTTTTTCTTATACGTGTTCACTTGCAAAATAAGTAGATTTTACTATTAACTATTTCAATTATTTCTCGATAAATATAATAATTTTATAAAATAAATAAAAATATATGTTTTATAAAAAATTGAACTACCGTTTAAATTTAAGAAATATTATTACAGAATCTTTTATAAAGTAACCACAAAAATCATAGCTCATAGAAATATTCGGCTGTTGTATAACACATCTTGTTAGAGTAGAAAGATCGCTCAGAGAATATATGCCCGAAATCCTTTTTAAAGTCGATAACGCAAGAGCACTGATAGCTGGGCAGCTTATACGAGAGGGAACTGCACCGATAGGTGAATGCAAACGTCGGGTAAGCTTCTACCTCTTGTTGAAAAAGCTCCACGCGGGTATTCAATAAGGAGTGACGTGAGTTATGTAGCCTTTGATTCTTGACTTATATATACCCTTCTCTACGTCTTTGTAAAAAGTTTTCACAATAGGCTTGTAGTTTTCGTACCTGACTATTTTATTGTGCAGTTTTTTCAAGTACTAAACAATAATATAAATATCAACATAAATTATTATATTTCCTTGCAATTGATTCCAGTATGTGCACTTAAAAAAATCGCCGAGACACGTTAAACATTTGTATTTATTCTAGACTAGAAATTCCTTACTTATTTCAGCGTTAAACATATGAAGTAATAAAATCAATAACCTAATGAGAGAAAAAAAATCAAATCTTGCAATAAAAAGTAAATTAATATTCTAGTCTGTCAATAGGGTTAAAGCAGAACTTGCAGACAGTATATAAAGTTCGCGTAGAGAAAGTGGGAACGGAGTGAACCACGAGAGAGGAAAGTAAGCTTAACGCGACGACGCAGTGCAGCTTCACTAATTGGAACTGTCAGATGCAATTACTCAGGGTTCGGTGCGTCGAGACACTCCACACACTCGCACACTGGTCACTCGAGGGCCTCCCGACAATTTTACCTCTTAATATTTTAATCAATTCCCTTACGAATACTCTAATCATCTTTTCGAGATAATCGTGTTCTTTCAATTTCTATTTCGTTATACGCACAATAACCCATATACCAAAACCTTATGCTCGAAAATTTTAAGGACAAAATTCTATAATGAGACTTCAATTTATTGAGTGGCGCATGAGAATTTCTCGTACGGTATCGATCCATCTACATTATCAATGGTATTTCATTCTGATACGACAATGTGAAATGTAGCCCGCGAGTATAACATTGTCGATATTATGGTGGACATTAATAACCAGAAAAAAATTGTATAAAAATTGATCGAATATGTGCTTTTCGTTTAAATAATTTTTATAAGATAAAAATCTGTCATATGGTATATATAACAAATTCTTTTTAATAAATATTTTTTATAGTTATATTTATTTTGACAGTTTGGAAATCCAGTGCATGTAACTAGATTCTGTTTCAATTTGAAATTTCTACCAGTCTATTCATATGCATTTACATTATATACAATTATATTATATTCAACATACAGGTGTACATTTTACGTGTACAAAATATTAAAGTTTATTATATTAATTGGACAAACGTTTTTTATTTAAGTGTTATTAATTGCGTTTCATTTAAAATAATAACGAATAAATAACGAATCGTATAGAATCCTTAAGTACCTATATTTTTGAACGAATCTCTTAGAAAGTAATAGAAATTTCATCACAGACTTATATTATATGCGTTTCTTACACAAAGTTTTAATAATTTTGTATTATGAAAACATATATTATAAACTCAACAATAGACTATATAGTACATTTTATACAACAATAAATTATAGAATATAAATTAATAATTTTTTGACAACTTCTATTTGATATTAATAGCTATACACGGACAGAAACGTTATTGTAAAAATTACTATGTACCATTGAACGAAAGGGACAGACTTGATCTATCATAATTTTTGATATAATTATAGCAAAAATCACTATAGGTATTGCATCTTTTGCTACTTGATGTATGAAAAATTACTATGTTTATACTAAAATTTGCTATGTTACATAGCAATTTTTATAGCGGCGCGAGTCTGTCCTTCCTAACCTACACAACATAGTAATTTTTCTTATAGATGTACTAATATTTACAACAAGGCTTCTCTCAGTGTAGCAATTGTTATAGCAGTATCTACTGAATCGCATGTGCGACCTTCATTGCACGATACACGGAGAGACTTCTCTTATAAATTTAACCGTAAAAATAGGGTAAACTCGGGATAATTGATCAGTAACGTAAAAATTACCGTGACAATAGGGTAACGTGTTATAAAGATTTCATTACGAATATTATGGCTTCTAGGTTAAATTTTCTCGAACACCTAATATTTCAAGTTTAACGCACTATAACAGTAATTTTTATTAGATAATTTTCTCCATGTATTATACGATAATCAATTGTGCCACAAACAAACGCGTTTCTTACACTATTTTATTTACTTGTCCTAACGCGGAGACAGATTTGATTACTATTAATATTACTATATAGTTATATTATACTTAATAATTGTGCCTCGGCTTACCTAAGTTTAAATAAATAAGTGATTAATATAGGTAAGCGATGATATATAAAAGTGTGTTAAAGTTACTAAGATAAGCAGTTATTAAATTATTAAGTTCATTAAATAATGTAAAAATCGTTCACTAATTCCTTTTGAAAACTTCCTATATTCATTCATTTATTCTAATTTTTTTATATAATAATTATATAACATTATTTAAATATATAAAATTTATTAAAGGTTTATTCTTAAATATTTAATAATATAATTCATACAACTACATTTATATTTTCTACATTTAAAACATATTTAAAAGTATTTAAAATATTAATATAAATTATGGAAAAAAGTGAAATTCATTAAAATACAAATTATTGGCGTGAAAATGTGATCAATATTTATATTTAAAGTTTCGAATTGCATCATTTAAAATTTACTTACATTTCTGTCCGTGTATCTCAACTATGGATTAAATAAATCATTTTTCTTTTTATTAATTTAAAAGAAACTGTAGTTCGTTTATATAGCGCGCATAATATTATGTTTTAAAAATGAAGTAGAAACTCGATAATAATAAGAATGTTTTTTTCCTAAATAATATTTATTTAATATTTTCATTAAAAGGAACTCTTATACTGTACAGAGAAATTTCTTTAAACTTTTCTACCTAAATAAATTATTGTATCTTTTATCTTTGTACGTTTCGAATTTTGCGGAATATTTAAAAAAATTAACAATATTTAAAATAATATTTTATTACAAGAAAAACACTTTAGTACTAGAATGAAAGAAAAATAAAAGAAAACTTTCTTTGTTATAAATTATGTACTTAGCGTTTTCCTATTAAATAGTATCACGAGTGTAGGTAAAGGTCTCTGTAAAGCTAATAAAATAACAAATATTAACTCGAAGATAAATATTTTATGCATAAACTTCAATATTTTAATCATCATGTCCTTATTCCCTTTAATTTTAGATGGTTGACCGGTGAGTGGAGTAAATGCAGCGTATCCTGCGGCGGGGGCTCCAAAAGCCGCGCGGTTTTCTGCATCGAAGAGAACGGGAATGCCACGAGTAAGGTGAGTTACATCTTTCGCCCTTAAAAAGGGGGGAAAAAAATTACACCAGCGTTGCATCCCCGACACACGCTTGAATAAATAACGAGACTCCGAAGCGCTTTCATTCTCATAAGTAACTTACGAGAGAGTGAGACGAAAAATAAGGAAACGGGCTAAAGTTGTGTAAGCTTTAGAAGACTCGGCGAGCTTTAATTAAAAGAATTTTTGCCTCCTTATTAAGAGTGAATTAACTTGGGGGACACAATGTTAAAACTACAAATTTAGGAGCAATTTCGTTTTGATATAATTTTTTAACTGTACATATTAAATTTTGTGCAGTCGAAAGTTTTCAAGTTACATTCGTTAATTATTTATACACAATCGTTTGATTAATAATAATAGTAATGTAATGAAATTTTCATTATTAAATAATATTTCATTTTCGTGAATGATAGTTCTAAATTCACAGACAGTGTATTAACTAATAATTGCTTAATATTTTAATGAACGCTTGTATGAAAAGACGATTAGACAGTAACTCGTTTACAACGATATACAACGGTATTCAACGGTATACAAATGATTGATAATGGAGTTCTTTATTATTTCTGTTGAAAACTATTGCAAACGGACACTTTGATCGGTATAATTATAAAAGTGTATTACACGAGCCTTGGCATTAATTTTTCATTAATGATAAGTGATAGCAATAATAGTGCTACGGGAAAAGTAATTACAAAATTATATAATTATAGACTCGCTAATTAAACTTTATTATTATAATACTCATAATTTCGAAAAATTATTTTTTACTTGTATGATTGTAACTGTAACATATAAAATTACACAATATTGGCAAAAATTGAAAAAAATTTCTTCGTATTATTGACCTGGAATTTCTGTAACGCGAAGAAAAAGTTGAGAATTTACGTCTTAGAAATATAAAGTTTTCGTATACTTTACAGTCATATTGTAAATCAAGATAAAATCAATTAACGAAACGAGAATTATTACCAAAGTTTTAGGAAAAATATGGTTAATTAAAAAAAGATTCAGAATGAGAGAAGAAAAAAAGTGAATTACTTTAATTCAATAAAGATGTGAATATTACATTTCACGTACATTATTGGTTTTATTATGTAGATTGTTCATTTAGCAAAGAATATTCATCAATTTGTTTTGAATAATTATGCAGGAATTGTCCATGAGATTAAACATCTATTTAAAGTATTTAAAACATCCTCAACTGGGTTTTGATAACCTAGTAAAACGTGCCATAGTTAATAAACATCTATTTTAATTTTGTTCAACCATACATTACATTCAGAAACATCTTTTATAAAGATATAATACATTGAGCAAATGTCGTTAAGTACATGGGCACAGTATAATACGTAATCCCGTGCAAATATAAAAAAAAAAGAAAAAATATCGTTTAAATATGTATGCGCATACGTGGAGATAAGTTAAGACATCTTAAAATGAAAAATAAAATAGAGTAAAACGTTCATCTTTACGTTCACAGCTACCGGATTACAAATGCAGCGCAAACCACAAACCGAAGTACCAGGAAATCTGTAATACCTTCTCCTGTCCTATGTGGGAGACTGGAGAATGGAGCAGCGTAAGTACATGTACAACAATTTCGTTTATTTCGAGTATAAGCATAACGCGCCCGTAGGAAAATCGCGATACGCTCGAGTGAAGTGCGTGAAAATTCCGAATGGTGGAAAAAGACTTCTATACCCTGTTCGAATTCGTTTGACGAGAAGATGCAGATGGTCGAAGGCTAAAAGCGGACGCGCGAAGCCCTTCGCAGACCTTCGGTTGCTCCTATGCCAGCGTATAAAATCCGATTTGCCTTTCCGACTCTAGCACTATATACATATTACACGCACACACACATACGCACGTGTGTATACATCTCGTTCTCACTCGTGCTCTGCTCCTGGAAACCGAGCGATTTGGATGTGAGAGATACAGAAACGTTCTTGTGGATGTGCTTTCAAAATCGCAAAAATAGAGAGAAAAAGATTCTCTACGTATACTGGCTAACACGTATATACATATTTTTCTCTCATTTTTTGACTTCTCTCCTTCTCCTACTGTACAGGATTATCTATTATTTATTCTCTGCGAAAAGGATTTTATCTTTTTTAATTCAACATTACTTACCTCAGTATTGGCCTTTTTTCTTCCGTTTTAACGACTTTCTCTCCTCTCTTGTACTTTCTTACTGTCGATTTTCTTTCGAGAATCCATGCATAATATTGGATTAAAACTACGTAGTCTTGGAACACTTCTTCATATAGATCTTGAGAATCAATAATTTCGATAAATGTATATTAACTAACATTTAAAAATGCTAACAGCTATTTTAAATTCATTTACATGGTATTTCATTATATTTATGAAATTATAGAATTTGCAGCGTACACACGGTCGACAACGTCAGTGTAGTATATATTATTATTATACAATTTAATACATACATATATACATTTAATTTTATACAAAATGTAATATCAAATGTTTTATTAATTTAGATGATGTCTTAAAATTAAAGAAAGGCTAAATATTTCTATAATTTAATTGAGCGTTTGTATAAAGAAATTGAAGATCAAATAACGTAGTCACTACTAAGAAGTAAATTAAGTCAGCATTAATTTTCATTTTTGGACTAATATACAGATCGGAAATAATAATATTTGTATCAATCATTTAATTTTAATTTAAAACGCATACGTATGTTAGTATCTCTACAAATCAATTGACTATTTTTCAATTACAGAATGTGAGGTTTAAAAAAACTTGCATAAATTTATTGATTATTTTACATTTTACGTAAAATATGCAGAACAAATATTTAAATTATAAAACGTTTTCATAATGATTCGAATTATTTCATTATATAAATTATTTTAATAAAATAAACCTTATATAATTTAAAAAATTAATTAATTTCTTTAAATAGGAAATATATAAATTTATCGAACGTTGATGAAATTTACTTTTTTATTAAATTAGATTTCTCAGGTATCAGTTAGAGATGCAATGACCTTATTTGTCCTAGATTACTAGATCAAAATTGAGTCATTTTTTATAAATATTCTAAAGCTTATTGTCTTCTTATATTTTTTTGTATAAATAATTAAGCAAATAATCGTAATTTAATTGCAAAAATTTATAATACATTATCTATAAAATAAATATATCAAAAAACTATACAAATTTCAAAATCATACTTCTAATCACACAATTAAAATATATTATTAAAATGAAAATAAAAAATTTATCGTTCGCTAAAGATTTTACACACACACACACACACACATACACACGCACGCACGCACGTTCACACAGACACACACACAAAGTGTAAGATAAGTGTTTAACAGTTTTGCGAAAGAGTTAAATTCGATTTTTTCACCTTTATTACATTTTACGTTTTTGAAACATGTAAATTATACATTTTGCACTTTCCTAAAGTGTAATTCTACCTATTTACACTTTTAGCAATGTGTAAAATCTTGTAATTACAGTTTTCAATCTAATCGTCGATTCTTCGCATTTTTCACTACTGTAATTTTTATATTCTACACTCTTCTAAAATGTAATTATTATACTTTTTATTTTATAAAATGTAATTTAGATATTTTATCAGTAGTAAAGTGTAATTTCAGGTTTTTACCCTTTTTTTAAATTGTAAAATCACCAATTTAAACATTCTAGCGTCGATTTTTACAGTTTAGGATTTAGAGTGTAGCCTAGCTTATTGAAGCATATTGGTTTGTGAACCCCGATAAATTTCATATATATTGAAATATTATTAAAATATTATGAATAAAACATATTATGAACTTCGCAAAATGATCAGATAACTAACTATTTATAGAGAAATAAAATGACCAGAAATAATTATTCCAGTTTCAACTATAATTTATATATTAATAGGTATTCATTTCTTTAATTTTGCTTTCATTAACATATATTTTTAACCTGTTTTGACGAAGTCCTACGTTAATATAAAATAATTTTTAATTTTCTCCAATTTCACTCGTCTGTCTCAATATAGTATTGCAATATACTCTCTGAAGAATGGTTTTATTTTTATTCTTTGACACAAAAGTGAAATATTAAATTATTATTATTTAATATTCTCTACTACTTGCAGTGCTTGACTATGTAACTTTATCAAGTAAATTTTATATCACAATTTTATTTGACAATAAATAATCAACGCAAATTAACAACATTAGATTATTTGTTTATAAAATGAATAACTTTTAATTAACAAAATATAATTTACCATAAAATTGAAAAACAATCATTTAAAAATTCTGTAATGGTATTAGTATAGTTACAGCGGTTAAATAAATCAAGTAAGTTTTTCTGTAAAACGAATGGGACTAAAAAACCAAGTGTGTTTATAAAGAGAGTGATGAAGTAAGAGAAAGAGAGAGAGAGAGAGATAGTTTGAAAATAAAGATTAAGAAAATATCAGTCTTTTAAAGAAGAGGAAGGGATTAAAATCTCGGGGCCGATCCGCTATCAAGCCCTGGCGACTTTGACTAGCAAACTTTTCTCTCGAGCCACAATAAACAGGAACGCGTCGAGGGATCAAGCGAAGGGAGTTGAGGGAGAGTTCGTCGAAAGTTCCTCTCAGGGGAGAAAAATTCGAATCGCTCTCCATTCCGAGTGAGTAGAACAGGAGCTTACTTGCCCGTTGCGTTATTCATGTAGATACCCCGCAACAATTTAGTAACTCAGATAAATTCCTGATGTAATATGCCTCTTTTCACGAAAAGAAATCGTATATTCGTAACGGGTAAACCTCTCTTCTCTATTTTTACGGGTAATTAAATCATGCATTCATAATTCCTGCAGTAGATTGCAATAGAACATTGATCAAGAGAATCCAATGTTCATTTCTAATTATAATCTTTCTTTCTCAAATATTTCAGTCCCATTGTTTAGTACTTTATTGAACAAAACAGTCATAATTTAGTAATTACAAAGAATTATTTGTATAACTCGCTTAATACCATTTGTTGATTATAAAATTTAGGGACGCGCGCGTATGTGCATATATTTAGAGTTAACAAAAATACGCTCACACCTGATCAATGAATTTGGCCTCGAAAATGGAAATAATTGAATAAAAAACGCGATGAATGGTAGGAAGCTTAAAAATCATCCATGACTAATGCTTCAAGGGGTTTGTTATTATATCGAATAAAAACATTCTCTTTTTCCGCCGCGGACAGATACCGATGTGCCTTTAGTATATATATACACCGAAGCCGTCAACAAAGCATCGTTATTATGTAAGTTTTGAATGGAGCAAGGTACTACTCTGGAATAAAGAATAGGAGTTGGGGCAGAGAGAGAGAGAGAGAGAGAGGGGGGGGGGGTGGAAAGAAAAAGAGCGAGAGAGAACCGAGCAGGTTAATGATTTCGTCGGTTGGTAGACTGAATAAGCCGCGGAAGACAGGAATTGATAGACTTCCCTCTTTTCCAACCCCGAGCAAATATTGAGCTAGGAGGTTCGCTTTTCTTCGAGAAACACTCCAGGCCCTATCTCCTCTTCCCTTCTCCTTCTATACCTTTCTCATTCCTTTTTTTCCTCTTTCTCTCTTCGTATTTCGTCTCTTATTCTAGAGCACTCTCGCTATCTTTCGGAACTTCCTACTTTCTTTTTATTTCCCTCTTCTGCTTTCTTGTAGTTTGTCTTTTTTTCCCTTAATGGGATGTGAAAGTGCTGCATTACCAACGGGCTCATGTTCCTTCAAGGATAATTTTTCTACAATTATCCTTGTGTTTTACCTAAGTTATTAATTACAAAATTATTGAATTATAAATTGTTAACGCTCGTGGTAACTTAATGTAATAGAAGACATAATAACGTTCAGTAACTCTACTTAAATGTACAAAATTATGAGTAAAATTTTTTTAATTCAATTATTAAAATAATATTTTAGAAAGATTCCTATCATATTATCGCTACAATTAAACCAAATACTCGTTATCGGCATTTAACTCGTAAAGTAGAACTTTAAACAAATACTCTTACAAATAAATTTCACCCAACTTATATTTTGCAGTGACTTTGCTAGAAATTTTACTTCCGTACACGTAATACCGAAGGATATATGTGTCACAAACTTGAAGAAGATGGGTAGATCTATACGTATAAAAATAAATTAACTAGACAAATAATTTCCATATTATATTTCTAATTTATGAATGTAAGTTAATTAGACTTCCTCGTAATTCTTCTGATATTTTTGACTATAAGATATACCTTCCCTTTATTTTGGTAGTTAAAAATTAATTGAATAAAAGCGGCACAATGGATGTATTATTATACGTACCTCCTGTATCAATTTAACCCATTTTCTATACTTCCATTCAATTAACGTGTCAAAATTAAAGTTCTCATATTCAGTTATTTATAAGCATCTCTTAAAAAAAATTTTTTTTAAATATAATTAAACTTTTAATTAAAAATTATTACTTGTGAGTTATAAAACCAGTCTTCATTTTTTATTATAAATAAATGTTCGAATAAATATTTATTTTTCACTTTATTGTATATATACATTATAACATATTAAAACAGGGTTGAATAAAATAACAGTACAAATTCTAATTACAAATTTATAACTATCTTGTTAATTGATAATTTATCTTTTTATCATTAAAATCAATAGCTAATCCAGCATTATGTATTATCCAAATATATGTCATTAAATGTTTAGATACCAATTTGTCGAGGAAACAGAGCTAATAATTAATTTCATTGACCTTATAGTGATGCTTAATACGATTAAATACGATCAGCAAACATTGAAAATGAAATTGTAACGCGGGAGCTATTATAATCATTGCATATCTCTCTTATGCAATGTTAAACTCATCGATTTGTAACATGTTACATAAGAGAAACGTAATAAGAAGGAAATGTTAAGTATATAAACGACCATAATTTAGGTACCACACGGAGAGAAATATATGATAATTTTTACCCTGTAAGAATAGTAAAAGTGGGACAAACTGTCTTTTCTGGCAAAATTTACCCGGTTTTCGGTTAAAAATTACAAGAATTAGGATAAATTTTACTATGCGGCAGGGTAATTTTTACCAGAAAAGACAGTTCGTCCCATGTTTACTAACCTTACAGGGTAAAAATTATCATTTATTTCTCTCCGTGCATAAATTTTATTAGCAGTAAATGTTTACGGGAAAATAAAGGGTGAAAGTGTAGAAGAAACGTCCCTATAAGTATAAAATCCGGTAACACTTCTGCTCAACGTACACTATTGCTCAGGTACTTTTTTCTTCCACTATTCCCATAGTTTTACTCTTTCATCCAAGGTATACATACGTGACCGTGAGTGACGCGTAGACGCCTCACTTAGACAGATGGCGATAACTCAGCGTCGACAAAGTTTTTCTCCAACCAACGTCGTCGGCAAGTACATAAATAAAAAAATAGAAGAAATCCTAGGAACGCCTGTTAACGAGTCCACGCGCGCAGAAACTAAGGGGAGAGATGGGGGAAAAAAAAGAGACAAGAAACGAAGAGATGCCCTCTTTCCCCATCTTAGTGAAACGACTCGGTTGCTTTTCTTGAGGCTGTCCTCGTAAAAGCTTCGGGCGCCGCAACTTTATTCGTATTACGACGCGAGCGCGGGGGCGCGCGCGAGAGAGAGACGGCTACTTATTTCTTTCATCCTCCCTACTTTAACACTTTCGTCTTTTCCTTCTGTGCTTATCTCCCTTTTTTTCTTGTTACACAGGTAAGCAACGAGACAGTGTGCGAATCCTCTTTGCCTCTGTTTCTCCTTCACCCCCGCGACTCTCTTCCACTTCCTCTCGGTGTGAGCTTTCGAGTGCGCTGTGACGCGCTTTCGCGGACAATACATATAAGTAACTTTTAAGCTTGCGGTTTCAGGCGTTACTTTTATCTTTGTTTCTTTCTTTGAATTTCCTTTTTCCTTCTGTTTTATCTGATAGAGTAGAAAAAAAACATAGCTCAATCTTATCTACAATTTTGTCATTAAATAATCACTTTAAATTTAATTGGCACTCAATCTTGAGAAATACCTATTTTAAAATATTGCATAGATTAAAGGAGTTCTCAACAAGTGACGCATTTATAATTCACTTATAAAAAGTATTGGCGAAATATTGGTTGACCAAATAATCATGCTAGTACAAGTGTGGTATTTCTATAAAATATAGTTTATTATATGAAGAAATCGGTCTGCAAGAACCCAAAGAACCCAAAAAGTCTGAAAATGTAAGCTCATTTCGTTGATCACTTTGTAATAAAATGTTCAATAATTGAAAAATTGATCCTTTTAATGAAGCCCATTACATTCATATGGCTTGTGCAGCAGATACGTCAGGTCATGAAAATGTATATAATATATATATATATATATCTACTGCACCCTATTGAAAAATCTATTACTATAGGGTAGTTATTTAAAAAAAT
Organism: Theocolax elegans; assembly: GCA_026168455.1. Classification (NCBI taxonomy): domain Eukaryota; kingdom Metazoa; phylum Arthropoda; class Insecta; order Hymenoptera; family Cerocephalidae; genus Theocolax; species Theocolax elegans. The sequence continues at coordinate 51,931,982 of CM047429.1, read as the reverse complement.
TGAATATCTTTGTATATATTTGCGATTATTAAAATAATCTTATACATAAATGACGTGAATGGAGTTGATTGAGCGTGAAATTGCAAAGAATGTTGGATAATGTAAAATAAAATTAAAATTTTCAGTGTTCAAGATCGTGTGGAAGCGGTGTGATGACACGTACCGTTGAGTGCCGTGACGGGAACGGTCGACTTTCGAGCGACTGCGATCCATCACAGATGCCTCGGACCCAGCAGGAGTGCAAGACGACGAGCGCCATCGATTGTTCCAGTTGTAAGTTTGTTTCCCTCATCCTACAGAGCGAGCGACCGCTATAGCCATTAAAGTGTCGGTGTTTCCTTTATGACCTGCTAAATTCGTCGGGTTGTGAAAGCGCGCGCAATTTCCTTGAGGCTTCCGAAAGCGAGATGTCAGCGAGCGAGTGTCTCGTTGAATATTACTATTATTAGATCTTCGCTCACTCCGTGTTGCATTATGATGATTCGTTAATGTAATACCACGTCGGCCTTTAATCATAATAATTTAAGAAACGTATATAATTTTATTTAATACAATACATTGCTATAGAGATTACGGTTCCATAAGGTGTGATTTATAATGCAAAAATAGATATTACAACTTAAAATTAAGAGTTCAGATATCTAGTATAAAATTTTTAACGTCTATCAATACTTAACCGATATCTATAATGCTAGTTTCGGTATTGGTATAAAATTGACTATCCGTACGATATAGTTACACCTTCTTCTGTAACTTTAACTAATTTGAAAATTTCAAATGTATAACTTGAGTATTGATAAAAAACTAAGAGAAAAAAGTAAAAAGATATATTGTCAGTTAATACAAAAAAAAACATAATTGGTTTTATAGATGCAGACGAAATAACGGAGCCCCTGATGCAACCGTATCCACCGGCTCCAGTACCAGAGAAGTTAATAGACCAACCCGTACCCTCGCAATCAACGTAAGTATATATATATAAATTTTATGTTTTCATGCCAATACTCTCCATCTTGTTTACTATTGAAATTCTTTTAACATAGTAGCTGCATTATCGACCTCGAGCATATATACATAAATATATAACAATGTCGCGTGTATACACGTAATAAGAAAGAGTGAAAAGACGGTAAAGCATTCAATATTTCTTGACATCAATTGATCTACCCGACAGATATACAAACTATTTTGCCTGTGGCTGGTTGTACCTGAGGTATCCCTTTTCTTATTTTTTTCGGAACCCTCTTACCGCTATCTCCTTTGATCTTGCGCTCTACTTGTACATACTCGCCTTGTTTTTCTGTTACCTATTTCTCCTCCGCCCCCTTCCTCTCTTTCTTTCAGTCATTCAATCTCTCTGTGTTTTCTTTATCATTCTGTTTCTCTTTTATCCTCGTTATTTTCTTCATTTTTGCATTTACTTGTTTATATCCACACAATGTATATATACAACAATTTGAATGGCATTATTTTGAAATGCCATTCGCTATACACCGTACCTTTTTAATTAACGTAAACGTTATTTCATTTAGTGGTTGCGCTAATATTTATATACCATTCGATTACTTTACGACCAATAAAGAAGTAGTAAATTTTTTTCAGAATTGAAAGTTTTAAATAGAGTTTACGTTTAATAAACGAAATGACCAATTAATTTAAATCTCGATGCTCGATAAAAATATTTATTCGTCATGCTTATACTTCCGAATGTGTATACGATATATATCTATATAAATACGAAAAACATTGTACGAAATTGAAATTATATTTCCTTTTGATAATCGAATAATAATTTTAGTTATATATTGATCTACGTAGGTATATAATATTAAGCTTACAGGACTTATTCAATGGACACATATTACAAATGGACACATTTTTTTTATTCCATCGAGTTTCACTTGTGTGAGCTGTGTGAAAAATTTGGGAATTAAGCTTTATTGCGTTTAACAAAGAACTTTTATATTTACAATTAAACCCGTTGAAATATTTTGAATTTTTCTGGGAATAAAGCATGTACATATAGTATGTAGAGTATTCTTCTTTTTAGTTTGCGCGGTTTTATGATCTGTTGAAATCATTGTTTGCTTTACAATTACTAAGAATTTATAATGCTTGTACATATATTTATATTAAAATAGAATTATTTTGAATTAACTATATCTCTGCGCATTTAATTTTCATAGCTCATATATATATATAATATGACATACATATAAAATGAACGTATATATCCATAATATTGCGTAAAAATATATCGCTCAATAAGAATATTTATATCTTCAAAGATAACCATCCAGTAAAAGTTGATTGTTTCGACGAAATTTTGACATAATAACCTACTTTTATATTGAACACTAAGCACCCCTAGAAATATTACTTCTGATTGCAAGTATGCTCAAGGCAAGGTTATTCATTAAAAAAAAATGGTCCGTTAAATAAATTGTTACGAGATAAAAAATAATATAACAAAAAAATATTTCTAATTTATAATATTATCGTGATAAATAAATATTAATAATCCGAATTAATGGATGTACTCAATGTACGTAGAAGATGATACGTTTTATAAATTAACCACCAATAAGATGAGGGTAAACTAAGACGGTAGAGTAAAACTTAATAGGCACACGATAGTACACATAACAAGAACCGTAAACTGCCGTAGAGAAAGTTTCGGTTGGGTCTGCATTTAATACACTTTCACCCGCCTGCCACCGCTACCAAAAACCACCCACCACGGATTCACCCCACGTTTATCCTCGCAAGCTCACCGCTCGCGGCATTTCGCGCCCTCCAGTAGAAACTGGAACGAACATCGTAACGTCGCTATATGTTTGGCTTCGAGAGTGAACACCCCACGCGATACGACGTTCAACCAAAATATGACGATGCTTTCTCGTTCTCATTATCTTTATTATACGTACCTTGATTTTATATCCCTTTATTATACCTATACATACATTTATCTTCTGTCTTCGAGATAAATATTTGAATATCGATGTAATAAATGTCCCAGAAATGAGGATAAGGCTACTGCGTGAATGCGTCTAATCGATTGTCCTATATATATATATATATAACGTATATCTAAATATATTAACAAGTATATTTCAAAATATTTATTTTATTGTTTATGTAAACTTAAGGAAATATTCGCATAAATGTTTATTAATTATTTTAATTAATAAAATTTTCAGTGTTTAGTTGTAAATATATGGAACAAGACTTTTCTTGTATACGTTAACAATAAATATGATTTAAATTACGTATTATGTGCGAAAAATCTGTAAGAAAACCTAGCAAAAATAATTCAAAATTATATACGTAAATCAATTTTGACATAATTAAGTAAACTACTTGAAAATTACATTATAGTTAAACAATAAATTTAAATATTAATTATTTATTGTTTACATACTATATTATGTGAAAATCTTTCAGAATGTAATAATAATAATAATAATAATAATAATACTTATACGTATTTTAAAATTATGATAAATTATCCAACTGCAATTTCATTAGTATGAAATATAATTATAATTTAGAGGGCTCCAGTACTGAAGATCGAGCACGAAACGCCTTTAATTTTTTAAAAAAGGCCATACTCTGGGAAATTCCACCGATCATAGTGGACAAAGAGTGAAATCAGCCTTCTTTATTGCAAAAGTAAAGATTTTGTTTCGGAAAGACCGATAATTATATATTATACACATATATATATATATACGTATCACCGAACGATAAATTCATTTCTGTTTACATTTTATTAATACATCAACTATTTCAACTTGAATCATTCTAAAAATATCTAAAATATTATGTATATTTAAATTTCAGAACAATACACATAAATGCAAGAACTGTATGTATATTTAAAAAACTATACATTATTTTTATTAAAAAAATTTTTTTATTTCTATTTTTCTGTACTGATTTTTTACACTGAAAACTTTTAAACTTGTTTGAAATATAAAACATGGAATGAATTACAAATAAAGTTTACGATGAACCATTTTCTACCTTAAAGTTTGCTTTGCCAATGTATATCGCGATTACGTCAATAGAAACTTTTTACTTTTAAAATGAAAGCATTCAAAGAAGACTTTACATGAATTTACTCTAATACTTACCAAGTTTATTGTTTAGTAAAATATTGTTCGATCTTTTGCAGAAGAAAATAAAACAAAAACTTGTCTTGCACACTAACATAATATAAATCATATTTTATTATATTGATTTAAATAATATTTTTAAACCTATCGATGCGAATAAAACGAAATAGGAATTTTAGAATTCTTAATAAACTATTACAATGTTACGATAAATATAATTATTTTTAAATAAATAATTGGTAATTAACCGATTAGTATGTATATATACTTAGAGGATTATTTGGAAAAAAGATTGTATACGGAAAAAGAAAAATAACTTATTTAACTGCATAATTAGTAAAATTTTACAAACTTTAGTAAAAAAAAAGTGAATAATTTTATTACCACTTTGTTTAAAATGGAAATGAGTATACTCAAATAGGAATTTTAAGAAAATTATGTAAAAAATTATAAGAGTAATAAATGTAAATTATAACTTGTGTATTATAATAACATAAAATTAGGCGAAAATAATATAAACGCAAAATTGAACAATCTCAAACATTTTGTTTGGGTCAATTAATATTATAGATGTATGCATTATATTATTACATTACATTATATGGAATACGATATTGCGGTTAAATTAATTACATTATACAATCAAACTCAATGCAGTATAATTTCTCAAATTAAATTAATTTGACGATATAAAAATTGAGTATTTAAAGTGTATTTTACTCTAAATAAAAGAATGATATAATGAACGACATCCGACAAATTGAAATGATGTCCAAGGAGGCCCTAGAAGTTGAACGAATCTTTTTGGAAAGGGAAAGTCGAGGAAAAAGAAAGAGAAACGTGTGATGAAATGTAAGGTCGATGAAGAGTAGATGAGGGAGCAGAGAGCGGGTGGGTGGGAGAAGAGAAAAGATATGTATAAGAAGAAGGAATGACGAAGGGGGAGAGGCTTCGGCCTGCCAGGAATAAGTTTCAATAAGAGGTCGATCGCTGCCTGGCGCTGAATAAGTATAAATGGGAAGAGAATGAAATAACTCGAGCGCGCGTTCGCGAGGCGTTCGCCTATATGCCCTTGCGCGAGGGTGAAACTGCCGGATCGTTTTCATTCCAGGCTATTCTGGGATACCTTTCATACACTTCGATCGCGCTGACTCTTCAAAGGAACTTTCAAGAAGTTTAAAATTATAACTGCGCATTGGGTGCTCGAGTGTAATTTGATATATTGGGCCATACAGTCGCAATGTCAAAGATCTTGCGCGAACACCTATATAGAAATGTCCAAATAAAAATATTAATATGTTCTTTTAATTTTACTGAGAATAACGTTTCTCCACTACCTCGTGAGATACGTATATAATATTGTTCAATTAAATTGTAATCGAACACGTATAAAGTAACTGTGGACATTAGCATTTATATATAATATAAATATATTTTTGCAATACATAATACATATGACACGTAACGTATATATGCAATAAATGAATATTGCTACGAGGTACATTTATGGTTTTATTTAACCTAAACTCAAACACAAAAGTATATGAAATATTTAATCGTAAAATGAAGAAAAAATTTATTTATATCACGTGTCGCAGTAATCCAACGAATCATTTTGTCAACAGGTTTATACCGGGCGAATGGTCGTCCTGCAGCGTAACTTGTGGCGAAGGGATACGACACCGCGAAGTGCATTGTAAAATCTTCCTCGAATTCAGTCGTACGGTCGCAAAGCTGCCAGATTATCAATGTTCGGGACCGAAACCTGTGGAAACGGAGAAGTGCACAATGGAACCTTGCGGGTTGATCGAAAACAGCCTTGCCTACCGAATCGACACGGTTGGGGACAGCAGCTATGCCGAGTCCAGCCTTTCGGATACTTACAGATCGTCTTCGTCGGTTTCGGGTGGCGGAGGATCCGGGACTGCTACCGGTGGTGCGTACGAAAGTAACGTCAAGGTCGCACCTGGAGTTCCGTCAAAACGACTTACTCGTGGAAGGAGGTTGGATACACTGATTGCAGTGCTACTTGTTTAGGAGGTAACTGTAATCTAGTTTAAACTTTTGATTATTAATTATTATTATTCATGCCATTTTCTTACATCTACATGAAGAAAAAAATGATGCAGTAAAAATTACTGTCATTTAAATTATTCGTTAGGTATAAATTTTTAAATGATAAATTTTGTATTAAATAGTAAATAATAATACGTTGCATCCCAAAATCATTGAATACCAATAAATATTTTCAATTCATAATTTGTACATGTAATGCAATATTCCAATTATTATGCAATATAATTAATTATATGGATATACATCAACAGTATTCAATAATACAATATTTTAATTTAATATTGCATTCAATATTATAGAAGTAAAAATTCTGCGTGGAAAAATATGTGTACGAAAAAACGAAATATTATATCATAACTTGAATATTATATTTGTAATCATAATATCGTTTAACCTACTTAATATCGATTTTATTTTATAATTGATTTGACGATCTTGTATATTCTACTTTTATAGGTGTTCAAGATTTAATAATAACGTGCATCAGAGATGACACAGGAAAAACGGTGATGCCCCTTTTGTGCACTGCAGAGACTAAGCCAGAATCTAGGATACGAGTTTGCAACGACCATCCTTGTCCCCCAAGGTAATATTTTCATTCTTTAAAATTTTTAAATCTCGTGAAAAATTAAAATGCTTCCAGTATATCGGTCTTTAAAATAGTTCAGACTTCTATATTCTATTACTTAAAATGACATTAACATAGAACAATGTTTAAAGTAATTTGTATAAATAAATAAAGATAGTGAAATTGCACGTAAATATTAAGTGTAAAAAAATAATATTTTTATCGTAATATTAGCATTGATATATTTTTCTTTTTATTATCATAATTTTAATAATAATATATTTAAAATATTTATCCTCGGTAGCAAATGCAAATATTTGTAAAGTGCAACATCAACAATTTATTCGAAATGAAAAGTTGATTTCCATTAATTGAATATCATCGTACGATAAGGGATAGTCGAGCTGAAATAAGTCAACATTGTATATATATATAGATATATGTATAGAGGCGTAGGAAGGAATTGTTCGGGGCAACCGAGGCAGAATGCGCGGTCGCAGTAGTCGAATTAACTAGGAAACCCAACTCATACCCCGGTCGCGTTGTTTACAGATGGAACACCAGCGAATTCTCACCGTGTATGAGTCCCTGCGGCCTCGGTATCCAAACTCGCGAGGTCACCTGCATTCACGAGGTGACGCGTGGCACTGCGAACACAGTGGCTGTACCGAATCACATGTGTCCACAGCCACCACCCGTCGATAGGCAGTACTGCAACGTCTGGGATTGCCCGGTTGACTGGCACCTGGGCGAGTGGAGCAAGGTAACCTACAGCAATTTACACGAATAATACATTTAATTGACCTACGCTACACCAGACACTACGCTTTTTCAACATTTATCCTTATATACACAACTGCAACTCCGGTACATATCTTATTTTACACTTTATTCAACATTTTACTTTTTTCGACGAATTGTCCATGCATTATATTATTAGAGAAATAGGTACATGTAAAAAGTGCAATTCTCGATTTCATATTTAAGTTTCCAATTTAATTGAATAATTTATTTTAAATTAATACTATTCGTGTATTATATTGCTTACGAAAGGTAATAGAATTAAATTACATATCGAACAAATTTTTATTTAATTAATTCATTAGACAATTTGTACTATTAGTTTAATTTAGTTTATTAATTTTACATATATATGAATATTAAGTAAACGTATATACGTATATATATACCAATCTTAGTGCACAGGTATCTCCGATTTTAATTAATAAAGTATGTCTGGAATTGAAACATTTACGTATAATATATACATTTATATAATGCACAGATTTAATAAAAAAATAAATTTGTTTTATTTAAAATGTTATGAGATATATAAGCATTGCATTATTTTAATATTGTGAAGTTCAATAAGAATCGACGAGATCTGCGATTATTCGCCTGTGATGTAGAATCTGCCTATATAGGTAATAGAAATTGGATATTACATGTGAAGTAACCGAGTGGAAAATCACCACTTTGGGCCAATTTCTCATTAATTAGTGTTTCATAGGAATCCGCTATCATGAAACTAATGTAAGCTTTCACTTACGCAATGCAAGTATAATACTATTGAATATAAAAAAATTATTAAAAAATGTTAATTCCAGTATTTACTTTGCTACAATTCTAGATTAATGATTATGAAGAGCACAGTAATTTTAACACGTTCGCGTACGTAAACGTATTGTAAACCTGAGTAGTATGAAATCAATCCGTACATATTATTTTGTAAATAAACATAATAACACTTTAATTAGAATAATTAAAAATTAGTGAGAGAGCGAACTAGTTAACCGATGTAATGAGTAATATTTATCGAATAGCTGAAAAATTTGTAGACATAAATATTATTAACTGAAATTCCAGTGTTCGAAAACGTGTGGCGGAGGTGTGAAAAACGCGTAGAGTGACGTGTGAACAGGTGATGGCTCAGGGCCGCAAGCAATCACGTATGGATCGTGATTGTCCCTCGCAAAAACCCCACTCGGAGAAAAGGTGCAACAAACAAGCGTGCGGTCAGGTGAGCGCTGGCGCTCAACCGATCATAGCAAGTAAAAATACGACCTACATCCAAGATGAACCCGGTAAGCAGGTCAACCTCGATATCGGAGGGCAAGCGACGATTTTTCAAGGCACGCCCGTCATTAAGATTCGCTGCCCAGTTAAGAAATTCGACAAGTAAGTGCACCCTCCTCCACCTTACTCAGGCTCGGCTTATTATATCGATTCACTCTTCTCGGGTTAATGTTTTTAAGAGAGCTCCTGTTAATTTATCGATGAATTTAGGAAGCTCCATCGGAAGACTAGCTATGATTAATAGTTTTCTTCTTAAAGGGTATTAATTAAAATAGTGTCATGTCACGATCGTTCGAATAAATTATACAAAAGTTAATCTTTATACTTACTTGCACTATTATTAACCGATCAAATGTTCTATTTTAAAAAACGTTTTAACTATATATCTTGATATTATGGATCAATCGAAATTCCACTAATGCTGATTTGGTAATCTAGTTGTATCCTTAAAAATAAAGTCAATCTATGTCAAGTCAATGAAGTGATGTACAAAGATATATTCATTAATAACGGGAAATTAAAGTTGAATTCAGACACTTGTGTAGTACAGAAGTAGAATATGATCTTAAGAGTTCAAGAAGTCGTATCAAGAAGGTAGCGTACGTGCCTGTTACAAATTTGAAAATTGTTAATTATTACCTTTATTGAATGATATATAGAATTTAATGCAAAACCCAAATTACATATTTTCGGTACAAGTATTTTTAAAGTTATAGATGAAATATATATATTTGCAGCTTTATAGAATGATAAATTATTGAATATCTAGAGCTTCTGTATTTTGATTTTGTATTACATACTATATATCATTTGATGAATGTATAATAATTAACATTTTGCGCTCGGTATGCGACTCCTTTAAAAAATTGTCGAGCAGAAGTAGAACATTCAAAGGAGTAATGAGAAATCATTTTTTTGAGCCTTTTTTGTAGCTGTTAAACCTATCTTTTATTTCCCTTGTGCATCATCAAGCCCACATGTAAAATATATCTTGCAAAAGTATCTTCGCGACAGGAAAAATATGTTTTTAAAATTATCTATAACAATATCTGTATTTTAAGTACATTGCATGATTATTTTGCACTTAAACTTGCATTTTACACATAGAGTTGTGAAATAATACGTTACCATAAAGAAAGAGCGAAGTGTAAATCACCAGTCGCGTACTTTTTCTTTAAGCTTACTGGGCGAAGTTCATTTTTGGTTCCTGTTTTTAATGTGCAAAGTGCCTGATTCATGTATTCTTAGGAACATTGGTTGGTGTTGGAACATAGATTGTATCATAACAATAAAATATATTTCCTTGAATAAAGTACGTGTATCTAAAGTTATAAAGTATTGAAATCAAATGTCGACTATAGTGATCACAATAACTAGCAATTAGAGGTAACCATTTATAAATCCAGATTTGAAAGAAAACTCGCACTTTAAATACATACGATTATAAATATTAAGCACAAATTCGTCAACTTTTTCCAATATTAGAGCTATAAGAAAAATTATTAAGAATTTTAACTTAAAAATTCAATCAATTTTATAAACTTATTATATAAAATGTATTATTTATTATATTTAATACGACTTAGGTATGAAATAACGTATTTGACACTAATTTTTATCCACAATTTTATTTTTAGTAGTTTTAATAGGATGCTCATGGTTATGAGTTACGACGGTTTTTTCATATTTTCAACTATAATCCATGCTTTAAAGAAATGACTGTGCTCTAGTGAGTTAAAAAATGCATATACACTACCTACGTGAAAATAAATAATTTGATCATGCAGATAGTTAACAATTAAGTGGTTTTAAATGTAGTAACTAATATATTACATCTAATGTACATTATTCGTTAAAATAATAATTTAATTTTTCATATGCAGAGCTAATATTGTTTGGAGGAAAGATCACGAGGAATTACGAAAATCGCGGAAATTTAGAATCAACAAAAAGGGAGCTCTAAAAATCACGGATATTAATATGTCGGACAGTGGTATATATTCATGTTGGGGTAAGTTGTCAAAATAATTATTGTTTTCATAGTTATTTTTTAAAATACCAATAATCATTACTTGGCTTGTGAATCACATCATTATTAAATAAATAAGAATCAACCATTTTCAATCTACATAAATTTTAAAGCAATAAATTTATCAGATAATGAAATGCTATGAACCTAATAGATCATGAATTACAATAAAGTTATACCTTCAACTTTTATTCAAAGTAGAGAAGAAAGTATCTTTTTTCTTTTTAATAAAGAGAGTATTCTTAGAGAAGCTTGTCAATTATAGGAAACAGGCATCCATTGACTTATATCAAGAGTTTTCTCACAGAGTTTTAAAATTTAAATTTATAGCCGGACAGACAAACGCGGTGATGCATCTCACGGTAAAGCCGAAGCCCCGCGATCTAATGAGCAACGAGGAAGTTTTACGCTCGGGCAACGCGGTGCATCAGCGTCAGGGCGCCCACCTTAGTTCCGCTCCAGTTAATTCCGGTAAGATTTCTAGAAATCCGTGTCCATTCGGATTTATCAATTCTGAAAATGCATGAGATTAACTTTACAAGTGTGCGTAACCGGGACTTCAATCTCGATATTCAATAAATCTTAAAAATCTTTCTTTCACAACAGATTAAACCGAAAAGTGCAATTTATCGATATTTTCATGTAGTTAAATATAACATTTTTTTGAATACTTTCGGTACTTATATACATAAAGAATTTTCTGTGCATTTAAAGAAATGCACTTCAACTGTATCATAAGTATATTGTTTCCTATATATCTTTAAAAAAATATATATATATATTTGAATAATAATTGAAACAATGTTATTACGTATGGATAAAAATAAATATATACATTTATATTTATAGTTATCTTTTATTATTCGGGATTTTATTGCATTGTGATGATGGGTTATGAAAAAAATTGATGCCAAAGTAAACCAAGATTTAATATTCAATTATTACTGTAATAAGTACCTTTAGTGAATAAAGAAAACTCATTTTTAAGGCTTATACATTAGACCATACTATATAGTAGCGTAATATTACAGAAGAGTCAGGTAGCTCCAATAACCTACGGTTTATCGGAAATACCGCCGTTAACGTAGTCGCAATGAATAAGCCAATTACAGTATATAATATGTAGGTGTTACGCAAATTGAATATTGTACAAATAAAAACACTGAAAATGTTAAAGACAATCTACTCATTCGATCTTGCAGAATAATTTTAATAATAAATAATTCTAAATGTACACATTCAAATTTTATTAGATGTTACGAAAATATATAAAACTAAGAAAAACTGTGTTTGCGTAGAACCGTTTTATGGCATATACAGTGAAGAGAGTCAAGAAGCTCGACTGGAGAGCCAAAAATCACAAAAAACAACGGAAAAGCCACGCAGAAAGAAACCGAAGCAGACAGCGAGTCCATCGCCGGTTGGATCCACTGGCAAATACGATTATTCTGTCACACCGCTACACCAGGTAAACGATACTTTAGGTCGAGATTTTTCGTCTTTTAAATTCTCTTTGCGTCTCTTAACCTTTTTTGTACCTATTGCAAAACTAACGTATAAACTCTTTCTCCGTCCTTTCTGCTTTCCTTTTTTACTAACTGGTGATGGAATTTCATACATCTAATGGAATCGAATGAAAATGTAAAACTAGCCAGTAGAATCAACAGCTACTTCGGGTGCCTCAACGCTGACGCCTCATCTTAGTCAAATTATTACGACTATTAAGGTTGTAACATTACATATTAACAAACATTTATTTCTAACACTTTCTCTTACTTGCTAATTCATTTTAAAACAATTACATTATTTAAGTCAATTGTTCTTTTTATTTTCTTATATACTATTATAACTTTTAATTACTTTTTGTAATTATTTGTAAATACTGCTCTGTGTGAACTATATAGAAAGAGCTGTGTGATTTAAAGAAATGAATTAAGTTAATACATCAAAGTAATGTACTAATATAATTTGTAGAGTTACTGGCCGTTCCAAAATTCAGCAAATTCAGCATCTAGTTATGGAAGTAGTAGTACACATTCGCAAGATGTCAATATTCATTATCATAATCCTTATGCTGCAACAACAACTACAAATGTTCACGAGTCATCGAACGGTGATTTATTGGAGTCGAGTCGACATGATCCCACACGTGCTGAATTTGATTTTTTCCATGGAAATACAGCGATTCCTGATAACACATTTGGTCCTGACGAAGAGCGTATTTTTATCGACGACGATGCATTCGAAGTCGAAGAAACTGCTTTTGCCATTGAACACAAAGATACTTCTAGGTTCCCTGACATTACCACTAAGTTGCATCATGAAACTGAAGATAGAGGTGTCATTGTACCGACAGTAACTATGGTCAATTTTGGAGGTCGACCCACTCGAGCGCGACATCATCATGGTAGCACTACTGGACATTTCGGAAGAAATCAGCGAGGTGCGCATATTGAAGAACATTCGACGCCGCTAGCAAAACATGATAATGAAAATGAAAATGTAAATGAAGATAGTTTAACAGTAACGCAACCGCATAATGAAATTTATCATAGCGAAGAATCAATTGAGGATGAGGAGGAGGATACATCAAAGAGAAACTTGACAACCTCGTCGTTTGTTGAAGATACATCTTTAGATGTAACGAATGAAGAAGTTCCTCAAAAGTTTGATAAAGGTTCCTTTGAATCAACAGTATCTCCTTCTTCTTTGTTTATTTCTACACTGGAAGGCGATGATCTGGATGATACCGAGAAAATAACGAATGAAACATCTGTGGCGATGATCGATAATGAAACTACCTTGGCTACTGTACAGATATTGGATGACAAAGAAAAAATAGGGGAAGAATATGTAAGCCAGAAATTCGATGTCACAAGGAAAATGGGAAAAGATATGATGCGGAACATAGGGTTCACAGAAGATATGATTATAGGTGATCAAAAAAGCGTTACACCTATTGTACTTGGTAATGAAGATAAAAATCATGAGCCAACTATCGGTGCTGTTTCAACATTTATTAAAGGTATATATTTTACGAGCTAATCACTAAATAATTTATTTATTTTGATAATTTTTATATTTTATTATATTGTACTTAACAAATGCATAAAAGATACTTTTTCATACGAGTGCTTTAAATGTAAAATACTTATTATTCCATGTATTAATTAATTAATACAATATATATATATGGGTGGTTCCCTGTGAAGTCGAAGATGAAAAATATTAATATTGCTATAACTGTGGGAATATGTTTTAAAGGTATCCAGTAGTTCTTCTGAATTTTTTCAGATTTTTTCGGGGCCATTATTTTAAGTTACAAAGAATCAATGTTGACATTTTAGCACTTTTTTATGTCCTTAAAAGTATTTTTAATGAAAAATTCAGAAAATTTTACAACAAAAGTCATATTTATGATTTTAATGAAAAATGCATCTCCTGGGAGCTAAAAATTCATGAGAATGGGCATATAATGCAAAAAAGTGCTAAAATGTCAACATTAACTCTTTGTAACTTAAAATAATGGCCCCGAAAAAGTCTGATAAAATTCAGGAGAACTACTGGATATCTCTAAAACATATTCCCACAGTTATAGCAATATTAATTTTTTTCATCTTCGATATCACAGAGAACCACCCATATATGTATATACATATAAATAACATAAACGTATTAATTGTTTACAGCTAAGGATGATTTGATATTTGAGTGGGTCACAACTGATTGGTCTGCTTGCTCACAAACTTGTGGTGGTGGAGGATTTCAGGTAATACCATTATTTATACTTCTATTAATTAGTTTTTATGTAAAAAAAGGCTTAAAGCAAAAAAAAGACAGCAATAATATTGAAATAATTATTTATTATTTATTAACTCCAGACATTACAATATTTTACAATAAAAATGTATCCTATAGAGGTTGTGACGTGGTATTCGCGTACCCGATTAAATTAATTAATTAACGTAATTAATAAAAACCGTTGGGCCGCGTTGCCCAATACCGCGCACACAATTAATTATTTTGTTATCGCGAACTGCGGGCTGTCGCCAGGAACACGAGTTCGCTGGGACGATTGGTGTGGAGGATTCGGGCAATCCTCCTTGCCTCGACACGAAATAAAAATCAAAGGATGTCGGCGGGAGCGGGGAGAATAAAATAAACACTCTTAATTAAAATAAAAAAAATTAATAAACCATTTGTTAATCTGAATTTAACAATTGGCCATCCAGGCCGTGTGCCGCGACAATGTTACTTCGCGCGGGCGGGAATATCGGGAGCCAACCGGATCGAGATCCTCGCCTGCGGTTGACTCTTCCGATCTCCGCTATTCGGGTACCGGCGTACCCGAATACACTCCCGATGTACACACTCTCATACACTCGGGGGAAAGGGGGGAAACGCACGGTAATATAAACACAACTTACCGGGGTGCGCCCCGTGGATGGCCCAGCCGATCCTTGTCCCTGTGTCCTCCTGGGCAACGGAGGACCGACGTCGGCTGCGGTGTGGAAGGCGGCCCTGTGCCGCGGCGAGTGCCTCGCGAACCGCGTCCGCACTCACACCAACACTCCCCGTCCTTAACACACACCAGAAACACTCGCGGCTCACCTCGCGAGGACGATCCGGGTATCGACGGCTTTGCGCCTCACGCGCCTTATCTCAGCCGGAAAACTATCGATCACGATACCGGATAAGTTTGTCCGCCTCGATCGGCGGATCGGGACATACTGATTAGGCAATCGCCTAATTTTCGAAAAAGGGATGAGAGTGGGGAACACACACACACTCGCGCTCTCATCCCTACGTACTATTGCGCGCGTAATCGTACATTTGTAGAAAATAAACAAGTGTCGTCGGTTGGCCTTGACATACGAAAGGCTCCGACGACTTACAATTCGACAATTTAAATACTCTATTCGTCGTGAATAGATTGTGTCACGATTTCCGTCACAAGGTGCACACTGCACCTGTACATAGGAGCCGGAGAACTTAACACTATATCCTAATACTAAATTAACCTAATACTATATTTAAATAAGAGTTTTGCAACTTAATCAATATAACTAGTATACTGTTTAGTGCATCACTCTTTTACATTTTTTTTTTAAACACTTTAAATTTAAATGCTCATATTATTGTTTAATATTATTACTTGTAAACATTATTATTATTACTATTCAGCAATACATTGTTTGTATTTCACAAACTTGTCACTGTCAATTAATCATATTAATCATTATAATCTCAGATCTGATTTGTTGATATATTTTTTGTATTAAATACCTATCTTGAGGCCTGCGATGGCTCGGTCGATAGGGCGTCGGGCTCGTAATCTGGAGGTCCCAGGTTCGATTCCCGGCCCCGGCCGATTGATACAAGCATCACTGGCGAATGTATTTTCAACAAGTGCTTTCTTCACCAAGACATCGTATGGCCTCCGTCGCTGATTAGCACCGTTTTGGGAACATAAAATGAGCAACCTTAAAATAGTAAAAAAAAAATACCTATCTTCAGTTATTTTAATAATTATATCAATATATTTATATTAATCCTTCAGATTAGTATCATAATTCTTAAAGTGGTTATAAATTTGAACATCCAGCATTATACATGTTTAAAAATTATTTTTTTAAAATTGCATAATAGTATTTGTATTTTTAGCAGTTTACAGGGGATTAGATAGACACTGAAACAAGTGGAGATACTTTTCTACTACTCCAAGGTAAGTGCATAAATTTTTTTGCAATCATCATGGTAATAGATTTATCGTTGTAAGACAATAAATATACATTTCTATTAATATATCGGGCACTTTTCCCAAATTTTTTATCAAAAGTGGTCTTAATGATTTTGACTCACCCTGGAAATTTTTAGGCAGTTTCTGACTATAAAAAGACATCTTTTAGACAGTATTAGGTTACCAGAGTCCGGAGAAGAATTGCTGATTTTCACTATTTAAGGTTTAAATGGCTTACAAGAGTGTACCAGTATACATTTATAACTTTAAAAGTATTTTTAATGAAAAATTCAGAAAATTTTACAAAAAAAGTCATATTTATGTTTTTAGTAAAAAATGCATCCCCTGGGAGCTACAAATTCATGAAAATGGGCATATAATGCAAAAAAGTGCTAAAATGTCAACTTTGACGCTCTGTATAACTTGAATTAATGGCCCCGAAAAAATCTGAAAAAAATCAGGAGAACTACAGGATACCTCTAAAACATATTCCCACAGTTATAGCAATATTAATTTTTTTCATCTTCGATATCACAGAGAACCACCCATATATATATATATTTATATAACATAAACGTATTAATTGTTTACAGCTAAGGATGATTTGATATTTGAGTGGGTCACAACTGATTGGTCTGCTTGCTCACAAACTTGTGGTGGTGGAGGATTTCAGGTAATACCATTATTTATACTTCTATTAATTAGTTTTTATGTAAAAAAAGGCTTAAAGCAAACAAAAGAGATTAATATGATTATTTTGTTATCGCGAACTGCGGGCTGTCGCCAGGAACACGAGTTCGCTGGGACGATTGGTGTGGAGGATTCGGGCAATCCTCCTTGCCTCGACACGAAATAAAAATCAAAGGATGTCGGCGGGAGCGGGGAGAATAAAATAAACACTCTTAATAAAATAAAAAAATTAATAAACCATTTGTTAATCTGAATTTAACAATTGGCCATCCAGGCCGTGTGCCGCGACAATGTTACTTCGCGCGGGCGGGAATATCGGGAGCCAACCGGATCGAGATCCTCGCCTGCGGTTGACTCTTCCGATCTCCGCTATTCGGGTACCGGCGTACCCGAATACACTCCCGATGTACACACTCTCATACACTCGGGGGAAAGGGGGGAAACGCACGGTAATATAAACACAACTTACCGGGGTGCGCCCCGTGGATGGCCCAGCCGATCCTTGTCCCTGTGTCCTCCTGGGCAACGGAGGACCGACGTCGGCTGCGGTGGTGGAAGGCGGCCCTGTGCCGCGGCGAGTGCCTCGCGAACCGCGTCCGCACTCACACCAACACTCCCCGTCCTTAACACACACCAGAAACACTCGCGGCTCACCTCGCGAGGACGATCCGGGTATCGACGGCTTTGCGCCTCACGCGCCTTATCTCAGCCGGAAAACTATCGATCACGATACCGGATAAGTTTGTCCGCCTCGATCGGCGGATCGGGACATACTGATTAGGCAATCGCCTAATTTTCGAAAAAGGGATGAGAGTGGGGAACACACACACACTCGCGCTCTCATCCCTACGTACTATTGCGCGCGTAATCGTACATTTGTAGAAAATAAACAAGTGTCGTCGGTTGGCCTTGACATACGAAAGGCTCCGACGACTTACAATTCGACAATTTAAATACTCTATTCGTCGTGAATAGATTGTGTCACGATTTCCGTCACAAGGTGCACACTGCACCTGTACATAGGAGCCGGAGAACTTAACACTATATCCTAATACTAAATTAACCTAATACTATATTTAAATAAGAGTTTTGCAACTTAATCAATATAACTAGTATACTGTTTAGTGCATCACTCTTTTACATTTTTTTTTTAAACACTTTAAATTTAAATGCTCATATTATTGTTTAATATTATTACTTGTTTAAACATTTTTTACTAATTCTTTATATGTTTGTCTTGATCCAGTTTTTTAATTTTGCTTTTCTTACTTTAATATTATCTATATTATCTATAATGAAATATCTTTTTAGATGCGCGGAGCGCAATGTACCGTTAGATCAGCAAAAAGTGATTCAAACACAACTAAAATTACACCAAGAACTGTTATTGGCACTTCACTCTGTGAGGATGCGGGTTATCCTGTACCGGAAAAAGTACGAGCTTGTGGTGCTGGTAGATGTCCGCAGTGGCATGCTGGTGAATGGTCTCCTTGTGAGTCTTCTCGTTGTTTCAATTGGAAAATAGGTAATCACTTTTAAAATTACATTATTTTCATGTAATTCTTCAATTATCTATCCCATTTCATTATTATAAAAGAAAAATATTTAACTGATTACCTAAATTTAAATATCAAACGCAGCTATGCAGAGGAGAGAAATAACTTGCCGTCTTATCGAGGAAACGGAGGGTAATATCGAAAATATTACAATCACAGATTCAAAAAAATGTGACGAAGAAATGAAACCACCGCAGAGGCAAGAATGTTACAATGATGCATGTAAAGGGGTTTGGAGAGTAGGAGAATGGTCGGAAGTCAGTATACCTTATACGAAAAAATAAATAAATTGTATAACACACGTGTTTAATGTTTATTTATAAAAACTAATTAATTTTTTTATCGACAGTGTTCAGCTTCGTGTGAAGAAGACGGAATAAAATATCGAATTTTACAATGCGTATGGTTTGGAACAAAGAAACCGGCTGGTAATACTTGCAGAGACATACCTCGACCGGCAGTCATGAAGACTTGCAGAGGTCCACCGTGCCCTAAATCAACTGGTAAAGTAGATTTACCTTTACACAACAATTTGCAATCTATTCTTCAAACTTCTATTGATTGACAGACCCGTTTCATAATTCTAACAAACATCAATAATATAACTTTTGATTGAATTATTTATTTAATTAATTGCAGACGAATGCAAGGACCACTCACAGTTATGCGGACGTGTGAGACTCATGGGAATGTGTAGGGTACCTCTCTACGGAAAACAATGTTGCAAATCCTGTCAACACGAGCGACTGCATGAAATAAAAGATAGAAGAGGCTCTCAAAGCCAAAATCGACCAAAATGAAACTTTTTACATTTTTAATACTAAGTTAAATTTGTGGCGATATCTCGATTCCTATGTGAAATTTACGAGATTTATTGTACAGATAGTTTGCAATGAAATTTAACGTAAAATTTTGTTTAAATTAACGAGCTTTTCTATATATACATATATATAACAAGATTATTTAAATTTAAAAGAGCAGCACTTAAAATTTCAAAATAAGCTTTACCATTATATATTTATACAAATATATAATTTATAGTTTATTTTATATCATTCTTATTGGATTTGCGCTGGTATTTGGGCACATAAAAATATGCGAAAAAGGCAAAAATTTACGTTGAACAGCATTCTATTCCTGCAAACCAAGTTACACTAATGCTTAATAGATATTTTATTTTATTTTTCTTACGAGCGTTAATGCACAAAATATATTGGAAAAATGATTGATGCACATTATATCTGTGAGTGTACTTTGTATTTACGATACTTTGATTGGAATAATTAAATACAATAAGTTTCTATGAACATTTTGAAGCGATACAATATATATATATATATATTGAGTGACCGCGCAAAAACATTGAATCAGGCAAACAATTTTCCAATATTTTTTGTACGAGAAATTATAATTTCATGATTAAACAGACAGTTCACTTTTCAAGACTGAAAAAGTATTGCATAAAATACACATCCTACTAAGTGGAACGAAAAACCAATCCGAGTGGGCATTCGTATTAAATCGTCGATATCTGAAATGTAAACAAATCTCGACGTATTCCAAAGCACATATAGATCCACGTAACAGAAACGTTTCCTTTTCTGTTCAAAATATAAAATATTTATACTGCTCTCTACTATCTTTATACTGATTTTTCATTTCGAGTGCAGAGTTCAAGAGCTATTTTTAAAAAGAGGTACTGTGACAGTAGTTAATTATATAACAAGACCTAACATACATTCTTTAAATAGTCGAATTTATGCATTATTATTGCAATTATCTAATTGTAATGTTAAAAATTACAGGTTACATATTCATTAGTTTCCTTTGTTTTGAAAAATATGGAATTCACATTATGCATGTACCTACTTAAAATTTATGTGGTATAATTACTTCTGAAGTAACCCAGTTGATAATGTGATAACGAAATTTGCAATTAATATATAATAAAAAAATTGTTACTGTTCAATTGTGTGTATTGTCAGTATGAATTGTAATATTTGATTTTCTACGTGTATAGACCATTCGTTCAATCGAACACACCAGTCAATTCAAAACAATTTAAAATCGAATCTATTTATGTTCATTCGCATAGAGTAAATGTACCAGTTAACGCGGGTATATGCGTATCTACGGATTTTTTGTATAACGCATATAAATCATTCTCAAAAAAAGAAACAATTTTACGTGGTTGAAAAATTCATATTATTAATAAAACCATCGATGCATTATAATAAAATAATAATTATTTGAGTTCCTACATTACACGTTCGTTTGCACCTGTTCGTACAGCTAACGACAACCTAACCTAAACACTATGTTTCAATTGCACTATTACACAAGTCTTGATGTTTACAAAAATAGTAATAAAAGCTACAGGTTCAAATGTTGTTACATTTATGAATGAAAATATATATACATAAAAATTTACATCAGTATAGGAATTGAAACAAATGTATCGCGGGTACAAGGTGGATACGGATTTTATCACCCGTAGGAATCTGTGTATATATATTCTGATATTCGAGGAATTTTTTTCATATTTTACATAAAAAAGTATTTTTTTCTATTAGTACTAAGAGTATACATCGTGAACTCAACTTTTGATTTATAGATTTAAACAAATATTGAAAGAAAATTCACAGAACTTGGTACATTAATTCTAGTACAATGTAAACATAAATAAAGCGAGATTTCTATAATTGGTACCTCTTTTTATTAATTAACACTTTATATATAAGTATTGTTGAAATGAGACACACTAAGTGGATTACGCAGAATATAAATATATAAATAAATATAAATATATAAATAAAAATACGCCTATTGTAATACCCTTGCGGGTCGAACATAAGCCAATAGAGTTTAAGCAATAAATATATAGGCAATTGTAAGATAATATTTTGTTAAAAGAAAATAAGTCTGACGAAAGTTCGTTGACACGTGAGTGTTTGTCGTTCATAAAAATGGAATGAACAAAAAAAAAAAAAAGAGAAAAAATAAATAAAACAAGAAATTGATTCATCGACAAGTTAGAGTGTTTCATGTTGATAATTTTATAATGTTAACGTACTTTCGCCATCAACGAATTTGCCTCGATGGCTGCGTGACGGGTTTGCCAAAGTGAGCTGAATAAAAGGATGATGTAAAACGAAAAATAAAATGCAAAAGAAAGAAAACCACGTAAATAAATAAAACAAAAAAAAATTTATCCGCTGTAGAAAGGGAGGGCTCAGCCACACGAGCTTCATATGGATAGAGCGTTAAATTATAATTAATGAGATTTAGCGAATGCGAAAGAAGGAGAAGGAGGATGAGATTTACAATATTGCACGTGTAAACTAGATTCTATTTTCGACAGTTTGCCTTTAATCGCCCGAGCTCTTTTCTCCCTGCCTTTCCTCCCTTTCATTCGCGGAAAAATCTTCACCGCGTGAGAAAAATGGTTATCATTATATTAGTCCATAAAATATAAGTAAATATCGTTGAAATGCATCTTTATAAGAGAAGCAGGCAAGTAATACAAAAAATATTGCGTATGTTTATAATTCATTTATTGCAAGCGTTCGTACGCGTATATGATATAAAATTTTATGGACAATGCGTCATTGTATCACGTTTCTATACAATTACTAATATTTATTTTCTAACGTATTTAACATTTTTTTCAATGATGACTATTTGTTATCATTTAAATAAAATATTATAATTAATTTAAGATTTCCGGCGTATAGGTATATATAAATCCATTATTTGTGTAAATTAAAATCAAGATGATCTATGTTGATCTGTAACACATTTTATATACATATTGCTAGCTTTGTAGTCTACTATTTTTAGTTATTAGTATATACAATTGTATGAGATAATTGAAAAAGAAAAATTAATTAATTAATGTAAAACTAATATCCATACAACTTTCTTAAAGAAAGAAAAAAACTAAATTAATAACATCATACCTTATATTAATATCTATAGAAAAATTGAAAAACTAAAAATGCAGAAAGTATACATTGTAAATAAAGTTTTTAATATTTTTTGGGCGACACAAAATGATGCAAAAATTCACAAATAAATTAATTGTCGTAATTCATAAATTGCATTGTTAACGCGAAACTAATACTTGAATTCGGCTATGACGTTAAATTTTAACATTATATACATAACAAAATGTATATTATCATTCATTCTGGGACGCAAAATAGTAATATTTAAATAAAAAACAATGTTTTGATACGCGATATTTACTTACATAATTGTATATTACGTTAAAAAAAACAAGAAAACATGTACTTATTATTTAATTGTTTGAATCAATATGAAAATAAAATACATGCATGATTCGAATATTCAGTTAAAATATATAATTTCTTTAATAGAATTAACTATAAAATATCAATGATTTTTGTACATAATACGAAACTAACCAAGATTATAAAATAAATTAATTATTGTATAAGAATACACTTAAGAGTGTTCGCATACAATGCCCCTATCCCCTTCTCCTACACCAATGCGTAAACTATGCAAAAAATAATGATAAAAGACAAAGTCGAGAGAATACTTATTACTGTTCATTATGTCATGTACATATGTAATTGCCTGGTCCTCATATGCATATACATACGGGTGCGATGTATATATATGTATGTATATCTATATAAAAAATAAATCAAGAAATATGTCTAACATTATTGTCTATTTTATTCTGTTATTCTTTTCTAAACCGACAAATTTTTTACTACAATTAGAACAGGGGTAAACAAAATAGATACATTACAACTTTTATAGTAGCGGGATGTCGAACCCAAGTTACAGGGATCTACACCTTTCAACATAAGAATCATGTTAAAAATATTGAACTAAAAATCTGTAAAAATTCATATGAATAGTTTAAAATAAAAGCGAGGGCATGGCGTCTTGATTTTTTAAGAATAAATAATGTGTTAATAATAATTGAATAAACAATTTTCGGTCGGTAATTATTGGTCTAAAAAGGCATGAATTTTCAACGCAAAAATCAGATTAAATTACAAATTTAAAAATCTGAAAAAATTTGAGTATATTATTTAAAACATGCCTAAAGGCATGGCGTTCACGATTTTTTCTAAAATGTATTCTTTTGTTAATAAAAAATATTAAAAATTACCATTTTTTGAGTCCGACATCCCCTTAAGGTGGTTCAAGCGCATACTGAGGGTAGACCCGCGTGGGGCCATTATATTTTAAGTTTTCGTATTTTACAATAAAAATAAGACATATTGTTTAAAATTACTAATTTATTCGCTTTTCAATTACTGGTTTTCCTTATTCGTTTGGTCGTCATAACGTAGACTTTTTTATTAACTTGAAAAGAATCTTTGTCATCAAATAAATAAATGTGTAGTTTTGTTTAGTTGAAAGTTGTGTTTTTTTATAACGATATGATGGTAGTTTATGTTTTAAGTCATTTTAATTTTGCTTCCTCGTATAATGGGCTGTGCAATAGTAAACATTTTAATTTTGTTAAAAACATGTTAGAAGTATTGTTTTGATATTCTAGAGTTAAAAAAACGTGTGTTTAGAAAATGTCTGCATATGCGTGTGTACTTACCGTTGTATTTCTGAAACTACACGGCCAATATCGCTAGACTTGGGCATGTAGTATCTAAATTGATTCGCGTTTGTTTTATACAATTTAATAAATTCTTGATTTTTCATAAATATTAACTTTTAAAAATTTTGGATGGAGCACATAATGTATTTAAATCGGAACAAATGTATTTTGTAGAAAATAAAAAATCTTTTTAAAACATCTTCTCTACGTCACATCTTTAAGACTAATCGGTCAAACTGAATTGAGCTAAAAAAATCATATTGATAAAAAAATAATATTTAATATATGTATGTTGTAAACACTTTAAGTCATTATATAGGTTGGTTTTTAATAAAATAAAAATAAATTCGAAAACATTGAGTTTTGTATGTTTAACGTTTTCGGATCTAAACGATTTTCGATCCACTTGAAATTTTGAAAAAGGTAGTTTTTATGGTAACAATAGTCCCTATATTCTTTTTCAGCTCAAAAGATTTACACTTAGCGAAGTTATTGAGCATTATCAAAAGGTGCGATATCATGGGCGCGTAAGCCATTATATACAGATAACTAGCCCATCCCATTTATTTTTACATTAAGTCGTTTAAGCCGCCTTATGTTGCATGTAATATTCCTTTATAAAATATAGTAATTTTTATTTCATTTTATTATTCATTTTCTCAGTGTATAATTTTAATCTGTAATTCAGCACACAGTTAGATTATTAATAAACGAAGGCGCCTCTTCTCTTATTTTTTCACGTACTGTTTTATTTACACATTTATTACTAATAATCACGATTGCCGATAAGGTAGGGAGGATAAATATTGACTATGGCACCCCGTTAATATCGCAAGACTTGGGCATGTAGTATCTAAATTGATTCGCGTTTGTTTTATACAATTTAATAAATTCTTGATTTTTCATAAATGTATACTTTTAAAAATTTTGGATGGAGCACATAATGTATTTAAATCGGATCAAATGTATTTTGTAGAAAATAAAAAATCTTTTTAAAACATCTTCTCTACGTCACATCTTTAAGACTAATCGGTCAACTCAATTGAGCTAAAAAAATCATATTGATAAAAAAATAATATTTAATATATGTATGTTGTAAACACTTTAAGTCATTATATAGGTTGGTTTTTAATAAAATAAAAATAAATTCGAAAACATTGAGTTTTGTATGTTTAACGTTTTCGGATCTAAACGATTTTCGATCCACTTGAAATTTTGAAAAAGGTAGTTTTTATGGTAACAATAGTCCCTATATTCTTTTTCAGCTCAAAAGATTTACACTTAGCGAAGTTATTGAGCATTATCAAAAGGTGCGATATCATGGGCGCGTAAGCCATTATATACAGATAACTAGCCCCTCCGATTTATTTTTACATTAAGTCGTTTAAGCCGCCTTATGTTGCATGTAATAGTTCCTTTATAAAATAAATTAATTTTATCAACTATTTTCTTAAAATTTTTTTTTGATTTTAATTAAAATATAAAAGAGGAAAAATAATGTAAGTTATTTACAATTTTTATTGTAATTTTTTTTAAAGAAATAAATACATTTGAGTTTCGTTGAAAGTGCGAATACATTTTTTCAATGGCACTTTTGAACTTTCGCAATAATTAAGATAATATTGACAGTCACTCATTGGTAATTGACTCGCAGCTATACATATTAAATATATATATGTATCATAAAATAATTGACCTATATTACAATTTAACATATATTATAAAAACTTATTATACAACGTTGAAAAAATATATATTGTCCTGAATCGATTAATAGAAAATAAACACATTTTATATAATAAAATACTGTGAATTAATTTTAAAGACCCCATAAACTTAGAAGTTCAGTATCATTCATAGGCCAAAGTTTCTTCAACAACGTCCATCTGGTTGCGTGAGCTCTTATTAAATATTGATTGTTTGGTTCTCTCTGATACGAGTAAGCTCCCATCACCAAACTTTGTGCCATTCTCGCGCAAATGCATATTTTTAATATGGCCTTTTTCTTGATTCGTCAGCTGCCTGGTCGAACGATAACCTTCAATCACGTACCTACCCATTTCGATACTAGTCTCGGCGATCATGTAGCATAAGCAAATTGCCAATTCGAAAACAAAACAATTTATATGCGAGTCCCCAAAGTCTATTATCGCTTCGATTTTCTCGCCATCAGGCGTGACAATTAAATTGCTTTCATTTAAATCTCCATGTATGATTCCTTTTCCCAAGCTATTCATGATGGTTAAGACGTTAGATTCGAAACTTGAAATTATTTCTTCAATTAGGTCAACATCGTTTTTATCATTCAAAACAAACATAAAATCACGAATTTTAGGTACTTCTGATAGAAACCATAGTGATGTTCGATTATCATAAGCAGGGTGAGTAAATTCTTCTAAAATTTTGTCAAGTCGAGCAGCAAATGAACCAACATTTTTTAATAGTTTTATGGATATAGGTACCTTTGCTAGTACTTCGCCAGGACAATACACCAGGAGTCGTAGTATGTGCCGTTTTTTCTCTGCAATTTAAATAAATACAGTTTTATTTAATTATAGACTCAATGTAATATAAGTGCGTGTCAATTTTATTATGGGTAATAATAAAAATCAAGATACTAGACAATTAAAAAATATCTCTTAATTTCAATTTTAGGGGATGCCAAACTCAGAAAATGGTCATTTTTACATTTTTTTAAATAAACAAATGAGTAAAATTAAAAAAAAAACTAACAAATTTTTCCAGATTTTTAAATCCATAATTTGATTACGCTTTGAAATTTTATGCCTTTTTTGTGACAATAATTCCGACCAAAAATTGTATAATCAATTATTATTACAGAAAAGATTTTCTTAAAAATCAAAGCATCAAACCATTCCTTATGTTTTAAGTTTTTTACGTATGAATTTTGTTTAGACTTTTAATTTAATATTTTAGATATAATTTTTGCGTTGAAAGTTGGAGATTCCTGTAATTTGGGTAGCAAACCAAATTTTAATAATCTCTTTTTTAAAATCAATATTTTATTAATTCTACTTTTTTTTAATGTAAATGTAGTTTTAAAAAGTTTTACTTATTAAAGACATTAATAAAATTTATTCGCCAAAATAAAAATTTACCGAGGCGTCATAATCAATTTTTATTCTTTCTACCTTACCGATAAACGCGATAATTGTTAATAAATAAAACATGAGTAGGCAAAAATAGAAGAAGAGGAGCCTTAGTTTGTCTATAATGTGTTTGTATGCGGACTTTGTAACTAAAATATTATTGCTTTTTTGAGAAAAGTCTTAACAAAAAGTGAAGGTAACCTAAACAGAGTGTACAGAGACTTGTTGGTAAGGGATGGTTCTCAAAAATACAATAATATTATGTCTGAAATTCAGCATACAGTTATAGATTATGGTTAAACAAAAGCACCGCTTCTTTTTTTTGCACATACTGTTTTATTTTTTATTAATTAAATAAACAAATTGAGTATCCATCCCTTTATGTCATTTAAATACGAACCTTGAAGATATTTAGATTAAGATTTTGAAAATGCATTGTATGTCGATTTTGTACAAAAGTGTACATAATATAATTAATTTTTTAATATTTAAAAATTTTGTAATTCAATATAATACGTGCACAATAGTTACTCCTTACCATCTTTACCGATCGTCTCAATCGAGTAATAGGATCCATCGTTTTGTTTAACTGGCACCGGACACGGGAATCCCTTTTTATTGAGAAATAATAATAGCTCGTTTTGTGCTTCGACGAAACCGGTTTTCTGAGAGTCCAAGCTATTCATGATTTTCAATACGTAGCCGTCCTTTGCTACTGACGGTACATGAGGATTGGTTCCATCTATGCGATCCTCGCACAGTACACGATAATTGCGATCGTCGTAGGCATCCAATTCGACGATGCTTTTCACTCGAAAATTATAACGCAACTCCACTAGCTCTTTCGCATCTTCTGTATCGAGAATCACTTTGATTTGTTGTCCTGGTGAGAGAATACTTGAATCCGTGGACATAATTCACTATTACTTATATTCACCGTTTTCGAATAACAATAAATTTAGTTAGTTAAATAATAACTTAGTGTTTCATTTGCACTATTAATTGATTTTGTTTCAATATTAGGTTTGCGTTATTATTTAAAAAATATGTAAAAAACACTTTGTACAAAAAAAAAATTTCAATAGAAAATCTAAAATTGTAATTAATTATTGTACATTCGCGCTTAGTTAACTATAAATATAGTTACATTATGGAGGATGTAACACTATTTACACAAAATAAACGTATCTAAGTAACTTTAGTTCACTTGACTTTAAATTTGTATCCGCATAGGTTTGTAAACGCGAAAATTGTATTACGCCTCGGGAAAATATAGAACTATTTTAGTAGATACAGATGTTGCTGAGGTTACATTAATACTGGGTATATTAGAGGGAGCGGATGGGACGATTTTCACTACGATCGAATATATGACCGTAGAGTTCACGTAGGGAGATAGGCGAAGAGAGAAGTGAGAAGTGAGAACCGACAAACTGGATTGGGCGATCACAATGGAATGATTGTCGTGTATCTTTACGTCCTGTGGACAATCAGGCTGTGTGCATCAACAATTATAACTCTCGATATCTTGCAATCTGCGTAATCATTCTGTGCAGATATACATGTGCATGTTTGATTTTCACATTTTTTACACATGACAGCGTATCGATGATAAGATATCAAACCGGTATTATTGACGCAAAAAGAAAGTATGTTCTATAGTATAATTGACTGATCGTTTTATTTATCGATATAGTCTGCACGCACGCGGATACATTATATCTTTGACTTAATCGTGTAAATCTTAATCCAAAATTTATCAACATTCTTTTTTCTACTTTACGTATAGTACACATAGTGAAACATTGTATTAAAAAATAAAACACTGTTACTTTTACAAAAAAAAATCGCAATTCTTTATGTACTGATGTATGTAACGAAACAGTAAATATTTATTTATTTATAAGTGCTCTACATACGCGTGTATGCCTAAGTTGAATAATAAGTATGTACATAGTAGCAGTAAATTAAACGTAATAAGCTAGAGACAATTTAAACATAAAATTTTATGGCAACCATTAAACAATAATGTCGTATTATTATTCTATTAACTTATAATGGTTAAGTTTAAATAAATTTTGTAGTATCTTCCGTACACCTAAATTATACTTTATTGATAATTTTTTATACAAGTAAAATTATTATTTAAAAATCAAATTAGCTTTTTAGTTGACGTGAATATTTGGTAAATTTTAAATAGGTATTATAGATTTATTAAATTATATATATAGATATTATTTTTTTTAATTTCGTTATATTTTTATATCGTAAACCGATACATTGTTGGCATTTGAATACCAAAATCGGCAATATTTTTATTGAATGTAGCCACTAATCAATTGTTATTTTTGCTGCTTTAATTTAGTTAACGAATTATAATATTATTTGCGGTGACAGACATTCCGAGTGAAAGTGAACTTAAATTAGATTAGATGTTATATAGAAAAATAAATGGAGAATTAAAATAATAGAATGTGTCCGTATAGAGTACTCCCAATTACTATCCGTGTTACGCGTGACATGTGTATGTGTTATGTGTGCGTGTGCGTGTACGTGCGTGCGTGTGTAAGATAAAGTAACTGTAGTAAATCTGAAGTAATAAACCCGTATTGAAGTTTGATTTATAAAGCGCAATAATATTTATAAACTAAATATTAATATTATATTCGTTAGACTTACAATAATCGTACATAATTGATTTGTACCTTTATACCTCACAAATTTTGTTGCACCTTTACAATTATAAGAAACTTTTAGAACCACTTATAATATGACATATATGTTTACGCTTAAATCTTATAAATTTATATATATATAATGTTTACGAACAGAGTATCAACTATATAAGTATATAGGTATATGTATTTCTATAATTATCAAAACTCGGATAAGCCTTAAATCAACACCTTTATAGGAATATAAAAAAATAGATTATTGTTATTTTGAGATAATTATTATTTCACTTAATTAAACAATCGTTATTAGTAAAAATAATTATATGAATTTCACTGATGCGTGGACATGGCGTATAGGCAAAGAAGATAGACCCTAATAGAACGCCATGTGAATGTAATAATAGAAGTCCCATGGAAAAGTGTCGCCGACTTAAGCGCAAGTTAGCACCCCGACCAGTAGGCGACGCTAGCGTGGCGGCTTATTAAAACCCCGAGGAGTGGGAATTGTAGGCGGGGCAAATAATATGTGTGTATATATATATATATATATATATATATATATATATATGTGCATTCATGTGTAAAATATTTTTATTTTTTATTTTTTTTAGCATAAAAAATATGTAAAATATTATCTTAAAAATAATATGATTATAAATCTAATTGAAATATATAATATTATTATATTAAGAAGTTGATAGGTTTTACAATTGAATATAGTAATTTAATTTTAATATTAATTTTTTCAAATTCGGAATTTCCTGTAATTTGTGAAGAATATTTAATTTTTTTAATAGTTATATTCTATTGTAATTTGTATATATTCTGTGTATTGTTATTCATTGTAATAATTATATTTCTATTGTAATAAATAAAAAAAATTAATTAATGGAAATGTTTATTTATTTATTATATATCTTAAATATAATGTGCATATAAGTATAATTTAAGACATTTAAAGTTTAAAACATTGTTGACTAGTAAAAGAGCGGGAATTAAAAAACGTAAATATTTTACCGCCTAGATTGTTACTTGTTTTATAACGGTCACGAGTACTTGTTTATCACAACGTTTACGAGTGCTCCGCGAATAGGTAACAATAACCTATTATTTAGTTTTAATCTTGCGAAAATTGATTTTAAAGTCAAAATATAGTTGCTTTAATAAGTGCTTTGAAAAAGTTAGACGGCGAAAATGCCAAAAACAAACATTTGTGCATTCAAAGACTGCGATTTCTCTAAGGTAAAGGAATGCTGGATTGAGTTTTTTCCGATTTCCCACTGCAAATGCTGAAAAGTAAGGAAATTACGTAAAAAGATTGTAAATTTAGAATTGTTTTATATTTCATATATTTTTTCGTGTAGAAGAAATTTATTTTTATAAAATTTCAAACAAAGAAAATACAAATAAAATTATTTTCTATAGACTGTAATAGAGGATTAAAAAAATTTTTAATTGATTAAAATTTTAATTGTAAGTTAGTCTTTTATATATTTTAGATGAAACCTTATATTTCTGCAGAATAAATAGTTTCACACCTATATGTGTCTAAAAATATCTAACGTTCTTGTCAATTCTTGTCATAAAATTAGTTAATGTAATTTAAAATTAAAGCTTCGCATTTTCTTCGTTTTTTAAGCATTGCTCGCGAGTAGAAAAGCTTAATAGTAAAATTTTTTTGATTCGTTGAAAGCATGTCGGATATATGTATTGATATATTAGAAGCTTATAGACAACTTTCTTTAAAATATTTCCGTATGGATGTGTGTGTGCGTACGTGTGTATATATTTAATTATTTAAAATATCGCGGTGTTTCCGAAACTATTAGATCAAAATCGCTGCATTTTGAGTAGTTATCTTTTTTTCAGAATTCCGGAAAAGAATTTTTTTTTGATCAATTGAATTGCTTTTTTTTATCCGATTCATTAAAATTTTTTTTTAATTTTTAACAATGCGAATGATATCTTTATATTGGACATATTTTTATATTCTTTAAACTGTACAGTTAAGCTTTTATAAGTGTAACAAGGATTCCTGTACAATATTCTTTTACGGAAATAATCAGGAGGGTAAATTATTAAGGGTAGAAGTAGTCTAAAAAAATCGAAAAATCGGAATTTTCATTAATCTTTCTTAAATATTTGAAAAGCAAGTTTTGGTCGGTAATTTTAAGTCTAAAAACGGTATAAACTTTCAACCTAAAAATTATAATTTAATAATAGATTTAAACATTTGAAAAAAATTTGCGTATATAGTTTGAAGCATGCGTAAGGGCTTGGTATAAAAGATTTTTCTACTAGAAACCTGAATCTAAGAAAGGTAAGAAAATGATTAATTAAATATCGTTCGGTGAAATTCTTTTTGTTCATTTTTTTTCTTATTTCTTAAAATAAACAGAATCTTTAAATGCTTACCTTTTCGACTTTATATAGAAATCGTAGAAAACGTTTATTTAAAAATGTTTTCTAATTATTTACTCGACTAACAATGTATTTATCACCTAATTGTCTCTTTTCCAAAAATATATGATTTTTTTACTGTGAATTTTTAATTGCTCTTACTTTTCAAATGCACAATTCTTAATAGCTACTTCACTGAGAAAAATTTTTAGTAAAAATTACAATACTGTCTAGTAAAAGAGTCACAGACTGCCAAAAATGAGAAAAATTACTATACTTTATAGTAAAATTTACAAGAATTATAGTAAATTTTACTATAAAGTATAGTAATTTTTCTCATTTTTGGCAGTCTGTGACTCTTTTACTAGACAGTATTGTAATTTTTACTAAAAATTTTTCTCAGTGTTTCTAAATCAGAACAAGCTAAAAATTTTGTTCAAATTACTAGGTAAGTAGTACACAGAAAAAAATTTAGTGATATCAAAAAAAAATTTCTTTCAATAGTACTTATAAAATGAATAATTAAAATAAATAAATATTTTATAGATTTAAATACGAATTGTGTTTTACATAAATATTTATTTATTTTAAATTATTTATTTTATAAGTACTATTGAGAAAAATATTTTTTTGATATTACTAAATTTTTTTTCTGTGTAGATAATAACGTAATAATTGTATTTTAGAATAATACTTAATATTTACTACTCTATAATTTTGTTAAAATTACTGGGTAAGTAGTGGATAATAACACCGTAATAATTATATTATAGTATAAAATTTAATATTTAGGCAGCTTAAAAAATAATTTTCTTTTATCATTTAACTTAGAATTAATTAAATTAATTAATTAATTTAATTGCCCCCTTAAGTCAAATAAAAAAAATTATTGATTTAGTGATGTAAATGAATTATGGATATTTATTGTTTTACAAATTTTAACATGTAATTTTGTGATTATGCGCATGCATTAATTAATTGGTAAATTTAAAGAATTAGAAAGTTTTAAGGTAACGTGATATTTATATTACAGGAACCGAGTTTTTTAACCCAAAAGTTGTATGCAAAACGCTGAATTAAAAATGTGAAAAAATTTATAAGAAATATATAAACGGGCATCGCCGCGCGACTTAGGTATGTGAGAAGGTATCGAATGACTGATTGAATATGTTGCAATCGTAAGCGATGCATCGCATCGCGAACGGTAGCTCAGTGATCAGAGCACACGACTCGCAATTTTCGGGCCGAGGTTCGCGCTGTGTCGTCCGCCTTTTTTTCTTTCAATCGCTTATTCCTCACCTTTTTCATATGTAATAAATCATATAGAAAAGCGATATAGGGCGATGTTTTCAAAATTAGTATATTTTGACACTAGTGCCTACACCGAACCTCATGCTATTCAATCACGTGAGTTTGTAAAGTTCACTCAGGAGTGTCAAACGATATTTTTTGATAGTAGTATATGTGAAATTGTACTTAAAAATGTAGCAAAATGCGTGAAGTTCAACTTCACGCACAGTCTATCATAAAGGTCATTTTTAGTTATTTGATTTAATACTTGCGGCAGCTGAAAAATTTTCTCTAATTGTGCATGTTAAAATTGAAAAGAGATTAGATCTAACAATCAAACCAATTAGAATCATGGTGAAGATCGATTTTTTATAACTACTGAGCCAAAGTCTATAGATTTCTAGAAAAAATTGCTAGGAATAAAAATGTCTTAGAATCAGCCAAGGAACACTCTCAAATTTTTTCAAAATCTTTTAAGACATTTTTGAAATATTGAATTTTTCAGAAAATTAAAAATTGTCTACAAAAATTCTCAAAAAATTTAAGAGTGTTTCTTAACTAATTCTAAGACATTTTTGTTCTTAGCAACTTTTTGTAAAGTCTCTCGACGCCATTTTGTGAAAAAGAAAAAATTTCATACTAATGTAAACATTTTCTGATAATCTTCAACCTCCATGATCACCGTTGATCATGATTAGAACATGATACTTTTGCGGTATCATTGTTTGGGCGTTAATGGGTTAAAAAATAAAATAGCGTGTCATTTGTTTACATAAAATTCCGCCTTGAGTATTCATTTGCTTTAAAGTAACATTCTTTAGACAATACTTTTAAAATGTTATGTTTATATAAAACATGTAAACAATTAATAATTATAAAATTTTTTATATGTAACACACTCTCTTGCATCTTTTAATAGCTTATTAGAATGGCTTCGAGTTTGCGATAATGATGAACTACGAAAACTGTCGGAGAAACAGCTGCAGGAGAAAAGGGTATGCAGTAGACATTTTTTAGATTGTGATATAATTCATAATGGTTTTAGAAAGCTACTAAAACCAAATACTATACCTCAGTCAAGTTTAAGCAACAGGTCTAAAACTTGTCAAACAACTGATATAGGAAGTATACTTGCACAATCGCCTTGCAATTCAACTTCACATGTAATTGTGAATCAGCATGATATTATTAATACGTCACTTTTTAGTGAAACAAATATAGAAGCTTTAGACTCCGGAATTAACAGTAGTTCTTTGCCGCAAAAACATCTAAACTTACATGCGCGTTCACAAATTAAAAAACGAAAAAAAAACAGCTCCAGCTCTTGCTGTAAAACAAATTAACGAAAAACTGGCTTCAAAAGTTAAAAATTTACAACGGCAATTACAACGGCTTAAAAAACGAAAATTAAAATTATCAATTAACGAAATCATCGAACAAATAACTCCGTATTTAAATAAAGGTCTTCTAACGTTCCTAAAAATGCAACTAAACCACAATAAACAACGGAAATGGGAAGAAGATGAAAAACAATTCGCGTTAGGGCTTTATTATAAATCGCCAAAAGCTTATTTATTTTTAAAAGATCATAAAGAATTTCGTTTGCCGGCAGTAAGTTTAATTCGTAATTGGGTTAACGTGCTAAATTTAAAATCCGGAAAAAATCAAGAACTATTAAAACAATTACAAATTAAATTAGAAAACAAGTCCGATTTTGAAAAAGAATGCGTATTAATGTGGGATGAGATGTCAATTAGGCAAGGTCTTGATTATAATCTAAAGGAAGATTATATTGAAGGCTTTCATGACCTAAGTGACGACTTCGGCGGTAGGAGTCTAAAACTAGCTAAATCGGTTCTCGTTTTTATGTTGAGCGGGTTAACATATGATTGGAAGCAGCCACTCATGTATTTTCCAACAGAGGGTCCTGTTTCTGGTCAAATTTTGCAAAATATTATACGCGACGTAATTAAAGTCTCCGAAGAAGTAGGATTTAAAATTCGGCATATGGTTTGCGATCAGGGAGCCACTAATCAGAAAGCGATATCATTACTTAAAATAACTAAAACCGAACCTTTTATTGAATTACAATAATCGTAAAATTACTTTCGCGTTCGATGTACCGCATATTATAAAATGCTTAAGAAACAATTTGATTAAACATAACTACAAAATGGGTCTCGAGTTAGTTTCATGGCGCGATATTTGCGAATTAAGAGAGCTGGAGCGAACAAAACCATGTAAAGCTGCCCCTAAATTAACAGACCGACATCTCGATCCTAATAATTTTGACAAAATGAATGTAAGTTTAGCCGCGCAAATATTTAGCAATTCTGTTTACTCAGCATTAATGGCAGGTGCATCCTCCGGTGATTTAAAAAGTTCAACTGTTGTCGGGACTGCTAATTTTGTTAAAAATATTAATGATGCTTTTGATTGTCTTAATTCGCGTTATCAGTACGATGCAAATCCTTTAAAACGCGGTTTATCTGATAAAAATACGATAATCGAATCCACTTTAAAGCAATTTTCAAATTATATCGATAAATGGTCTATTGAAGGCTGCAATAATCCACATTGTTTTCAAAATTTCGCGTTATCAGTAAACGGTATTTTATTATTGTGGGACGAACTTAAAAAGGAAGATAAACCATATTTATTAACTAGTCGATTAAATCAAGATAAATTAGAAAATTTTTTCGGTGTACTGCGATCACGATCCGGACATAATGCTGATCCAACAGCTATGCAGTTTCGTAGAAATTTACAGTACGCTATAATGATTACATTATTAGTCCCTCCGGTGGGAACAAATTGCGAACCTGATCACGCGCGTTTATTAATCTCCGATTTTCAAAATAATAAAGATGATTCTACGGTAACCGCGACTAATGAAATTATGGATAAAAACATTGAAGACTGGTTTTTTTGTAATGATATTTTGGATTTAGAAGCATCTGAGAATCAAGCATGCAAAGATGAAGTCGAACAAGTTGTCAATTTACAACTTTGCACAAAAACTTATATTGCCGGTTACTTAGCTTTTAAACTCTGTAGTAAATTCAATTGTGTGCAGTGTGAAAAAAATCTAATAGATAACGTGACTGAATTAAATTCTACAGCTGATTTATTATTATTATGGAAAGCTTATCCACCATTAAAAGGGAAACCTTGTGGTGGATTAAAAGCTCCAACTAATTCATTTTTCTTATTAGTTTGTACGTGTTATGACATTTTTGAATCTGAATTTGCCAGAATAGCCCATTCGGAATGTATTGGTAATTATTTGTTTAAATTAATTAGTACTTGTATTGCTAGGAAGCATCCTGAAGTTTTTACAGACACTTGTTCGGAGCATCGTGATTATGTAATTAAATTATTTATTAAAACTCATATTTTTTATCACATCAAATGGATGTCAAAAGATAATCGGGATAAAAAAAGTAACAAGCGCGTTAATTTACAAGAAGGTAAGCCTAACAAAAAGTTGCTTAAGCTTACTAGTTAATAGTATTAGGAATTATATTTTGCTTATTAGTTTAAGAAATATTAAGTAAATTTAACTGAATATTATAGTTTTCATTTTTATCTTCAAATCGATTAAAACTTTTTTATTTTGTTACTTAGATTTGTAAATAGTTTTTAATATTATTTTTGTGTTTCTTAGATAGTAAATTCAACTAATCGTAGGGTAGATGTTACTATTATTGTGAAGACTATTACTTTGTATTTTAAGAATATATATGTTTACGATTAAAATTTTTATTTGCTTACAAGCATATCACAAAATCACAGAAAAATTAACATCTACCCTAATTTTTAAAATTATTTAATTTTTTTATATACTTAAAATTTTTTTAATTATATGCCTATGTATGTATATAATAGATACTAATATGCGTATGCAAATAATTAATGAAAATGATGAATTAATTAACGAATAATTAATAAATAAATTATAATTACTCATGACAAAAAGTATAATTAATAATTAAATTTTAATTATTAATTATGAAAAGATATAATTAAGCATTAAATTTTAATTATTAATTATTAATTAATTAATTGATAATTAAGATTTAATTCTTAATTCTTTCTTTTTAGAAATAATAATTAGAACGTAATTCTTAATTCTATCTTTTTATAATTAATAATTCAAATTTAATTACTAATTATATCTTATTATTAATTGTTATTTTATAATTAAAAATTTTTGCATGCCTGACATATGTATTTTTAAATTATAGGTTCAAGATTTTACTAATTTTTATTTTACAGATTTCAGTGGATAAATATCAAAATTAAAATATTTTTTTATCTTTCAATTTATTTAAAAATTTTTTACTTTAGTTTTAACTGTTCGTATGCGAGTCAGTCAATATTGAAGAAACTTTTGTAATATATTTTAAGGATTTATTTAATTTAATTTCTTACAAAATATTAATTATTGTTTATATAACTTCTACAGATAATTAAATTACAAGAATTTGATAAAAAAAATTTTTTAAGCTTTGCAATAAAATTTATAATTTCATTATTTTGTATTTATGATTGTAGATAACATCTCATCTTTTTCTCCTTAACCTCTGTATCCTTTGAATCCTATTCCTTTCCTGATGGAAAACATTCTGCTACCTTCCCGCTTGGTTTCCATCGAATGTTGTCAGTTATATTGAAATTTTTTATAAGATTATTATTATCATTATATATTATTATAATTATAATAATAATAATTATTATTATTATTATTATTTTTATTATTATTACATCATAATTATTTTTATGTATAACTGATTTCAACCAAACGCAGAATATTATAATATTTTACACATGAATGCACATATATATATGCTTTTTTTTCTTATACTTTTGGTCAGTTAATTGTGCATTGAGGTACTGTTTTATTACTTTAGAGGTAAATAATTGCTTAGTATATTTTGCTGTAAATACTATTTTATTATTTACTTGACTTTTTCTAAGGTTTAATGATATATTTTATATAAATATATGTTTAATGATAAGTAAAGGTCTAAAGGTAGTTTTATTTTTAAATTAAATACAATAATAATAAAATTGTTATTAAATAATTTTTCATTTAAATAAATACAATTTCTCTCTTAAAACTATAATTGTTAAATTTATTTCTTTTTGTTAATTTTAGTTAATTTATTTAGAAAAATTGCTTAAAAACTACCTTATAGAATTTTCATATATATCAAAAACTAAATAATTTTCTTCCATAAACATTAATTATTAATTTCAGAAGAATACCATTTTAAAAATAATTTAACGAATGCAATAGAATGAGTATATTTATAAATATATAAGTTATACAATATTTTTAATTAAAACAATATTATTCATAAATATTCATAGCTTAATTAATGTTAAAAAATAATATTTTCCTAAATTCCTAATATTGTAAATATTGATAATTTTACTGCATTCGCATAGTAGTAGTTAATATACTGGTATAGCGAGACCCCCGATGACGTCATCAAATTAAATATTCTTCACAAATTACAGGGAATTCCGAATTTGAAAAAATTAATATGCGATATTAAAATTAAATTACTATATTCAATTGTAAAACCTATCAACTTCTTAATATAATAATATTATATATTTCAATTAGATTTATAATCATATTATTTTTAAGATAATATTTTACATATTTTTTATGCTAAAAAAAATAAAAAATAAAAATATTTTACACATGAATGCACATATATATATATATATATATATATATATATATATACACACATATTATTTGCCCCGCCTACAATTCCCACTCCTCGGGGTTTTAATAAGCCGCCACGCTAGCGTCGCCTACTGGTCGGGGTGCTAACTTGCGCTTAAGTCGGCGACACTTTTCCATGGGACTTCGGCGTTCTATTAGGGTCTATCTTCTTTGGTATAGGCATGAACATGAACCCAACCCTCTTGTGCACGAGTCAAATATTCGTAGACATATAGAAGAGAATGTATTAAATTTATCAATACGCAGCAGCGCCTCGTAAGTTGACGTAGCATAACTATATAGTCATGCGCGAATGGATTTTAATTCATAATCATACATCGGTCGTCGTCAGTTGTCACCTACCTATATATTTTTTACTTATAATTTGGAGGCGATACTTAATTTCTAACGTCTTCTATTTTTGCCTGACTTTTGCATCGCATGCGCAGTATAACTGCAAACGTCACATATAAATTGTTGTGCAGTTTATGTTTGTAAAAATTCAATTTATTCTCAAAAATATAATTTTTTACTGTTTATAACTACATATAGAATTTAATGTACACTTGTATTTTCTTTTTTTAAATATTACTAATACTTGAGTTATTATTTAAATTAATGACGTTAACGAGGTAACAATAATTCTAACCTAAAAAGATTAATTTTAAATATGTGATACAAGCACTTAATAAAAATGAGTGAAAATACTGATGAAATAACAAATGATTCCATTTTATACGAAGTATTGGAATATTTTGTTCGTAAACAAGAACCAGAACTAACAGTAATGCCATTTCTTTAATCGTATAGTGACTTTAATTATGAATTATGTATACTACTGTATTATAAATATTAAACTGTATTTTCATTTCTAGAAATTCAAAAATGATTCTGTTACATTACCTACTACAGGAACAATAAAAAATGCATTACGATACCTCAATAATAGATATTCTTTGCCTGAAAGCATCTCGCAGCAAATTAGTTTTACTTTGCCTTGGAAATTTGCAATAGGTGATAAAGGACGTATTCTTGCCATATTACAAGAAAATATAATTGAAATCAGAAAATCTAAAGATGAATATTCGTCTATTATTGGAAAAGCTTCAGGTAATAATAATATACAATAAAAATAAATGTTTAAGAAGATATTAAAAATATTGGCAATTAAAATCATAATATATATTTATTTATTACTATATTTTTAGCTCCAAAAGATGCTTTTCCACAATGGCGTAAAATTGCTTGGAGTCCAGATGGTTCTATTTTAGCTTTAGCATCTAGTAATGGATATGTTTCTTTTTACAATTCATTTGGAAATAATATTTTTAATATTAGTCCAAAATCAGTATCTCAGAACCCTCATGTCTTGGAAGCAGGGGATGCTACTGCATCAATGATATTTAAAAAACCGAGAGTTAAAACCGAAACTTGGGATTATGTATTTCTTAGAATTACATATAGTGGATTATTAAAATCTTACTGTATTTCTGGAAATGGATTTTGTGAAAATCATGAATTTTCTTTTGGCAACTTTTATAGAAATGGTGTTAATTCTGTATTGTACAGTGAAAAACATGATTTATTTTTTGTTGCTGGTAACAGTGTTAGTCAAAACTTAACTGTAAGTTGATACAATAACCGTATTTTATTATAGTTTTTAAGGACTTTTAATTTTTATAATTTTCTAATTGTTTTCTTTAAAAGAATATTCTAATTAAGCTTGATTGAATTATGATTTCTGGTGTTTTTAGACTTAAAATTAGTTAGTGATTATTGATAATAATTTTTATTACTTATTTTATTTAACTATGTTTATTAAATAAACAAAATATGTATTTTAATATTGTTCTAAAAGTATTCTCTTTAGTCTTAAAAAATACATTTTTAAGAAAATATCAATAATAGATAAAGAATATTTTTAAAATAGAGGTTAAATAATGTATGTTAACTTTTTTTATATTTTTATTAGTGCTCAGCATCACAAATCGGATTAACATGTTGGCGAACATTAAACGATTATCCATATTATAAATTATCTGTTGCATCTCAAGATATTGAAATTTACAAATCAAATTTTTCAATATGGAGCTTTATACCTGTGATTAAGAATCGAACTGAATCAATAATATTTAAAACTAGTATATCTCCAAATCATCAACTTATAGCATGCTTGCATACAGATGGTACTATATCTATTTGGAGTTTACCATCTTTAAAATTACAAAAGCAATGGAAACTTACTGAACAACCAAATTATAATGCTGTAAATCCATTAAAAATGATGAAATTTAAAAAATCTTCATTTCAAATATCAGAATTTGAACCTTTAGATTTAGGATGGTGGTCTGATAATGTAAGTACAAATTTAAATGCTTCCATTATTTTGAAAGAAATTTCACTCTGAATCATTCTTATATAAATAATACATAATTATTTTGCAATTTAATTTAACATGTAATATTGTATAATTTATTTATACTTTGTTTTAGGCTATTATAATTGCCAGGTATTCTGGGTCTATATCTGTGTACTCAATAAATAATTTGAAAAATCTGTTAGGAAACAGTCCTGAATTTTTATATAGTCATCCACAAATAGCAGAACTTAGTGAAGCTAAAGGATTTCTATGCTTAGACTGCGAAGTAGTTGTAACTGGTACCAAACGGAGCAGAGAATCTAATAATGAAGGTCACACTTCAGGTATTGAAACATTATCTAAAAGAATATTTTGTACTTATGTGGTAGCATTGACATTATACTTTATTTATAACTTTAATAATTATATGCATTTAATATATTTATATAGATGTATCATCAGACAGTGAAAAAGAGGAAGATGAATCTAAACCTGTAACACTGTTAAATTATGTAACAAATTTATTACAAAGTGCATTGTATTCGATAACAGATATTGAAAAATTTCAACCAAAAAGAAAAAAATCTAAAGTATTTCACAGAACATACAGATTTTTGGGTTTAAGAAGTACAACTCCAGAAGAACTATATTCTAGAAAAATTGAAATAGAGGTAAAATAAAAATAAAAATAAAAAAATTATTTGTTAAATACTTACTTTTATTTTAACTAATTTCAGCAATATGAAGAAGCCTTAACTTTAGCAAAAATTTATAATTTAGATCCGGATTTAGTTTATCAAACTCAGTGGAGAAAATCAGAATTTTCTATAAATTCTATTCAAGAGTATTTAAGCAAAGTTAGTAAAAGATCATGGGTATTAAAAGAATGTGTATCAAGAGTTCCTGAAACGTTAGAAGCTACACGAGAGTTACTTAATTTTGGACTTCGTGGTGCAAATTTAGAAACTTTAGTAGCTATAGGATTAAATGATAATGGAAAATTTACCCCAGCAGAAGAAGAAGACGAAGAAGATATTAATATTGATGATAACAATATCCAATTGAAAAAGGTAATAGAAGATTATGATTATTATAACAATTGATGTTAGTGTATTGTTTGGTCAAATTAATTTTATAATTGTTTTAGTTGCATAAAATTAATCAAACTCTTGATAACATCAATGTGAACAGTTTAAATGAAGCACAAAAGGAATTAATTAGATACAGAAAAAAGTTACTTGATCATTTAGATAAGTTACAAACGTATGAAATTCTTTTGGATTCTTCAGAGAAATTTAACAAAAAGTTCTATGAAGAATTTAGACAGTTGTTGCCTGTTGAAAATGCTATCAAGTATGTAATCTG
Organism: Theocolax elegans; assembly: GCA_026168455.1. Classification (NCBI taxonomy): domain Eukaryota; kingdom Metazoa; phylum Arthropoda; class Insecta; order Hymenoptera; family Cerocephalidae; genus Theocolax; species Theocolax elegans. Next base: position 51,888,591 of record CM047429.1, on the reverse strand, counting down.
TTTTATTTGTAATGTTTACAATTACCACATAATATTAACGATAAACATTGCTTATCAGATTTGCTAAAAGAGGTAATTGTCGAGGAGTTGAAATTATGTTTACGTACTATGGAGCAAAATTAATACCGCATTGGTTAACAATAATTAGTTTCTTTCCTGAAACTTTAAATCCTGAAAAATATCGAAAGCTTTTACCAGAATGTGATATAGAGGGTCGACTATTTCTACTGTATCAACAAGAATTACGCCAAAAAGATTGGATTGAGAGATCTATATTTTCTGATATAATTATTTCACACAATGAGGATGATGCAGAATTCATTTATGAAAATCATAGATCTTTATTAGCATATAGGTAATGATAAAAAAATTAACTTGACATTTTTAAAATTTTATTTTATAGTAATTTTGTATGTTTCAAATATTTTTACATAACTGATTTTCACAGAAATAAAGAACTGACGCAAGATTTACTACACAAATGGTATATTGATCGAGCTTATGAAATTGAACATAATAGTTGTTTAGTAGATAATGCATTGGCTTTAATTAATATTGGCAAATCTCATAATATTAATGGATTAGAAAGTTTATTATTTGAATTAGAAACATTAGATGATCTTGTATATAAAGTAGGCCTAGAGCATTTATCTTTGACAGAAGTAGAAAAATTAAATGATTTAGAAAAGATTGAACTACTAATGTCGAAGTCTGATGAAAAAAATTTTATGGCCAATATAAAAATTATGCTACTACCCTATTCAAGAAGAAAAAAAAGATACTTGGTAAATATAATATTTAAATAACTTATTGATTAATCTATATAGTACATGTTATTATTAATATATTTTATGTTGAAAAGGGTAATACATTGGATAAAGATTTATTATACGACTATCTGGTACATTTAAGCAAAGAGGATCTTGCGCTTCCAGTTAAATTTTTTGAATCTTTAAAATCTTCGTATGACCCTGAAATACTTGATACAATAGAAAATATACCTATGTTAGCGCTTGATTGCATTTATGCATGTGATAATGTAGATATGTATGCAAAAGCGAAAGCAATTTTTCAAGCAACAGTATTTGATTCAAGTAACAGAGAAGATAGTAACAATAAATTTAAAGAATTAGAAAAAGAATTAAAGTGTTTGCTAACTTTTAATAAATATGAAGTTAAAGTTACTTTACGCTATATCAAAGAAAGTAAACAAAATTCATTAAATGCTAAAGCACTTTTAACACAAATGAGTGAGAATATAAATAATATGTACGTATAAATTTGACACTATTAAAAATAATATTATTCTTATGTAATTTTACATTATACTTTATTTTAGATATTCTGCACCAAATGAAAAGAATTGGTCACAAATGTTAAATGATATGCTTCATATTCAAGAACAAATCTTTTTATGTTTAGATATTGAAACTTGTTTTGAAATATGTATGATAGCGCGATTAAAATCTAAATCCAAAACAGCAATTCAAGGATGTATTAATTTGATGGAAATGAAAAGAACTGGACGGTCACATTTAAAAGTTTCTTACGAGAGAGCCATTGATTTTATTTTACAAGCAAGCAATGATTATTTTAATAATTCTAAAACTCTTACAGATCCAGATATGGAATTAGCAAAGTATTTGTAATTTGTTATATTTTTTATTTTTACATCAGACATGGTACTAAATTGAATTATTGTCATTTTTAGAGAATGTCTTAATTTGATAATGGAGGAAAATGATGAGCGAGTGAAGGAAGAATATGATTTAATAGAAGCTTTATCAATTTTAAATGAATTTAACATAAATATTTTACCAATTCAAGTTAGAATGATGAGTGATAGGATAAAACTCATTGAAAATTGTTTAGGGAGCCGAAACGATGCATACAAAAATAAACAAAAATTAATTAATTTATCAAAATATTTAAGAATTGAACAGAAAAATAATCGGTTGAGGGAAGGCAAAATTTTAAATTTAATAGGAAGAAGAGCATTTGAAGCTAAAGATTATACATTTTGTTCTGAAACTATAAGACAAATGATGAAAAATAATTATCAACTTGCATGGAACATAGCAATGGATTTAGCTTATTGTGATGATTATGTTGATTTGCAATTTAGGCGGAGATGCATATGGTTTGTAATAAATAATGGCCCTAGTGATATGATAGAGAATTTAATGAAATGTGCTAATTTATTAGAAGTTCAGATATTAAATAACGATTTAGAAAAGTGGATGCCGACTGAAAGTGAAAGTGTAGAAGAAGAAAATTCAGATAATGATATATACAGTACAGTAAGGAAAACTAATACTTTCATTATAGTTTTAAATTAATTACTGTAAATTAATTTTTATTATAATTATCTTTTTACAGCCACATATAGAAAACAAAGAATTTGTTCCAAAAATTGTACAAACTTCTAGAGATCTAGTAAAAAGTTCTGCACAAATAGTAAAGCAATCAACTTTCGATTTAATTAAAAATGCTGGTAATAAAAACTTTTGGAAATCAACCTTTAATTTTGCTCAAGATGCAAATAAGACGATTATTCAAGATGAAATAATAGAAAAAGTTGAAGAGCAATTACAAAAGTTTCCTTGTTTTTATGAAACCTTACACGAGAAGTGTGGAATAAGTGAACTTGATACAAAATATTCTAAATACTCTCAAAATGATTTCAACATAAAATTAAAACTTTGCCAAGCTTTATTACGAATATCATTATTAAGTGAAACTGCGTCTTATGGTATAGAAGTTAGTGATGTAAATCATTGTAAGTATTATCTACTATTTAACTTTTATTGTATACTTTAATTATTTATTTATTAATTATAATTTTGAATTTTTTTATTTTAGTGCTGTTAGAATGTGCGGAACATACAATCCCAGAAGACTGTATCACAAGTTTAACTTATTTGTTAAATTTAAACGATGATTATTTAGTAAATGTTATGGATCTTTTTGAAAATTTGCCACAACTTGAGTTATATTCTCAAATATTGGCATACTTTTGTTCAATAAAACTATTTATAAAAGAATATTCTGATTGTAGTAAAGTACTATTCTACGATCCAATTCAATTAATTCAGCATATGTCAAATATTAAACTGACAGATGACGATGAGGATAAATGTAATTTACAACAACAAATTAATCTTTTGATTCAAGAAAAGCAAGATAAAATAAAAAGTGATATTATTAATGATAGCGAAAGTCAAAATGAAAAGAAAAATGAGACAGTATTTGAAGAAAATATTGATGATGTTGAACCGAAAGTAGAAGAAAAGGTAACTTTAGATTATGTTCCTAAAACTGAAGAAACAGATAATTGGGATAATTGGGGTGATGATGAATGGATTGAAATGTCTGAATCAACTGACCCAACTTCTAAAGAAACCATTGATTCTATTGATCCACAAGATTCCATAACAAATGATTTGTCTGAAGAAGAGCGATATGAAATTGTTAAAACAAAATTGCTTGAGATTCAGACTATGGATGATTATAAAAAAGCTAAAGAAATATTATTTAAGTGGCCTAATATTAATAAATTAAATTTTGACAACAGTGATAATAATTTAGTTTTAATATTAATTACCACAGTAATTAATATAAACAAAAATAATAATGAAATTATTTTACAAGAAATAAAAGATATCGTAAATAAAGAGATCATTTCAAAAGACGTAAGTTGAATCACTAAAAAAAAATATAATTATTGTTTAAAGATTTAAAGAACTAATATCAATAATTCTTTTATCAGGTACTTATTAAATTTATTGGTGATAACAGTGAAATTTTAACTCCTGAACAGTTAATTTATTTACAATTATGCTCTAAAGATTTGTCGCTTCAACAAAAAGCAGTTAATTATATTAAAGAAAATTATAAGGTAAAATAATAAATGTTACAAATACTTAAGTTCAAAAAATTATATTTTTGTACGTATTTATGAATACAATATAATTTAAAACCTCTTATTTAATATTGCAGAAATTAGAATTGAATACAATAATTCTAGAAGAGATTTTCTTCAATAATCTTACATCATTATTTAGCGTCAGCCACGATTTGTATTATAGAATAATAGAAGAAATATTTTTACATCGTACTCTACCAGAAATAGAAGATAATGTTAAATTATTAATAGATAATTTAATGGAGCAAAGGAATATACCACATGCAATTGCTTTGTTAAATCAACTGGAGGGTATTCCACCATCGTTAAGCACATATGAAAATTGCTTTAAACTTTTGTTACGGAAATGAAACTATGTTTTATATTGTAAAATATTTAAGAGTTATATAAATATATAAATGTTATAATTTTTTTAAAATATTTAAATTATTATTAATTATTAAACATTAAATTTCTTAAAAATACTAAGTATTTTTTTTTCAATATTATTTTCAATGCATCACGTTTAAATGATATTAGATTTAGAAATGGATAACAGTAATTGGAATTTGGATTGTTGAATGGCAGGGCAGACAATGATTTGGTTTGCGCGTGCGCATTAAGTAAATATGTCCGCCATCGCTATATATATATTAGCGCGTTCAGCTGAGCTAAATATTGTTTGTAATGTTACCGTTTTGTTATAAACATTCCCTTACATTGTGGCTCGTGGACAACTTGTGTGGGTTTTTTTACCATCCTCACTGAGTTAAGTGCTACATATAAACAAACGCGAGACAGATAAGAAAATACTTATACGTACATTTGGAGTCGGCGGGGGGGTGGGGATAAAAGCAAAACACTTGCCTCTTTGCCGAAAAGTTTGCAAAAAGTACTCAGATTACTAATAAGTGTCGTTTAAATTTAATAAAATGTCGGACGGAGAGGACGACTTTATGTGCGAGGAAGAGGAGGACTATGGTTTGGTAAGATGATTTTTTGTACTTTGCAATTTATCAGAGTAACGATTATCGGCAATTAGGTTAAGTTACCTTACGTTTTGTATAATTAAACAACTACACTGATTTATTATTGACATCTAACTTATTGAAAATGGTCTAATCATTATGTGATTAATAAACAACAATTACTGTTTACTTAAGGAATATTCGGAAGATTCAAATTCAGAGCCAGATGTTGATTTAGAAAACCAATATTACAACAGTAAAGCTTTAAAAGAAGATGATCCAAAAGCTGCTCTACAAAGTTTTCAAAAAGTTTTGGATTTGGAAGGAGGTGATAAGGGAGAATGGGGCTTCAAAGCTCTTAAACAAATGATTAAAATTAATTTTAAGCTAGTAAGTTTTTCCGAACATTTTAAAATTCGAGCTTCTAGAAAATTATCATACTGATTGTAAAATATGTAGAAATATTTAACTACTTATTAATGTACAATTAAAAGTTTTTAGAAGTTGATTTTAATTTCTCTAATATCTTTCAGGGCAACTATAAGGAAATGATGACTAGGTATAAACAGTTACTCACATATATCAAAAGTGCAGTAACAAGAAATCATTCAGAAAAATCAATAAATTCTATTTTAGATTATATCAGCACATCGAAAAATGTAAGTTTTACAACTGACATTACTTTAATTGATTAAGCCTACACATATACATAGATAAATACAAATACACATATAATTGTAATCATAAATATATTTAGATGGAATTATTACAAGATTTTTATGAAACCACGCTGGATGCTTTAAAAGATGCCAAGAATGATAGATTATGGTTTAAAACTAATACAAAATTAGGGAAGTTGTACTTCGATAGATCAGATTTCAATAAATTAGCAAAAATATTAAAACAGCTTCATCAAAGTTGTCAGGTAATGAATTTTTCTCATAATACCTGTTACAGCATTCTAGATATTGAGAATAAGAATTCAAATTTATTAAAAGGAAAAATGATTCTGAATAAAATAATGATTTTTTTATGCATGAAAAGCATAAATAAAATTAGAATATTGAGAAATTATTAAATATATGTATTTGATAAAATGCGAATTTGAGTTGAACAGCTTAATCATATCAGATTGTAACAAAATATTAATACTTTGTTTAACTTTTTTTAATTAATATACCTGAATTAATATTTTTTATAGACTGATGATGGTGAAGATGACTTAAAGAAAGGCACTCAATTGTTAGAAATATACGCTTTAGAAATTCAAATGTATACTGCACAAAAGAATAACAAAAAACTGAAAACACTGTATGAACAAAGTCTTCACATTAAAAGTGCAATTCCTCATCCACTTATCATGGGCGTTATTAGAGGTATAATCATGAATATTGAATAAAATTTTATTTTGTCTAAATTATTTATTTAATTTTTAGAGTGTGGAGGAAAAATGCATTTGCGCGAAGGAGAATTTGAACGAGCTCATACTGATTTTTTTGAAGCATTTAAAAATTATGATGAATCTGGTTCTCCTCGACGAACAACGTGCCTAAAATATTTAGTTCTTGCAAATATGTAAGATAATAAACTTATATTAAATTATTATTATAATTTCATCAAACAACTTTAAAATTTGTATATACTTGTAGGTTAATGAAGTCAGGGATAAATCCATTTGATTCCCAAGAAGCCAAGCCTTATAAAAATGATCCAGAAATATTAGCAATGACTAATTTAGTTGTCAGTTACCAAAATAATGATATTAATCAATTTGAGCTAATCTTGAAACAAAATAGAAACAATATTATGGATGATCCTTTTATCAGAGAACACATTGAAGATTTACTTCGAAATATAAGGACTCAGGTAAAATTTATATTCGTAATATTATAGAATAAAAATGTATTCCAATAATCCAAATAATAAATGTTAATATTCTTTTATAGGTTCTTATAAAATTAATAAAACCTTATACAAGAATTCATATTCCATTTATAAGCAAAGAATTAAACATTGATGCGTCAGAAGTAGAAAGTTTATTGGCATCTTGTATTTTGGATAATACGATTCGTGGACGCATAGATCAGGTAATATAAAGATTGCTTAAAGAAAATTATTCATAAATGTTCAAACTTGTATTTTATTTTATTGTCCTGATTGAGAACAAATAAAAAACTATTTTATACTTGTAGGTAAATCAGGTTTTAGAGCTCGACAGGAAGTCAGTTTGCGCTGCTCGTTATAATGCCTTGGATAAATGGACTACCCAACTGCAATCCCTACATTTAGCTATTGTGAATAAAATGTCGTAAAACATGGCTGCAAATAAAAATTTATTAAGTTATAAAATAACTCGTGTTTGTAAGTACCGATACATTATTGTCTCCCGATACATGATTACAATAAAGTGCACTACGATATTTTGCATTTGCAGCCAAATCATTTTTTAATCTAATACACTAAAGAGCTAGTGTATTATATAACATTTAATTATTCATATACAAATATTCATTTCATATTAATGTGAGTTTAACTTATTTTTTTTAAAATAATTTTTTTTATAAATTATTTTAATATCGTTTCAATTGTTTTTATTCACATAGAAATAAATAATTTGATATAAAACTATTTTATTTATAATTATTGTTAATGTATAATTAATTATGATTTTTAGTGGGCATTTTTATCCACTACATACTAATGTTTGTTAAGATTATTTCTTTTTAACATTTAATAAATTTATAGGCATTTAAAAGTTACTTTAGTTTATTTTGAGATCCTACCCAAGAGTTAAAAAAAATAGTTATATTTGACATTCTAGTTTTCTGCAAGTTCAATTTGTAAAAACTTATACTTGGAAAAATCTTAGTAATAACTCAACAGTTATAACTGTTATTCAATTATTTTAAAACTGCAGGAATGCTCATTATATTTGCTATAAGTTTGCAAATTGAATTTTATAAACATTATTTATTACAAGGTAGATGAATTTATCATTTTTACGAATCAAACTTATTTTTAAATTAAAAGAAGGCACTACCTATTCTTTGTCCACTTTAGTTGAAATTTCGCAGAGTATTTAAAAAAATTATTACAGTGCAAATCACACACGTTAAAAGTATTCATACTAGCTTTCTTATATTAATTTACTGCTGCGTATCACTGTGTATCTAAAGTTTTTTTTTTATTTTGGGGTAATTTTGAACACGAACCCTGGGATAAATTTGAACGTGTTAAGTAAATGGGTGCACGGTGATATTATAGTATATTCATCATGTGTCCAATATAAAAGAAACGAAACCTAGTTAAATTTCACAAAAATGACTTTTGTTTTAGCGTGAAAGTTGGTAAGTGTAAAATGTAGTGTATTGATAAATTTGGTGCCTAAAAAATTCTAAGAGTTGCTAGAAAGTATGGATTTGAAGTTCCGTTAGTTTAAATTGTAAAATATTAATCTTTGCCTCGAAAAAAAATAAATCGCAAATATGTTAAAAATTCCCCAGGGTTGGGGCATTTTTGAACAAAATGCCTTTTTCTTCAACCGTAAAATAAACCGTCCTATCAATAAATATCGTGGGTAAAAAATGTGTCTTAATAGCTAGGGTCAAGTACTTGAAGTTGCCATGGTCCCAAGTATAAAATTATATCGTTCTCGATAAGAAAAAAAATAAATAAAAAAAAAGTTAAAAAATGCCTCAGTCTCCCCTAGATATTATCTACAATCTCTTATTTTCGTAATGTCAAGGAAATGCAGAACTTTTTTAATTTTTTGAATTCTATGATGGTATTGATATTTTCTGTGATATTGGAGCGTTTTTTTCAGTGTTAAATTTTTTACGCAGTTAATCGATAAGTGTTCGGGTGGATCAGCGTTCATTACAATTATTGCAGTTATGAGTGAGATATATTGCGTTGTCCAATGCGTATTATGGTATTATAGCGACAAAAGTCTTTGCGTGAGAGGTTTAATATTGAGTATTTTGAAAAGTTATATTTTCTCTTATTTTGTGTATAGGTATGACCTTTTTGTTGATAGCCATTCTTCATTCGAAATTTCTTGGTGGATGGATTGAGCTAAAATAAATGCTGCAATATTTGATGGAATTGGTATATCTATCGTACCTTGATTGTCGTGACTCGTGGCTATATAGCTTCTATTGTCAAGAGATTCAGGGAATGTTTATTGTTTTGTGGCATATTAATTAAGAAGTCATTATATAAACATTAGGATATTCAAATGATAATATACCAGTTAAATCGATTATGAACAAATTTGAAGATGTTATTACTATTTATCTGGTCGTTCGCGGGTCTACAGCGAATTTCCTTATTAACGTAGAAAGACGGAGGGAGGACAATTGTTTGAGGACATAGGTATATATAAATACGCACGTGTTACGTCTCTCATTTTAATCTTCTGTCAAGTCGCAGGTGAGTGACGTAACGCTGTCGGGTCCCGTTTGCATTGAAAAATTGCACCCGCGCAGTCCGAGGAAGGGAGCTGAGGACGGAGGGAGGTTCATTCTCTCGCTCATTCTCTCACTCATTCTCTCTGAGTCCCTCGCAGTCTCTCGCGGTCCGATGGTTGCGGGTTCCGAGAGTAGGTATACAAAAGCCACAGGAAAAGAAAAGCGTCTGCACGATATGCTCGGAGATGGGGTACGGGGTACGGTACGGAGGGCATAAGCAGCCATCCTCGGAGAGAAGGGAAATGGGATGTTGGGTTGGCTGAAAACGAAATGGAAACTAGAAGCGCGAGAGTAACAGGAGCAAATACGGGGATACCAGTGGCAAGTGGGATGAGTAATGAAACGGTCACGGCCAGAGGTTCTCTCTAATCCCGCGGGATCAAAAAGGAAGGCGCTCGAATGGAATGGCTGAGGAAAATAAGGAAGGTTATAGATATCATGTATACTATACAGTCACACACACACACACACACCCGTACACATTTACAGGGATTGGGAAACCAATGAGACTTGTTATACGCATTGACCAAATATTTTGTCGTCTCTTAAGCATATAGTCGCGCGTGTGTGTCCGTGTGCTCGTGTAGGATACTATCCTATACTTGAGTTTCGTTGAAATACGTTTCAAGCCCAACGGCGATATCGTTTCTGTACCTACGTACTCGCAACGAAAAGATACGCGCATCCAAACAAAAAGCTCTGATGAGTGAAATAAAAAACAAATAACACGGGAGAAATATTATGCAACCCGGGGAAATTCATTGCCGCGGTAGCATTGTACGCGTGTAGGTATATACATCTCGTGCGTGCTCGTTCGGAGTTAATACTTTTTTCTTTCTTTATAAGTATATGAGGGGAGGTATTCGCAGTTGTGCATATATATGGTATATATGTATATTTATTCTTTGTGTACACACTACGCGTTTGGAATATGAAACATGCATACTCGAATCTAATCTTACTGACTGGAAGGATTAATTGACAATGGGAATACTTATTACTTTGGTCTTAGTATGAAAGCTACATTATTTTACAAACAAAATTTACATTGTTGTAAAAATGTGTTTTATGCATATTATGTATATGTGCATAGGGTATATGAGGGACAGTTTGTTACATCACTTGGAATTTATAGTTTTTGACTTAAAGTGCAAATAAATATTTTTGCTGTGCGCTCCAAATTTGTAACTCGCGTTGAAGGATTTAATTATTATCAAGTCTCAGTGACGAACAGTTTTGTATAGCAAATTTATACGGTATTTCATGTACCGAATAAATGCAATAGCAACTAACGAGTGATCAGTATCATTCTTATTTTCAATGACCGTCTAATATGTTCGCATAAGTATAATGTTTTGTTTAAGATAAATCAAAAATATTTTAAAGAACCTAAAATTAGATTAGCATTTAAATATAAAATGTTAATATTCATAATATTATTGTTGTGAAAATTGATAAATAGTTATTTCTTATTAAAAACAAAAAAGAATTTATCGTTCGGTGATAGGTATATTATATAATATCGATCTTTCCGAACTAAAAAACATGTGTAGTTTATAAGAACATACCAGACTCAGAAAATAGTTATACTATACATTTATTTATAAACAAAAGTATGCATTTTGTATTAATCCTGAACGTCAGGTCTTTAGGCGTGTTTTAAACAATATTCCCAAATTCTTATATCATTAAATGTTTATTTTTATTAATAATTACCGACTAAAAATTGTTTAACTATTATTATTAAAAATTGATTTCTTTTTTAAATCAAAATGTCAAACTTTTTTTATGTTTTAAGCTACCCGTATGAATTTTTTCAGATTTTTAATTCAATATTTTATTTTAAATTAAATGTATATTACTTATTTCCTTAATTAACATACCATTTTAATTTCCTAAATCTTACAAGCATATTTATGTCTATATTAGATTAATAAACTATTCCTTATTATCCGTTCTATTAATGCTAAAGATAATGCTTCTTACATATACTATATTCTCATCCGCCGTCCGTATATGCATGACACGATAGTGGCGGAAAGAAATTGTTCGGCAACCTCCCTTTCATATTTGACTTGAAAATGTAAAATAGGAGGTTGAAGAAGTGTAAGGGAAGATGCGAACCTATCTCTTTAGGTATGTCTGGATAGGTATAGGCAACTGCTGTGTATACGTTTATCCAGTTCTCGTGGCGCAGCTTTCTTTTCCTCTACATTTAGATAGATAGATATTTTATTTTACTTAGGGATTCACAAGATTCTGCTATGAAAAAGGCGAAGTAATACAAAAAAGTATTTTATGATATTGCTAACAATATCTTGCGTCGCACAATGTCTAGTTTCTATATTCTTATAAATTTAATGGATATCGAAGAAAACATATCGTTCTGGAAACATCTAATTAAAATTGTTGAATTTAAATTATATACCGAAGTCGTATATATATTTTTATTGATAAGTAAAAATATTTGTAGGATTTAAAGGGGGATGATCTTTTTGTTAACTGGCGATATTTCGATGAAAGTTTTCTATCTTCATCAGGCTATACATTTATTTAAATTTATAAACGTAACAAATATATTTTATGCACGAAATGTAATTATGATGTTGAAAATGTACACATATTTTCAAGAAAACCTTTACTTTTTATACGTTAAATATGCTTTATTAATAAACCGATCAAATAATTTTTTATATGTAAATAAAAGTTTGGTATAATATTTATAAATTTCAATAAAAATAAAGGCAAAACCTGAAATTACATGATTTGTTCATCAAAAATTGAGAAAATTATTTTTCTTTAAATAAATTACGTGGACGAAAATAATCAACTACATAATACGTATTAGGTGTAATGAACAAATGATATTTTTGAAATTAACGCACATTACGTCACTTTCTAAATTTTAAAGACTACATCTGTAGTTTATTTTTATAGTAACAATCGACATAGATCATTGAAAAGCCATCACGAAATGGAAAAAGTCTCGAACGTATTGGATATTTTTAGAATTTTTTATTGAGTTATCAAAACCGTTTAATTTTGAAAGTAAAAAAACAAAACAAGTTGACCGTTGAAAACTAAAGTGACTTTTTATTTGTTTATCAATGTCGCTTGTCCTTTTCATCGGATTTAGCGTTCCAACGATATCTCAATTCTGGAAGTATTTTCATCAATGTAGCGAGCCAGCAATCCAGATACCGCACTATAAGCGCGACGCCGACGAGCACAAGAATAAAAGCGGCCGTCGCGTAATATTTGAAGGCCAATACGTATTTGCCGTGGTACTGAAAATGTCGGGCACCGGGGAATTTCAGGACATGTTCTACGTGCCAAACCGCCCTTTCGATAGGTTTCACCTGTTCATCCCTCAGGATGGCCGCCATCTGTTTGATGTTACGCGAGTACCTGCAATCACACAGACATTTTGTACGCTAAATTAGAATTCATCAATATTTTTATATAAATAAAATTCTATGATATACTCCATAATATAAATTGATCTGTTCATTAATGAGCAATCGGTAGACTTTTTTAAAAATATCTTCCCGTAACGTTCGTCTACTTACTTTGAATATCCTATCATAATCTCTACCGGCGAAAAGTGATTATTTATCGGTAATTTAATTAAAATTATATACATGAATGATATCACTTAAGCGTTACATTTTTTTAGATTATACTTTTATAATTGAATTAATTTTCATTTTTTAAGGGTAGACCTCTCTAATTTGATTTTTATATCTCGTTATGTAAAAGTGTTCGAATTAAGATTTATCTGAATATTTGGTTCGATCATCTATATTTTTATAGCAATATTCATGATTCAATTCATATTTTTAAAATTGTGCTATGATTTTTCCTTCTAAAGTTATCAGCCGTTAAACTTGAGATAAAATACACGTATTTATATGTAAATTTATAACTTTCACGATCTTATTGATCCACACTGTATATAAAACTACAAAATACATATATAAATGTATTCAATTTTTCGACGGAATCATTGGCATACGTACTACAATATTTATCTTTTTATTTGGATCAGCTATATTAGATATGTAAACAATTAAAATTATATAAATTTTAATATGATATATAGTTAATATTTAGTGCCTGTAATCACAAATTATATAATAACAATTTTGTTTAACTAGGAAGCTTATTGTACGTGAGCAAAATGTCAGACAGAAATATAAACGTATTTTCCCGATAAATCCCTCGTTAATAATTTAGCATTGCTCTAAATGTACTGTATTTTTAAAATTACGTAACAATTTGGATATAGCATTTGTCAAAAATCCATCTGTATTCACCGTGGAAGCCTTGCTCACGCATACATTACTAATGAACGAAGAGATGTTATACGCGCCATTGTTTAACACTGTATATCATATAATTCACAAATAAAATAAGAAATAAATTTATTAAAAATTCGATTGAGTATTCATTAATGTGTGCATGTTAGAGATAAATTAAAACTGAGTTATAATGATTAGTAGAAAAGTTAATATACAAGATAATATAATATTAAAACTTACATTGGATTTTCTATTAATTGGTTAACAGCTTCAATAATTGATCGGCTAGTCATGGTATCAACGTGAAGAACCAAACCAATTTTTGCATCTAACAGTTTACGTCCGTTGAAATTTTGATCTCCAAAAAATGGTAGTGCTAGCATAGGTACTTCGTAATGAACAGCCTCTTGGATCGATTGTAATCCGCCTTGCATTATATACACTTTTACATTTGGATGAGCTATAAAGTTATTCGAATTCTAATTTATTAACAGCACATAAAAGATATAATGAAGTGAATGATATTCATTGCGAATGTTGTCTAATTTGAAAGTAAGGTACGTATTCTTCTTATTGATTCGATTTACAAATATACCGTCACATACCCAATTGTTGATGAATTAAGGTAAATCTGTACGTTCGTAAAATAATTTAATGTTAAAAAGGCTAATAATTGTATATAAGTATATAAGTATTCTCTCTTTTTTCCTGGCACTTCCTACCGTTTATCCCCTGGGAGACTTTAACGGTGTCCACCTACCACCTATGTGTGGGTGCTTTATCCCTCTCTTAAAAACCCCACCATCTCGCATTCGCCTGGAGTTATGCCCGTGGATGAGGGAAACCTGTGAAGCAGGAAAAACCTCACCCGCGATGGCCGGTGTATTCGAAACATTCTTTTTGGGTGTCAAAGTCACCTTGCGTAGGCCTTGACACCGAAACCGAATGTTTCACACCTCCCGCTCACGTTGTGAAGTGTGAAAAAACACCTAACCCGCCACGAAAGCCAAGCGACCGAGAACGTCACCCATCCACTTGGGTACCGCGCTCAATACTGCTTAACTTCCGTGACCGGCCGAGGTGCGTCTCCGCCACTCCGCCACCGCGTCGGTTTATAAGTCGGTTTATAAGTATATAAGTATTAAACTTACTTTTAGTAATCTTAGAAAAATAAAATAACTGCTATTTTTAAAGTAAGCAACAACCTTTAACCTTTCAATTGTGCGTAGAAACGTTTAAATTTATGTAAATCTTAATATTTTATTGAAACAATATACTAATCAGAAATTGGTTCATGATCAACAATTGGGTACCTTACAGTACGTTAGTTACTACAGAGTCTAGGAAAATGGTTTCAAAGACAAGAGAAATTAGTCAAGTATCCTTGTACAGGTATTAAGGTATATTAAACTAAGCAAAAGAAATAAATTCGGAAGTTTTGGAAGTAGTTGAAACACTTTCAGTAATATTATTTTTAGCCGCTATTAGAGTCAGCCCACGTGCTAGTGCAGTGAACCCTTTGAGAGCGTTTCTCGTTTAATCGGAATAGCACGGTAAAGTACCAAATTTATCGTAATTACAGCTTCAAACTATAGGTGTTTGTAAATATGATACGGTGTTGAAATGAACTCACTGAACTTTCAAATTACGATAAATACATAGAGGGATGATCGTTTAGAACCGACGAAATGCAAAAACTCAAGGATTAAAAAAATTAACGCATTATTGTTTTCAAAACATTTGAAAAACTAATAATCTTCGGATATTATGTGATTAATAATACTGTCGTAAATATTTATTATCTGGCAGATTGTTAATATCTGATGTTTATATTTTAAATTTTACTTTAAAAGAAAATCAATAAAAATATATGTAGTGTACATTATTAAAGGAAGGAATTGTATATTGTTTACAATACTGCATTGTACAAACTGGAGAATTTAAAATTCAATTAGATTGCTTTATCATAAATATTTGAAGCATTATACGTAACAATTTTTTCTCTTTAGGTAATTTAATAATTTAGTTTACGTAACTGTTGTTTGTCGGATTTTTTATTAAAAATTTTAACTGTTCGAAATGGACTTTTTCTGATGATTCATTTTTAAAAAAATTACATTTCCAATGTTTTACTTTTCATTTACTTTTTCTTGCACGCCAATAAATAACTAATCAATCACGATTTATGACGATTTCGTAAATCCATTTCAGAGGAAATTGCTTACTATCCTGTCAGATTAAGGCGGTAAAAACGATAATGATAGGTATTCAATTGAATTCGAGCTCCGATGCCGTCGTAAAATATTACTACGGGTATCGTAGGTATCATACGATACGCGTAAAAAAGCGTTACATTGAAACTGAGTATTCGTCTATATATTATTATCATTATTATTATCATTATTATTATCATTATTATTATTATTATTTCATAAAAATGCATAAGGGCCTGGAGTAAAGGTCGGGTTTTGTGCATCACATGTTTTTTTGAATCAATTTACGAGAGAGGTTATTGTGTCTTTAAAAAGGATTGGCCCTCCGGTCATACCGGCTTACCCAGAATCGCCTGCTGGGGAGCCCATTCCACAAACTTGATGTTGGCCGCTTCAACGGGCAAGAGGCCGGTGTGCTTCCAGAGAACTCTTTGCTTTAGCGAGCCGAAAGCATCGGACAACGCTTCCAAAGCCCTAGCCGGCAGCTGCTGGCTTTGCAAATTCGAACCCAAAGAGAAGTAAATGGCGCCCTCGCTCGACCCGTCTAGAAATTCTTGAATATCCTGAAAAAGAAGAATTGTTTTCCTTGTGAAATATTACCGAGTATTACTATCGGTACCCACCTTCTCGATTTCTCAACTCGTTTCATCTTTTACTTAATTATTCACCTTCGATCAATTTTGATTCCCTATACATTTGTAACCTCGTATTTGCGTCATTAAATGTATCTGTAACGTACTACACGTGCGGGTGCGTGTAAAGTGGGTTGTAAGCGGAGAACGTTGTAAGTGATACGGATTTCTTAAAAATGTTACTTCTTGAATTCGTTTGTTATCAAAGGATACATAACGAAAAATCTTTGCAATTTTTTTGACCGCTATTTTTAATTAATGATATTTATATTCTACTGGTATGGTCATAATTTAAGGTTTTAAAACAAATTGAAAAATCATCGTAACTTTTGGCAGTGCTTAGTTGTCGGTGCAGCCTGGACGTCTAGAATAAAGTGATTCGGAACTGCTTAAGTTACTTCCGCAGGTCGTTTTAAGCGATCAAAGAAAAGAGCGACCAGAAGCGTTTAATTTTTTTAAGTAAAAAGCTAATATGATTAGAATATTCGAGCAATGGATACCTAAAAATTAATTTCTGTAACTTTCTCTTGATATTCAATTTCGAGTTCTATTAGCACTGATGATTATCTCTGATGTGTTACTCATAAATAATTACAATTAAACAAAGTATATGTACGTCAGCAAGTAAGCATTACGTGCGGTCGTTTGCGAACTATAGACTGATCATTATCGAGCATAAAATCGGTATTATAATATATGTATTACTTGATAATGCATTTAAGTGATTTATTTATTACTCCTATGTTGCATCAAAATACAAATATAATTTTAGTTAGGTTAAATACCACTAACACCATGCTAGAGTAAATCTGATTTATATTCGTTCAACCACACAAAAATAGATCTGTGCCTTCAGTTCTCATCATTTAATCCGCAATATAAAAAATGTAAATCTTTTCGTATCCCACGAAATTCTTATAAATATTGTATATAATATTTTATATTTAAAATGTGATTAGTTCGTACAAAAATCATAAATAAATACAATTTTTTTATTTTTTTATAAAATGTGTTAAACCAAATAACATTCAAGGATATCTCCGTTTCGATTTTTCAATAAGTCAATATTTCAAAAACAATATTTTTATGTAAGGTATAAAATCGAATTACAAAAGTGATAACATTCTATTTACATTTCGTATAGATTTTAGTACAAGTTATTATTATTGTAATATTATTTAAAATACAATTGCTATAGTGGTTTTCGAATTTATATAAATATTATAATATAGGTATTCGATTATTATAAATAATATTACAATAATATATTGCATAATTAAAATGTAATTAATTTTTTTCTCAAATATAAGTATAGCTTTTCATTTTTTTAAAAGAGAATTATTAACTCTTGCATTATAAATATGCACTCGTAGAATACACAATTATAATATAAATATTTAATAAATTTTTACTTATATGCACGTAGTAGTATATGCAGGCAATATTTGTAAAGTAAATACGCACCATTAATTATTCGATATATTGTATTACGAAAAATGATAAAAGTATCGATTACCTTCGGAAGTGTTCCAGGATCTTCGGTAATTTGCAGACTATGAACTTCTATTACGTTTGGCAGCAACGGTTTCGGATAACCGAAAACGTGGTTATTCCCAAGAATGACAAGACTGAAATTCCGATCAATAGAGGAGCAGGAAACTCCCGGTGAAAATCTTTCGGCTATTTTCTGAGCGTCTGGCAGATGAAAATAATTGTAGTAGATTCTCGTGTACGTAGTATACAAGTAATTCCAAACTCTTTCCTCGAAATTCATTCTGTCGGTGAAAGCATAAGCCATATCCGGATTAAGAAAAGGATCATCCGGATTTCCTAAAGTTAGGTATAAAAAGTTTACTGATAAATTTTTATTTACTCAATGTAACTTGCAAGTAATATATTCAATTACATTTTTCATCATTTAAATTATAACTATATCTTTTCAATCTTCCGTACGCTTAGGATTCGTTTTAACTCGAATTTTCATTTTAAAACATTAACATTTTTTCACAATATTTTATTCAAATACACATTGTAAATATCGTTAGCAGTTTCGAATTACTTAATCCGGCAACATTATGAAGATTGATGGTGAATATTAACTTTCAAGTATAATTAAAAGTTTGAATATTTATTAATGAGTACCTATATGCCTAATAAATTAAAAACTTTAAATACGTATTTATATATATATCTCAGATTTTTAACGTTTTAAATATTATATAATTGAATTGTTTATTTTAAAATGTAATACCGTTCGCAGTTTAATAGCTGTACTAACATATATATATACACTTGGCAAACAATACTCCAGTGTATTACAAGATTAATATTAAAATTTCAGTAGCAATAAAACTAAATAACAATTTTTTATTTAATTTACTGAAAAATTATATTAATAACACTCGAAATTTAAATTGCGTGGCACATTGTTTAATAAATTAATCTTACATTTTGCAAATTATGTTTACGTGGATAAATGTATGGTACGATGATTACGCAATTGATTTAATCTGGCGCCGACAGAAATTATTTTGGAATATCGTTTAATATTATATGTTCACATTATTGTAATAATACACCTAAAAATGATGGTTATCTGCATTTGATAATAAATGATTCGTTTGGTTCTACTATCAGTAACAAAACTGCTTTACAATATTCACATTCGTTAATACGGGATTAATTGTGGAAATATATATATTAATAATTGTATACGCATAAATTTAATTTTAACGATAGATATAGAAAATGAAAAATAATCCGGATAGGATGACGCAAGTTTGCTACTATTAGTCTAATTGAACAGCACGAGCGCGCGCGCGCGCGGTACAAGTTAAAGCACTATACTAGGTAATCTATCTCTTTCTCGAACATGGCGCCGAAAGAGAAGTTCGTCTTAGCTCTCACCGATTGCCATTACATTCTACTTCGCCAACAATTTACGTCAATTTCTTTGACGTAACGACATCCGAAGCGGCTGGACCGAGATAAGCTTTTCCGAGAGCTCTCGTGACAGACACACGATCAACGATCGTAAAAGCAACCGGACATAAGCACTTGAAAAAGGACCTTCAAACGCGAGTGCTTTGATGAAAATTAAAAAAGTGCATCATTCTTCGGTTTTTCATTACAAATGGTAATCGAATTTTTTACTACGCATATACTTTTTCCGTCTATATGTACACCTAAACTTTATACACTCTTCACGTTTTCTTTAAAATTTATTGTTAAGTTGTACTGCAATTTGGGTTGCGCAAGGATAGTAAATATTACGTGTAATTACATTAACCAAAAGTTTCGTATGTTTGTTGCAGATAGATATTAGACGCACGCTTTAAATAAACCAGAGTAAACTTTATAGTTTATACTATTTTAACATGCAACGTTTATAATTGCTTGGGTCAGTAATATATTCACCTGCTTGTGATAAATTTTATCATTTTAATACTCACCGACTGAATCCATGGCATAAGGAAGGTTTCCAACGCTCAAAAATCCTATCAGTACTGGATAATTGTAGAATTTGACTAAGCTATAAAAGCATTGAAACCACAATTGTTCGATTATGATTCCATCGAAGGTTTCGTTTCGCTTACTGTAAAATAATAAAGTACAGAATTAATTTTATATTTCTATACTACTGTGTATTACCATAGATATAAAAAATTTTTAAATAAGTTATTCTTGAATTGATTAATTTTAATTTTAATTTAATTAATATTACTGTCTGATAGATATCAAAAAATAACTTTTAATGTTACTACGATTTAACATAATTAATATAACAATTACACAAGTTCCTTGACAGCAGGACTAAAAAGTTGCTCCTCGCACAATTTGTTCGACTGCGTCATGCTTTTTCGAAGTATCTGATAAGCACTCATATGCCTGCAAAAATTAAGACAATTGAATTATTTAAAAAAAGTTTTAATAATATTATCGAAAAACTAGTTTGCTCAATATTTCATCTAGTGCATGCAAAAATAAACTCAGATTTGTTTAATTCACTATACATAGAAATAAAAGTTTGAAACCTGAGTTTCGTACAATCCTCTTTCCGATAAGTGAATGACACATCGACATCCGTATAGTTGGGTACGGGTTTCTGTAAATTAAAAAAAAAAAAAGAAAGTCCATGAAAAAGTGAAATTCAAGATAATTCTTCTACGCTCTACTCGGTTTTAGCATTATTGAAACCGTGCCGACAGAAGCATACATTACGAGTATAAAGCGGCTGTTCAGTTTTGGATGAAGCCGTCAGAGTCAAAACGCGAGTTCACGCGCGCGTAGCCTATTAGGAAAGAGAAATGTTAGTACGAGTAAATTGAAGCTGAACTAAGTTTGCGTAACTCTTCGCTAAAGTTTAACGAGGGGTAGCGCGAAGAAGAAGGGACCCGAGCAAAGGAGACCGAGAACTAAGTAAAAAGAAGCGCAACGCTGGCAAGAAAGCGTGGGAGAAGGGTGAGAGGGATGCGCGCAAAAAAGTATCAACACGATTGGAGACGCGAGGACGGCCATGAGAACGAGTTCTTTAAACAAGTGCTGCTAAGTATCGCGTATTCGATAAATATTATTTTATTATGAAATTCAGGGTGCAAGATTTTTTTTTTATTGTCACTTTTCCCCATTTTTTAACTTTCCGTAAGAACCGTTCACTTTTGTATTGAAAATAATTGAATGAAATAAGTGTTATATATAATACATGATCAATAAGGTATTTATGCAAAAGAAATTATCTCCTGTGAATTAATTTTTTTTATTCACTTGACATACACAGTGTGCTTATATTAAAATACATTAAAAAAGTAATAAATTTATTTTAAACAGTCGTGTATACGCGAACGTCAATATAATATTGATTAGTATTTTTAATAATTACACATTTCTTTTCTCATTATGCATTTCTGTGAACCCGTTATATTAGTATTATATGTTATCGTATGAAATATATCGATTCACGGACAATAAATTAATTATAATGAGAAATGAAATTAAAAATCGTAACCAATATGAATTAATAATGTACATTTGAGTTAAAATTGAGGGAAATCAATACATTCAATGTTTATATTTTTTGTATTCTTTAATGTTAATTAAATTAATAATTTATTATATTAGATTACAAATTACTCACATATGTAGAAATGTGCACGTTTAATTTATGTACAATATTGCATATTTATTGTTAATATTGAAGAATCTTCATTAATTATAGAGGTAAATCTGTCTCTTACTTTCATAATATAATAGAAGAAAACAATGCATTTATAAATCTAAATGATTTCAATAAAAATTGATCGTGACGATTAAATTAAATAACATTAAAAACACATTGAAATGTGCTACAGGTACACGTATAATAATTGAAACGACTTGGTTACGAAGAAAATAAGTTTGTAATTTAAAATCGTATTGCTTATTCGCATAGAGAGATGCAAAGAGTTGCACACGAGGGCAAAAGGCATTGGCAAAGGCTGTCCCCTGTAGAACGCGTAGAGGGTAAATGTTAAGAGTACTCGTGGAGATAACTTGAATGTACTAATGAACGTGGAGCCAAACCATACCTTAAGAGGAACCGGTGAAATAACAGTCACTTTATGCCCTCTCTGTGCGAGAGCCTTCATCAAAGCTTGAAAGGGTTGTTGATGACTATAACTTGTGCTGGGACAGATTCCCAAAATGTTAAAGGCCTGAACGGTCGGTCGAGGATTCACCGTAAGCACTGCCAGCAACAACAACCTCCAATGGATGAGCATCGCCGAGACCATTGAAATCAAGCTCAACGAGCTGTGGAACAAATCGACCGAGCTTTTGGAAAAAAATATTGTTTTTTTTTCCTTTTTTTTATATCACAACAATTATGGATTTACGTAGAGATCCGCACAACCACGTACGAAGACATTCACTCGTCGGTAATAACAATCGATCGTCAAACTTTGAGAATTGTTAAGGGATCTCCCGACTTTGCGTTTCCTTCGCACAGCTACCGTTGAGCTAGACGCGAATATCCCTCGGGAATATAAACGGCCGTATAGCAATGAGAAATATTGTCGAGATTGCGAGTACCTAAGGAATTCACTGGGTATATCCCGGTGCGGCAGAGGCACTCTCTTTTATTCTTGTATATCGGACCGCGCGACGAAAAGTCGAGCTCGAGATACTCGATCTATGTGTAGTCAACCTCTACGACTCTGTGGACGATCATCGTGTAATTGAGATCTCCGGTCTAAAAGGAATAAGATAAATCATTCGCTTAAGAAGCTTCGAACAAAGTTTTAATTCATACACTTTCGTTCACCAATCATTTCATATCGCGAATTTATTACGTATACGTCGGTTCTTTGTGATATCTGTCTCAAAGAAACGACTGTTTTGCGTCCGAGAGTCAGAGTGACAGAGAAATAATAAGAGAGAGAGAGATGAACGTTTAAAATGTCTAATTTATGTACATCTAGATACAACAGTTTGTTGAAATTTAATTATATTCAAGCTGGACCTTGAAAGTTATCTAATAGTATAAGATGATATAAAATATAATCATTACATTAATAATATCGATTAGAAATTTATCGATAAGACATTCAAGTACTCAAATGTTTGATGCAGAATAATAAAATGGTAAACTAAATATTTATAATATATTTATATTAAATTAAAAAGGACAGGACAGAATTGAAAAAATCAAATGTTTTATATTTTCTTTTATTAAACAATCTATATACGACATATCTATATTCTGTTCCCTCCTGATACACGGCAATGTAACCATTGATTCGATTTCTATATTTAATGATTATTCAGAAGCGAATAAAAAATAAAATCCCTGGGGTTGCCTATCAAATGAAACCACCCTGGGAATTTCAGTAATAAATGAATGTATATGAATACTCATACACTGCCATCAGGTCTCCTTTACTCCATTTTACGCAGACCGTAATTTTTATACTGATCTTAAACGTTAAAATCGTGCAACTCTATAAATGTTACATTCGAATTTATATAGCGGTACAACTTTTTGTTGAAATATAATTATTTAATTTAATACGAACAACAAAATGTTATTATTATAAATATTATGTTTGTTTATTTTAAATTAATAATATGTATTGTTTATTTTATATTTTATCGAAAAATACCTATGTTTATTACTGGTACATATTTACTTCTTAAAAATTTTTATTAACAATTAATTTAGAGAAACAAGTTTACCAAGAAAAACATTTTTAACAATTCTACGACTGTTATTGTACTTATAGTTTATGAATAAATTCTACATAAAATTAGTCAGGCCTTTTACGTATGCACAAAATCAATCGGAACTAAACTTTTTTCAAATTGTAAATATAAGATTTTGTCAAATAGTATGTATAAATATCTTATTAATTATTGATTAATTAATTATCGATTAATACATCAATAATATGTAGTATTGAACTTACGTATTTTCATATTTGGTTGTACTCAGTAATATTTTTTAAAATATAGTATTTGAAGAGAAAAAAATTAAGCGTATTAAAAAGGGTAATATTATAATGAATTTTTGGAATGACAGCATGAGTCAAATTATACACATCAGTAATTAAAATCTTTAAAAAACAGTAAATAATCATACAGGAAAATCTAGAATATCCTTTATGACAAATGTACTTTACGATATTCCTGGCTTTGGTGTCTCGTACAGAAAAATACCGGCTTTCTTTTTCCCTTGGCGCATGTCGGCTTCGCTTTCTCTTTACCTTGCGCTTGCAGGGTCTCACACGATCATGACAAGGATGAACGGATCGGATTAACGTCGCATAACTTAAACGACGTTTGACATTCTCCGAAGACGACGGATCATTTGAGGTTCGATTCCACGTTTATTTCACTTTCATTACAACCTTTACCCAACGATTTCTCTACAATTTTTCTTGTCCATATAGGTTTCGTTGGGACGTTCTACAAATCAATAACTGATGCGAAATTGGTATAAAATAAAATAAAACTTTTTAATCCTATGTATCATATTATTTTTCTGTACAGATAGATATAGTTTTTGTACAAATTAAAATACGATGAAATTATAAAGGCACAGTTTGAATAGAGAAACATTTTTATTTTTTTTCCCCAACGCTCTCTAAAGTTAAAGAAGTATTTCAAACAGTTCCTTATTGCAATATTGAGAATATTTCATATCTTTCCGTAAAATTAATAATCGATTGGTGCTATGTGCGTAAGAGACAGAGAATAGAGTAACACGGTAAATTCGAACGCTCGCTGGGTCGGTCATTATTCTCTCCGCCTTTTTATCCAAGCTCGCGTCGTAAATCGCAGCGTGAAACGCAAAATTAAAAGTTTGATCGTGTAGTTTCAGGTGCGACTAAAAATAATACCACAAAAATGTAAAATACAAGTACAGTATTATTTGTATATTTATTTATCTTGTGGAATTGATAGATCGGGTTACAAAAATAAAGATCCAATAGGAGAAGGTATAACGTGTCACGCATTAGGTCGCTATATAGAGCCAATAATCTATCCGTGCACGTATTGTAAGCGGGTAGTGGAAGCGGGTAGTTCGAGGCTTCGATTAATACACGAGGTTTAATCGTGAGAGAACCGTAGGCATGTTCGCGCGCGCTAACACCAACTGTATGGAGCGCGCGATCGACAGAAACGTCGCTGATCATTTTGATGCACACCGCTTAAAATTACCGAACGAATCGTATTGTGGCTCCGTGTGAAATACCGAATGCACATCGCTCATTTTCGAAACGATTCTGGGCTTGTGTGCTTGGGGTTGATTTGCTTTTGATACCTATAACGAATACGTATGGAATATTCCGAATAGCTGCGTGTTGAGCAGAGTAGATAGAAAATACTATAACTATGTGTAGATCGTGGAATATATCTTCTAGTATGCTGCACTTTCCACAATTTTTGTTCGAACAATGTGTTTCCGTTCGAGATATCATCATTATGTAATGCAAGTGATATCACAGTAAGGTATGTAACATCAAAATAACGTAATGAAACAAGAAAATATACGATCAATAAATTTTTTCGTGAATAGGAACCCGAACAAAGAAGTACGTGCAAGTATATCGATATATTATAACTTAAGCATATAATAAAAAATTGTTGAAAAAATGTGAAATTCGAGGCCTTCAAAAATGCTCGGGCAAAACGGACACCTCAGGAAAAATCAAAAAAAATTGGTTAAATAAGGATTTTTAACATATTTATATTTTTAAACATCATTTACTAACAAAATAGATTAATATATAAATTACTTTTATAGAACATTAACAGTAAAGAAAAGACAAATTTTTTTTATAAATAGTACATTAATCGTCGCATTCTTCGCAAAAATACTACCATATCCTTTGTATGGTGAACAATTTTCATGAGCCACTTTTTACACTGATTGCATTGAATCCAATCTTCAGTGGAAGGCTCTACATATTTCTTATAACAATTAAACATAGAAATCTTCATGAATGAATAATTGCCATATGACCGTCTTGCCCGGAATGGATATAATGACTTTTTTTTTAAAATTAGTAAAAAACAAAATATAGGCTCTAACCGTGTTTTTTTTTAAAACTAGTTTAAATACAATAGCCTGACACTATTTATTTATTAATTTAATGATTTGTGTGAAAAATAAGTTTACTTTCTTACCTTGATAACATCGTAAGGATCAGACGAAATCAATATTTATGTTTTTCGACGATGTTACCATCGAGACCGGCGCGGACGTACTGAAATTTAATACTAGTAACACAACAATATACTTGAATTTTTTCGGAATTTTCCGAACAGCCATATTAGAATAGAGGGGGGTGACCGTCTTGCCCGGGCTTCCCCTATAGTAAAATCATTTTTGGAATTCTTTAAAGTGTAATAACTTTCTTACCGATGTTTAGAACAATATTGGAACCATTGTAAAACGTTTGCTGGATTAAAAATAATCAATCGCAGCATGGTTATCGTTTCTATCAAGATTTCTGAACTGGATGGATTAATTTTAGGCATAATATATAGCCAAAGTTACAGTTGATGTTACATAAAGAAAATTGTTAAATTTATGGTAAGTAGCTGCAAAAATAGTTCATATTAAAAGTTCATTTGATCATTTTAATAATATTGGTTCAGGATCTTAAAAAAAAGATAAACATATCTCAGGTATGCATTGATCAGAGCTTACGTAATTTTTATTTCGAATTTATGCAAGACAGCCGTGCAATAAAAGTATAATTTTTGAAATACTCGTAGATGTTAAAAATGCATTGAATTCACTTGAATTTTCGTACGCGCTAAGATTTATCGCTATAACTCTTTCCAATTAACAAAAACGCTTTCTCGTTTGTATAGACCAAGGAAATAAGTGTATTCGTCTCTATATTTTATAGTTTTGAATTTATATATATACCACACAACTAAAGTTGTATAGATTCCTCGGGTTAGATGTGTTCGCACAGCACACATGTATACATATGCTCATCCCCTTGGGCGCTATACCGCAAAGAACAGTAGCTTCGGGAGTAACCCTTCGCGTGGAATTACCCCTGTATCGTTCGAAAATTCGTTTTTGTTCACGGAGAATTCCCTTCTCACTTTTCGTCTATCTTTTTCTTTTGTTACAACCGATTACTCTTGATACTCTCCCCCTTTTCCTCTTTTTTTTCTCTCAATTTCGCTTTTTATTTCGGCATTCTACGTTTTATTTTTATCTTATGTATTTCACATTTTGGCTTAGGCATTAATATAACTGTTATACGTAGGTTACCGCGGTCAAATAACTACTCCATTGACTTAATAACAACGTGTGGACATTTGGAAAATTGTAAAATGTTTTTCGAGTCCGCATCCATGTTCCATTGCATTTAAAACCTTCAACGCCACGAGATTGTAACAAGTACGAGGGTACGCATAATCTCAAATCCTACACAAATTAAAATGCAAATATTTGATCACACTGATTGTATTAACGGTGTAATATTAAAATTTAATAGTTTTGTTATCTATAAATACGCGATATTAATTTGAATAATGCTGAAAATAATATTCGCCAAGTTTAATCACAGAGTGCGCATTTACCTTAACTCGTACGCAGCAAATAAAGGAGGTAAAGATAATATTTTCATTGTTACAGTACGAATGTCAAAAGTATTTTTTATAAAAATTTTGGTACGCGACAATAAAATTAATATTATACATTATTTATTTATATGTTTAATACTTTTATAGAACATTAACAGTAAAGAAAAGACAAATTTTTTTTATAAATAGTACATTAATCGTCGCATTCTTCGCAAAAATACTACCATATCCTTTGTATGGTGAACAATTTTCATGAGCCACTTTTTACACTGATTGCATTGAATCCAATCTTCAGTGGAAGGCTCTACATTTCTTATAACAATTAAACATAGAAATCTTCATGAATGAATAATTGCCATATGACCGTCTTGCCCGGAATGGATATAATGACTTTTTTTTTAAAATTAGTAAAAAAACAATAATATAGGCTCTAACCTGTGTTTTTTTTTAAAACTAGTTTAAATACAATAGCCTGACACTATTTATTTATTAATTTAATGATTTGTGTGAAAAATAAGTTTACTTTCTTACCTTGATAACATCGTAAGGATTCAGACGAAATCAATATTTATGTTTTTCGACGATGTTACCATCGAGACCGGCGCGGACGTACTGAAATTTAATACTAGTAACACAACAATATACTTGAATTTTTTCGGAATTTTCCGACAGCCATATTAGAATAGAGGGGGGTGACCGTCTTGCCCGGGCTTCCCCTATAGTAAAATCATTTTTGGAATTCTTTAAAGTGTAATAACTTTCTTACCGATGTTTAGAACAATATTGGAACCATTGTAAAACGTTTGCTGGATTAAAAATAATCAATCGCAGCATGGTTATCGTTTCTATCAAGATTTCTGAACTGGATGGATTAATTTTAGGCATAATATATAGCCAAAGTTACAGTTGATGTTACATAAAGAAAATTGTTAAATTTATGGTAAGTAGCTGCAAAAATAGTTAATATTAAAGAATATGAAAATATCTCAAATTTGGAGATTAAGATATCTTTGCAACAAATTATACTTATCGCCTAAAACTTCTTTTTGTAATTGCAGAACAATATTTACAGTCTATACGTAAAATTTACGGCAATTTAAATTTTTAACCAACCAGATGATGTTACATCATTCTGATATAATAATTTTTATTACTCTACTTGCTAGTAGTAAATTGCTCATTTCTTGACACTCAAAAGAGCAATGTCATAACCGCACAGTGACGTTACCTTTTCAATGATCAATTTGACAAAATTAAAGCGCGATTAAGCAGGAATGTATAATTATTTGTACACACACACACACCCTCAGAGTTTTGTTAAGATCTATAGTAATAATGTGTAACAGTGGAATAGTCGTAAGTGTAACAGAGTGGTTATAAAGATACATTGTACCAGGTCAATTGTCAAAGGGCAAGTGAGTTAATGTAATACGGGTAAGAAGTTTAACGGTAATGCACGTGACCGTGTCGCGGAAACTTCGTATCGACACCGAGAGTCCGCACAGGCGAGAGGTCGAGTTGTAATGTACGCGGTACATTTCGCGTTAGCTACTGCAAGCTCGTTATCCTTCAAATACGCTACTCCTCATAGTTATAAAGTTCCATTTTGGCGATTTGTACATCATGAATGGGATATTAATGCTTCCTAACGTTTACTCGTACCTACTCTATGCATTTCCTTTGTTTAGAAGTATTAATAGTTCATATTAAAAGTTCATTTGATCATTTTAATAATAATATTGGTTCAGGATCTTAAAAAAAAGATAAACATATCTCAGGTATGCATTGATCAGAGCTTACGTAATTTTTATTTCGAATTTATGCAAGACAGCCGTGCAATAAAAGTATAATTTTTGAAATACTCGTAGATGTTAAAAATGCATTGAATTCACTTGAATTTTCGTACGCGCTAAGATTTATCGCTATAACTCTTTCCAATTAACAAAAACGCTTTCTCGTTTGTATAGACCAAGGAAATAAGTGTATTCGTCTCTATATTTTATAGTTTTGAATTTATATATATATACACACACAACTAAAGTTGTATAGATTCCTCGGGTTAGACGTGTTCGCACAGCACACATGTATATACATATGCTCATCCCCTTGGGCGCTATACTGCAAAGAACAGTAGCTTCGGGAGTAACCCTTCGCGTGGAATTACCCCTGTATCGTTCGAAAATTCGTTTTTGTTCACGGAGAATTCCCTTCTCACTTTTCGTCTATCTTTTTCTTTTGTTACAACCGATTACTCTTGATACTCTCCCCCTTTTCCTCTTTTTTTTCTCTCAATTTCGCTTTTTATTTCGGCATTCTACGTTTTATTTTTATCTTATGTATTTCACATTTTGGCTTAGGCATTAATATAACCTGTTATACGTAGGTTACCGCGGTCAAATAACTACTCCATTGACTTAATAACAACGTGTGGACATTTGGAAAATTGTAAAATGTTTTTCGAGTCCGCATCCATGTTCCATTGCATTTAAAACCTTCAACGCCACGAGATTGTAACAAGTACGAGGGTACGCATAATCTCAAATCCTACACAAATTAAAATGCAAATATTTGATCACACTGATTGTATTAACGGTGTAATATTAAAATTTAATAGTTTTGTTATCTATAAATACGCGATATTAATTTGAATAATGCTGAAAATAATATTCGCCAAGTTTAATCACAGAGTGCGCATTTACCCTTAACTCGTACGCAGCAAATAAAGGAGGTAAAGATAATATTTTCATTGTTACAGTACGAATGTCCAAAAGTATTTTTTATAAAAATTTTGGTACGCGACAATAAAATTAATATTATACATTATTTATTTATATGTTTAATACTTTTATAGAACTAAGATATTCTATTATAATTACATTAACTATTCATTGCTCTTCATATTTTCTCGACATCTCGCATACAAACTTTCATTACTTTTATTTTACAGCTCTCTCAACTTTTCATTATGTTTCTCCTCGTTTCTTTCACTTTTTCTCTTTGTTTCTCTCCCTCTCTCTCTCTCTCTCTCTCTCTCTCTCTCAAACTATCCCTATTTCTAATTTTCTGTCTTACTCTGTTTCTCTTTTTTGTTATGGTTTCCGCAGAGAATGAGAATATGGAGATGCGAGGGAAAGGGCGAGCAAAATCTTTCTAGATAAAAAGAGGATGTGTACAACACCTGGTAGACAGGTACTGGAAAACCTCGGTAACGTTCTCGTAGTAAGTACATTTGAAAAAAAACGACGAACTGTAGATTGAGGTATTACTCGTTTTAAAATTATAAGCTAGTGGTATTTAACGAATATATTTTTATACAAGTGGTATTAAACCTTTACTTATATTAAAGTAAATAACAGTGATATTGCTAGTAAGCTTATTTAATCCAATTTAATGATTCTATACGTATCATAATTTTGTACATTTCAATCTTCATCGAGTAATAGTGTCTTTCACTTGGACTTGAAGTGATTCTAAGGAAATAATACGGTAAATTGAAAAAATATGAAAATTCATAAATAAATTCTTTAATTTTTCATTAGAATGCGATATGTAACTATGGTGTAATTTTTTTGTTAGTGTGTTCAAACTCTCGGAAGTTTATTCCCATTAGTTATTATTTGTGGAATATTTCTTAATTTGCTAGCAGTACTGAATATCAATATTTTTATCCTACTCGGCATAAAAAGTAGGTAATGTTAAATTTGAATACGAATACTATAATATTGATAATATACAGGTTGACTAAACCGTTAATTACCTACCACGTCAAAAATTAATAAACTTTTAAAACTCGTGAAAATATTTAATCACTTTTATCGATGATTGAAATCGCTACATGCCCTTGTACAAATTAATCCCTGCTAGTATAATTAACGCCAAATGAAATAACCCGTATAAAAATTGAAACTACCTTTCTAGTAAATTTCAGCCAAGCATAAAATTTCACGATAATTTTCTGCGTGTTTACTTATGTAGTCGAGTAGGTCTCTTGACGATTTTTAATTACAGAGAGAAAGAGTAAGAGAAATTGCTAATAAAGAAAGGAAAAAGACGGGTCGAAATGAAAGTAAAAAAAAAATGAATTTCCTTCGATTTATTTCGGTTAAGTGGGTTATTGTTTTCATTTATTTCTTTTTTAGTCGGTTTTACTTGTTAAAATATGGTTTCCGATATACCTATGTGTTTTGAACTATAATTGGGTAAGTAATGTAGCCTATTAATACAGCCAGAGTAAATTTAAAAGCAATATTTGTCAAAATTTTAATATTTTTTTTTATAAGAACACAATTTGTGACCCAAATAAATGATACTCTAGTTAATGTAATTTAAACAAGATCTATATAAATGTTGATATTTTAAGATCATATTATTCATTTAGTATGTTTAGAGTAAAGTGAAATTGTTGTACTATGTTATTATTTTATAATTGTTTTCAGTTATACTAATATATCAAAGAAGAAGACTGTATTTTTTATAAAAATTAATTTGAGCATTTTTTATTCATATATAAGTTTGTAATATATGTAACATATAATAGTTAAGACTGTTTTTCAGCAAATGTATTCAATATTTCCTTAAAACGTAACTGATCTTGTAATAATTCAACTACAGAATAATATTTTGAATGCATTTTTTAATTATCTCTCATACACTGATAATACTTATAGAAATATCACAGTACTTCTATATATGACTATAATCAATACTTAATAATTTACATTTTTCTACAAATGTAGTATTTAAATAGAGTTGTGAATGTTTTTCACATTCAGATACTTCGTTTAATAGTGTCTCATGCAGCTTAGTCATAAAACATTTAATTAAGGGTCTGTAAACAAACGTTTATTATCTCAAAACCAGTTCAGCTAAAATTTTATTTTCTGATTCCCTTACAGTTGATATAATCAAAAGCGCAAACTATCCATCCAATATACTTGAAACTCTAAACGCATTTTAAAACCCTTTGACTTGAAAATAATAGGATTTAATTTAAAAAAATATGAAAATTATTGTGTAATGTGCTTTGTAACGAAATAAATTGTATCCGATTATCGTACTTATAAGTTTTTGGAAAAGCGTAGAATTTACTTGAAAAGGGTATATATTTAGACTTTTTATACTTTATACTTATAGCTTTTTAAAAATGTATATTTTTGTTATTATAATTTACGGAGGCTTCGCTCTAGTGGTCTTTTTAGACATAGAAGGAGCTTTCAACCATACCTCCAAAAGAGTAATCAAGGAGGCAATGAGGAGACATGGAATAGCTCAGCCAGTTACTGACTGGGTCGAACTCATGTTATCAAACAGAAAGCTGGTAATGACCAAGGGTAACACCAAGGTAACTGGCTGGGTGAACACGGGATGCCCACAGGGGGGGGGGGGTTATTTCCCCATCCCTCTGGAATCTTGTAATGAACACACTATTATGCCTACTAACCAACACGGGATGTGAGGTTGTAGGATATGCAGATGATCTAGCAATAATAGTTAGAGGACCATTTTTAGAAACACTATTTGACATCATGCAAAATGCCTTGAATAAGGTATATAAGTGGTGCCAAGGAGGTGGACTATCGGTTAACCCGGAAAAAATGGAAGTTATGGTGTTTACACGTAAATATAAGTGGAAAACAAGCATAAAACACCTCGAATATGGAGGAAAACGGCTAGAAATAAAAGAAAAAGCTAAATATCTAGGTGTCATTCTTGACAGTAAGTTAAACTGGAAAGAGCACCTTGAGAATCAGTGTAATAAAGTTATAAGAGTACTATGGCAAACACGTAGAGCTCTGCACTTGAACTGGGGTCTTAAACCAGAAACCATGATGTGGATTTACACAGCAATTCTGAAACCAAAACTCACGTATTCGGCAGTGATTTGGTGGAAGCGAGCAGGTTTGAAAACTGCGAACCAAATGCTGGAAAGGGTACGAGGATTGGTCCTGCGCTGCATCACCAATTCTCTAAGAACCACGCCAGTACAAGCTATGGGGGTCATAACGAATATTGAGCCCTTTCAGCTCACTCTTAAGTCAGAAGCCATAAAAGGATACTTAAGAGTTAGAAATCTCTTAGATCGACGGGCGGACAGGGGACTCCTAAGTACGCTCCCGCGAAATCTAAGAGAGAACTTATACGAGGGAACTGATAGATGCAGCACTGAGTTCCTATTCGATAAGAGATACAGAGTCAGTCTGCCTAGCAAAGATGACTGGAGTCAAGGACGTGTTAGGGTGCCGGAGGGCAAAGAACTCTGGTATACTGATGGGTCCAAGAATATCCGGGGAGTCGGAGCAGGGGTATACTGCAGAAAAAATGGGAAGGGTAGGATATATTCCTTAAAGGAATACAATACCATTTCCCAAGCGGAAACATTTGCAATCCTGCAATGTGCTAAAGCGGCACAGGAGAATTGCAAAGACGAAGAGATATACATTTACTCGGACAGCAGAACTGTGTTACAGAGTCTGAATGGTCACACCACTAAGTCCAGACTAATTTGGGAATGTCATAAGACACTAAATAGACTGGCAGAGTTGAATAAGCGGCTAACGCTAACATGGATACCAAGTCATGTAGGTATACGTGGTAACGAGATAGCCGATGACCTAGCAAAGATAGGTACAAATGGAAAACATGCGGAACCAAGCATGATGGTAAAGATGCCACATAGCCACCTTATAGAATTACTAAAGGAATGGCTGGTGAAGGAACACCAAAGTGCTTGGGTAAAAACTGCAGGATGCAGACAAGCTAAAGCCGCACTCGGAAACGCAATAAGCGGACACTAGGAAGAAGGGCTTAGGAAACTTAGCAGAAAGACAGCTCGCAAGCTAATGGACATACTTACTGGACATGGAGATTTGCGATACCATAGGTATAAAATGGGACTGGAAACAGATCCATTATGCCGAATGTGCAAGGAGGCAAACGAAACACCTCTACACATCTTATGTGAATGCCCCAGAATCATGACAAGAAGATGGCGCCTCACAGGTGAATTTCTAATTGATTCAGGAGATATATCCAGTTGGGATGTCCAGAGAATACTTGCTGTTTGGCAGGGTCTCTGGGCGGTGCCCGATTGAAAAAAACCAAGGACCCATAAGAAGGCTCACCCAAGTGTGGCAATATTGCTATACACTTCGGGGGGCTAAAGATGGGAAATGGAAAACAGGGCGCAAAGGGAATACCCAAGTGCCTGGCATAACCTAGTCAAATAGGAGGGTACCAACTGAGTAACTTAATAATAATTATTACTTTTTTTAGTCGGTTTACTGTTAAAATATGGTTTCCGATATACCTATGTGTTTTGAACTATAATTGGGTAAGTAATGTAGCCTATTAATACAGCCAGAGTAAATTTTAAAAGCAATATTTGTCAAAATTTTAATATTTTTTTTATAAGAACAATTTGTGACCCAAATAAATGATACTCTAGTTAATGTAATTTAAACAAGATCTATATAAATGTTGATATTTTAAGACCATATTATTCATTTAGTATGTTTAGAGTAAGTGAAATTGTTGAACTATGTTATTATTTTATAATTGTTTTTAATTACTAATATATCAAAGAAGAAGACTAAGCGATTCTGTTAAATAAATATTAAATATTATTTTTTATAAAAATTAACTTGAACATTTTTTATTCATATATAAGTTTGTTTTCAGCAAATGTATTCAATATTTCCTTGAAACGTAACTCATCTGGTAATAATTCAACTACAGAATAGTATTTTGAATGCATTTTTAAATTATCTCTCATACACTGATAATACTTATATAGAAATATCACAGTATTTCTATATATGACTATAATCAGTAGGGGAGACCGGGGCTAAAATTAACATTTTTTGAAAAAATCGTTCTCCTAATTAATTAAAGAATTAGTTTGCTATACTAAGTATTGTTACTTTTTCTTTGCCTATTCAGCGAAGTCATGTCATAGGAATTTTTGGAAATTATAAATATCTTTTTTTTACGAGAGGATTTACCAAAAATCGTTGTCTGTTAATTTTTGCCCCGCATGCGGGGTAAATATTAACATCTCATTTTTTTATTGTAAAGACTTAGTTTCATAATAAATGCACACATTTAACAAATGTAAACAAAAAAATATATTTTTTACTGAATATACGAATAACAAGTGATATACAAATAAAAAAATTGTTAACAAATTATTTCTTTAACACAAAAATAACGCAGGTCTTCGTCTAACAAATTAATTAAAGCTAATAAACATTTGCACTATTAAATAATACATGTATAAACACAAAAATTATAGTAAAGTTCAAATTAATAAAATTAAATATAAATTAATTAGTATTAACAGTGTTAATACTTGCCCCGAAAATTTGTTAATATTTACCCCGACAAATTTTTTTTTTTAAATCGTTAAAAAAAATAAAAATAAATAAAAGAAAAATAAAAAAAATGTGCGATTAAATAGCTTATTTCAAGTAGAATGGGGTATAGTAATTTTAATTTGTTAATTATATGATATGTAATTGAGAATAAACATTTTTGAGTGAAAAATTTTTCCATTACCTGATCAAAATATCGCTGTCTCCTATATCTTATCGGCTCGACGTCCTGCGATCTACTGAAGGTGTTTACATGTTAAAGGGCAATAAACTTTAAGTCTAGAGTCATCTATGAAGTGTATAGAACTCTTCGCATCACTAAGAATTCAATGTTAATATTTACCCCTGTTAATTTTAGCCCCGGTCTCCCCTACTTAATAATTTACATTTTTCTACAAATGTAGTATTTAAATAGTGTTGTGAATGTTTTTCACATTCTGATGCTTCGTTTAATAATGTCTCATGCAGCTTAGTCATAAAACATTTAATTATGGGTCTGTAAACAAACGTTTATTATCTCAAAACCAGTTCAGCTATAATTTTATTTTCTGATTCCCTTGCAGTTGATATAATCAAAAGCGCAAACTATCCATTCAATATACTTGAAACTCTAAACGCATTTTAAAACCCTTTGACTTGAAAATAATAGGATTTAATTTAAAAAAATATGAAAATTATTATGTAATGTGCTTTGTAACGAAATAAATTGTATCCGATTATCGTACTTATAAGTTTTTGGAAAAGCGTAGAATTTACTTGAAAAGGGTATATATTTAGACTTTTTATACTTTATACTTATAGCTTTTTAAAATTGTATATTTTTGTTATTATAATTAAATTGTGGATGGGCATCATTTTGTCGATTGTTCACTATGTCTTTATTCAGCGATTCGACAAACAAAATATAGATTGAAAAAATGACTAGTTCGAATTTTAATTTTTCGATATATTAATTATAGATTGCAAAGTAACGACAAACAAAATATCGAGTAAACAGTTACAGATATATCGATAATACTAGATGTATAATTGTCGATGTACATAATAATATAGAATAGAATATTCACGCTTTAGAAAAATGAAGTTAAGAAATATTTATAAACTTTCAGATTCTTGATACTACAGATTTGACACTACTTGATAATTGATAAGACTTAATAGGTGCACAATTATTATGAAAATAATATAATATAAGTATCGATTCTAGTCGTAACGTTCGGAGGAAAAGGCTTTTTTTGTTAGTACGCCTATATGCAGACTTAAAATTTCAACAAGTTAATATACTGAAAAATTCAGATATGATTTGTAACTGATGTTGGATTATTTTAATATATAATATTTTTAATTTCTATTAAGTTATTTTAGTTATTAACATATGTAAAATTTCTCCGGTATATATTGATATATTAAAAGTTTCTATGCGATAAATTCACAATTTTAAGAATGTATGAGCGTAGTATGTATGTTTATAGATATACCCCTTCAACTGGTCTTCACGCAAGAGTAAAAAGTTTCTTTCTCTTTTTTAATGTATAATATAGACAATTAGTTTATTTATATAAGAAAACAGTTTTATAAAATTTTGGCGTTATATTTTACAAATTTGTCGAATCTCGGTGTTATTTACATTAATATATTATTTTAATTGGTGACAATCAGTATAATAAATATTTAAACAACTCTTATAAATACAATTTAAAATTTTAACATAATTTATTACAATTGTGCATTAACTTAATCTATTATTCTACAAATTATATTTGCAAAGTATTAAAAATATCAATAAATATAATAAATTATGTTATTTTGAAAAACGTAGCGTTGGTGATGTTCTATTTATAATGACATTTATTTACATTTCATAAACTTTATGGCCACATTATAAATTATTTATAAGTGTTTTGTAAAGTCGTAATGAATGAGTTTTAATGATAAGAAACCTCCGGAACCTTTTGTGCCTTTGTGAAAAATTCCAGCACCAGCTAAAGGTACAGGTGGGGTCGAGGCGATCTCTTGAATGTCTATGAAAGGTATTGTATATTGTCCTAGATCTTTATGTAAATCCGTTAGTTGAAATTCTACATATTGGTTGGCATGGGAATCCGCAATATTGTGTCTTGCGTTAATCGGAGTATCAGCATCATTAAGAACCAACGGTGACCTTTAACATTTAAAATTTTTATTAATATAAAAACCACAATGTACTTTATTATGAATATTTATTTTCATTATTGTTATGAAAAAATAGTTGAAACAAGGAAAAACAAATATGGTGTGCAGTTAAGAAGTTCTTACAAATTGTGTGACTAACGATTATGTAAAATTATTTTTAATAAATTTATTGGTCTAGGGGGGAAACCCCTACTCGCTACCCTCGCCAACCTCCAGTTTTTCATGTATAGATTAATTGAAATATCAAGTGATAAATTATAATGTCCGTAATTAATGTAAAATTACTGGAATACTGTAAGATTAGAAGTCTGGGTTAATATAAAAACAAATAATAATTTTAAAAATTAATAATTCTCTTATAATTATTTGAAACATTTCGTTTATTTTGTTCTTCTATTACTATTAAGTTTTAATTAAAATTTTTTTAGAAATACCTCTAAATACCTCAACAATTCCCAGAATTCCCAAAAAATCCAATAATTAATGAAAATATCTCTAAATTTCCGAAAAATCCCGTATTTAGTGAAAATACCCCAAAATACCTTAACGATTCCCGGAATTCCCAAAAATCCAATAAGTAATGAAATTATACCAAAGTTCCCGAAAAATCTCGTAATTAGTTTCGCAAATATTCCGAAATACCTTAACAATTTCCGGAATTCCCAAAAAAAACAATAATTAATGAAAAAAGTATCCCAGAACTCCCGAAAAATCCTGTATTTAGTGCAAATATCCCGAAATACCTTAAAAATTCGTAGAATTCCCGAAAATCCCGTAATGAGTGCAAATATCTCAGAAATACCTTCAAAATTCCCAAAATTCCCGGAATATCTAGAAATTGATGCAAATATCCCGAATACATTAATAGGTATATATATAGGGAAGACTGGGGTATTTTTGAATTTTTTAAATAGCTCTTTTATATCGTAATATTAATGCTATAATAGGACGGTTTCTTTTAATAAATGATATTATCTTAAATCCCCCATAGTTACGAGATATTCCGAATCGATTGTTTACGTTTACTCGAGACCTGCCAAAATGAAAATCTCATTTTTTTTTATTTGTACTTCTTAGTTTTTGATAGCAAATTTGCGCTGTAGGTTCTATATACCTGCAAATCACACATGTTAAAAGTATTCATTCTAGCTTTCTTTTGATCGTAATTACGTTGAAAAATATTAATTCATTGCTGCGTAATGCGTATTTAAAGTTTTTTTCTATTTTGGGGTAATTTTGAACACGAACCCTGGGGTAAATTTGAACATGCTAATTAAATGGATGCACGGTGATTTTGTGTAGCGTATTCATCGCATGGCGAATGTACGTTCAAAAATACCCCAGGGTTGGGGCATTTTTTATCAAAATGCCCGTTTCTTCAACCGTAAAATAAACCGCCCCAGCAATAAATATCGTAGGTAAAAAAATTTGACATAATAGTTAGTTACAAGGATTTGAAGTTCCCATGGTCCGAAGTTCAAAATTATATCGTATTCGATAAAAAAAAAATAAATAAAAAAAAGTTCAGAAATGCCCCAGGGTACGTTCAAAAATACCCCAGGGTTGGGGCATTTTTGATCAAAATGCCCGTTTCTTCAACCGTAAAATAAACCGCCCCAGCAATAAATATCGTAGGTAAAAAAATTTGACTTAATAGTTAGTTGCTAGGATTGGAAGTTCCCATGATCCCAAGTTCAAAATTACATCGTATTCGATCAAAAAAAAAATAAATAAAAAAAAAATTCAAAAATGCCCCAGTCTTCCCTATATATTGTACTGACACGGCGGCGGCGGCGGTGTAGGACAAGTTTTTTTAATAATATAGTCTATAGAGAGATTATTATATACTTATTTCTATTTACCTTCCTCTCCTCGATTTTTTATTGAAATACCACTTATTTCTTCCAGTTAATTTTCCAGTTGAATAATTGAATTTGGACATTTCAACTTCTAATCTTAAATCTTTTCCTACTTGCCTAAACCGGAGACCAGTAACGACATGATTTTTCATTGGCTCTTGTAATTTTGGCTCTATATCATCTAAATATACAGTTTTTTGATTCCACTTCACTGTGTAAACATTTGGATTCCTTTTGAATACCACGTACTTTACGTAGGATTCTTCATCTGAAGATGTTGGAGGATATCTAATCTCTTCTGAAAATTTACGTACGTCCGTGAATTCCCGTTCAATCTTTTTCCATTCTACTGTCGAAGGATCTATGCTTCCATTAGTACCCAGATATCCTTGTTGTACTTGTATGTAAAATACATGATTTATTTTTTTGAAACGTACTCCTGTCACTACCCTTAAAAACACAAACGCAATATTTATAACGCACACATAAAAGGAATTATCTAATAACATCGATAAATATTAATAATTATTGTATGTATACTAATTTATTGGAAACTGTTGATCTACTTTAATAAGATATTTAACATGTCAGTAACGTAATCTGCAAGTAATAGTTGTTTATGGAGTAAAGGAGTAAAATAGGTATTTATTCCCGAAGAAACATAAGTTGTTGGATGAGGTTTAGCGAGGTCAGTAATTTTAGTGTGTGTAAAATTTTTCACCTAAATCACCCTGGGAAAGTTACTTTATTTGACATCAATGACAATTTAATGTTTTTTCCTTTGTATATTAATTTAAATTCTTCTTAAACTAAAAATTTAACTAAAAACGTGTTGGTTACTACTTTTACATTAATGACAACGTGAGTGCGAGGACTAAAAAGTGATTGTCGGGCTTGAAAAGTGACTGTCAGTAGTAAGATGTAGTTTTACTCCCGAGAGAATAAATACAATTTAAAGTCTCTGTTCAAAGTCAATAAAGTGAACTTTTCAGATGATTACAGTGAAAAAATTTTTGGATAACACATTGTAACAGTTAACTGAGTTTAACAATTTTTATCTATTTGCTGACTTGTACGGATTGCACGGAATAAATGAGTAGAAATTTTATGCTAGAATTACTTACTTATTATCCAATATATCTGCAGTTGCTTCACTCAAGCTGAAGTAACGGTCACTTAAATTCTCATCACTTACACAAGTGCACATACAATATTCACATATAAAAGCTCCAGCTGCTTCAGATACAACATTGTTAGTTGCGTTACACACTCCTACTTTCCCATACTTAGTACCAGACGCAGTTTTCATCCATTGGTATCGCCGGTCACTTTCTTTTGGCTTTTGTAATACACAAAAAAAATTAATTTCCCATTGTCATTTTGCATGAATCTCGATCATGGACGTTAGTTATCTATTTACTCACCGCATTACAAAATGTATAATCTTTGTGTATACTTTGACAATTCCTTAAGTGACCGTTGCATTTTTTTGGCTGCGACTGGCAGAAACCGGAACGACATCTTTGAAATCCATACTCAATTGCAGAACATGTTCCCGTACACGTGTTTTCTCTCGTGTCTGCTTCGAAATTGATAACTGCTTGAAACACTTCCTGTATTTTTGAGTAAGTTATATCTGAAAGATAATAGTATCCGATTGTTTGCAATTATTTTTTCAAATAATTGATATATACTTGATTGAAAGTTTTACAATCATATATAATCTTTTGTAAAAAAAATATATTTTTTTATATTTAACCTTTCTTGTGTCTAGCTGGATCACATTTCCAAAGTTCACGCGAAGCCGATGTCATAGCATCTTTAACTTTGCTATAAGTAGCAGATATTCTTTCAGTAAATTCTTGTATCGCTAGATCTCTTTCTGATTGATATTTTGCTTTCGCTATAAAATTAAAAATAACATTATTTGATGAATCATTGTCTATTAAATATTTTATATAAAATATATATTAGTTGTTATTTTGGTTGCAGTAACAAAAATATTACCGTTTTCTACCGATTCTTTTATATCGTAGGCGAAAAGTTTCATGACAAGACCTTGAATATCGGCCATTA
Organism: Theocolax elegans; assembly: GCA_026168455.1. Taxonomy (NCBI): domain Eukaryota; kingdom Metazoa; phylum Arthropoda; class Insecta; order Hymenoptera; family Cerocephalidae; genus Theocolax; species Theocolax elegans. The sequence continues at coordinate 51,846,543 of CM047429.1, read as the reverse complement.
TTACAGTTTTATACAAATCATGAATTACTTGTTGAGGTGGCTGATTTCTTATGCACATCAATTCTGAATTCTATTAAAAATAAATAAATAACAATGTTGAATAATTTGTCATTAGAATATTATTATTAACTAACCTAACAATTGCAATTTTAAATAATTGATTATTAAATATGCACAATACGTACTGTTCGATTAGCCAAAATAGATAGAATACTTTCGTTGTTTATATCCACCTCAGACAATGCCTCGTGCATTTTGACAAGAGTCGCTGGGAATTGATGCAATCTACTTGTCGTGACTGTGTCGCTAAAATCTAGCAAGGTCGACTCTTGAAAATTTTTAGGGTTTTTGTTATAAGTGAGGAATTTTTCGTACGTTCCTCTCACATTATTAATGTGTTCAAATAGTACATTAGATTTAGTAGTCAACTTGTTTTGCAAATCCATTGATATTTTGTCAAATAAATCATCTTTTAAGTTTTGCATTCCACCAGAGATACTATTTAAATTCTCGAATAATTTGGCATCCAGTTTTGTCATTGACTCATCCTCAGTTGGCGGTGCAGCAAAATATCGCTGAATTGCTTTTACACTTTTATATACTCCAATAGCAATATTCACGGCTGTCTTTGCCGCCAGAATAGGATTAGCTGATGCAGGCTCTTGTTGACATCCTATTGCCACTAACAGTATCAACGCATACGCTAAAGGCTTCTTGCGTATCATTTTTCTAACCAATATTGGAGCTGAAAAATTTGCGTTTTAGATCCTTTGTAAAATTTTAATTTTAAGTTACTATGAGTAGTAAGGTAATTAATCATAAGATTAAATAAGTAATTTATGTAAGTTGTAATTTAATATATACATATATACTTACATTGCGTTCCGCTAACTAATAAATTTCATCAGTGAATCTATGAAATATCACTTAAATGTGGCAATCGCTTCATCGATATTATAGTATTTATAACAAATTGAGACAGTGTAATAATATTCAAATTCTCTTGAAGTACCTTTTGTTAAAGAGAACTTGAACAGCTGTATTATACGTATGAATAGAAAGATAAAACACAAACTTTTTCATTTGCATGTAAATAATATTTGGATACTCTTATATTATGATATTCTGAGTAAGTTTAATCGATTAACAGAAACAATACAATTATTATAATAAAATTTTTTAACACAATAATATTACATTATTATTAGTAAATTTTATACATACATTCTTAGAAGTACAAAATATGAGTTGTTCAAAAATATAATAGCCACACTTTACAATTTCTGAAAGTGTAAATTTTCTAACGTTTGCATTCTGATGTCAATTTGTATATATTGAAGTTAAATTGGGTGTGTGTTTGTATATGTGAGTGTAAACGAAACATTCATTATTAGATTATTTTTTCAAAATATAAAAGATTAAAATTAAGCATCATTCTATGATATGGAAAGTTTTGAGTGAACGAGTTATTTCTTCGTTTTAAACAAAAATACATCATATACGTTTAATATACAAATATAATTTATAGTTATATAATTATATGTTGCTATATATTTATAATCTAATACAAATATTTCACAAAAATTACATAAAAAATGTATATCATTATTTCAACCATTCATACATACTATTCTGGGTATTTTTAATTTTTGAAAAGAATTACGTACGTACTTGAGTTCACATAGAGAATGAAAAGTGAAAATTTATGTAGAATGTCTTATTCTTGAATGGGATTGAAAGATAGTGAATAATCATTGAATAATTATATAACGTAATTGTTCGTCAATCATATTATTTAAAAGTGTTTACCTAGCTTCAGTCGAAAGTGTAATATAATAAGTCGTTCTATTATATTTAATATCAGACTAGACATGTAAGCTTCCAGACGTTCCTCGTTTGCAAGATAACAGATGTATATTAATCATTCTTAGAATAAGCTTGGATTATATGCATGATTTTCTTTTATTCCTTATTTCAGCTATTCGTAAATAAAGCGTAAGTTATCTGTTCTTAATTAACAAATTCAAATACTTTGAACTTCACATGTGCGTAAACGTAATTAATGTTGTATTGACATTAAAATATTAAATAAATAATAATTCAATAATCCCATAATATTATTTTAAAACGATAATTTATTTACGGAATATTCTTAATAAGTTGAAGGGTAATCGTTCGAAGACTCAATAATTTTCAAATTCTTTGAAACTCTGTACGTTCAAGAATCACATGTGCGCAATATCACACTGTAATATATGCAATTTATTTGTATATCAACAACAGCAGTTAAACATATTGTTTTAAAATTTATAATCATAAAATTATTTGGTTTCCATCAGATTTCAAGTCAATATTACAATTTTATCTATCGGATCTATTTTACGAATATTTGTATACCAAACTTCCGGTATAGATAAAGATAATGAAGAAATAAGTATTGTATTGAAAGTAATAAACTGTTTTGTTTGTTTTACACTTCTGTTTTAATTACAATATATTTGCTTTGCCATGAAATTATTTATAGAGAAGACTTAAAAGAAAGGAACGATTATAGGGAATCGGTGGTCCGCACGAATACACACGGAAATTACTTTCCTGCATCGGTTTTGGTTCGCATTCAACACCTATCCGTCCAATAATCCCTGAGAATACTCAAGAACTCAGTGTACACATTGTAACTGCTATTAAAAAAAGTTTCATATATATTATACTTATATTTTAAACTTCAACGTTCATTTAATAGCTTATTTATTACTCTTTAAATAGCAAATTAATAATACATTTTCCGCAATCGTTATATATGACTAAATTACTCGATCGGAAGCATTAATTGACATAGGTATAATATTTGAAAAATGCATTGTGCCCTAAATAATTGATTAGATATAAAATGTAAATAAATTAATAAATTTATAATGTATTATTCTATTTATTTTTAAAACTAATATTGTAAACAAATAAATATAAAATGTATAAGGATATTAAAATAAATTTTAATCGGAATATGGTATTTTCATTTTAATGACAAATTTTGCCAAAAGGCTAGCTATATCTTTATCATCAAATTAGTATTAAAATTTCTTCGTTTTGATGACCTGTATTGTTTCAAATCATTCGAATATATAATAGGTTTGAGTTGAGTTATCTTTAACGAAAAAGCAAGTTCCAGTAGTGATTTAGCAATCTCATTTTAGTACATCAATTAACTAATACTAATAAATAAAGTTTCGTAGAATATGAGTGTTGGCAATGGAAATAGGTTTGTCTACCGTCGGAGACTTTGTAGATAGTTGAATGCGATAGTATTTAAAACTTCATTAATGGCGTTACTGTTAAAATAAAAGTCATCGCATTTAGGTGAAAGAAAAACGACAAGTGGTAATCTGGTATTAAAACGCAACATAAATGTCACGGCTCTACGAAAGTTAGATAAATGAGGAAGGTACGCACTAATGCATCAGCTTGTAAAAATATCCGACAAGGAGAAAATAAAAAAGCACGAGTCACACACGCGAAACGTCTCCGGACTAACTGCGAGCTCATTCCTCATCCCATCGAAAAGCTCTCTTCCTCTCCCACAAAGCGGTGGCTAATAATGCATATAAAGGCGACAAGCGGTGCACGAGGGATATAGCTCCCCGAGAAAATTGAGCGTTTCAACCCTCTATTCGTCGCTCCATGAGAAATTTGTATTTTTCTGCACGAACGTCCTCGAGCGCGCTCGCCACACACTCGCGCCACTCAGCGCAATTTCTCAAGTATACTTTTCACGGCCTTTTCGTCGATTTAGCGCGCATAGAAATAAAGAGAGAGAGAGGAGAGAGAGAGAAAGATGGAGTGATAGGAAGGAAGAGAGGAAGAGGGAGGGCGAGCGGGAGGGAGGATATAGGAGAAGGGTAGGAAAAAAGGGAGAAGAGTAGGAGAGGAGAAAACGTTCGCGCGATTTCGAGGCCAGCGTATATAGCCGAGAGAACGTTCGCATCTGTCAGTTTTTAGCGGGCGACACCATACATCATAAGAGGGAGAGGGCGCGAGCGAGACGTTGGTAAGGGCCAGCAGCTGGACCATCTATCTTGTGAGGCTTAACTCCCGAGTCCGTTGGGATGGCGGTCGCTACTATGTGGATATGCTGCTAAGGATATATATATATATATATATATATATACGCATACACCCACACACACACACACACATATAAACACAAAGTATATATTATTGTGTTTCTGTCTGCGAACGGTTTCTGAAGAACGCGACGCGACGAGTGGGCATCTCTCGGTTCTCTCTTTCCCCAGCAATTCCTTTTTTTGTTTCGCTATTTCGTTTTGTTCTTACAAGGAAAAGAGCAATTGACGGATCGAATTTTTCAAACCAGGGATTTTCTGAACATTTAGAGGAAATATAAAAAATTGTAATTCCTTTTGATGCAATAATCTCCAAAAAAAATTATAATTGTAGATCAAGTTTTCAATTTATACTACAACACATTATTCAATTGCAAAATATTAAGTAATTTATTTAAATTTACATGCAAAGGTGTAATATCTCGTTACAGGACAAAATTTATTTAGTAATACTTGTGTATACGGAAAAAAGTTGCTTACTCCAAATATTGAAATTTATAAGAAAAACACAAGTAACCGTGGATAGTTGGGTTAACCAACCTATTTGGTGATAATTGGTAATGCTTAGGATAACCAATTTATTTCTTGGGTAGTTGTAGAAAAAAACTACTTATTCTAAGTAACATAAGGTTAGTTACATTAAGCAATCAAATGCTTACATTAACTACTTTATTTTAGTTGTAAAAACTATTGATTTTTTTTCCTTATGACGGCAACAATTACTGATTATAGTTTTTAAATAAAAAAATGAAATAAGTTTGCTTGTAGTAAACAGATAATTATTAAGTAAAATTATAAATTGCTTCAATAGTTTTGAATTTCTTATGATTTAGATTCTTCTAGCACTTGATTCCTCACTGAGAAAAAAAAGGTTAATTTTACTATAAAATTATTAGAAAATATAGTGCAATAACTATACTGCAATAATTTATGGTAGAATTATTTATGAAAATTGGAAGTACCAGATCTTATTCGGAATTGACCCCCAAAAAAATCATGTTTTTTTTAATCTAATTGATTAAAAGGTGCATAAAATAACTTTATAATTACTTTTTTTAGTGGAGAAATGTGTTTCCGATCGATTTTTAGCAAAAAAATAATTTTTATTCCACGATTTATTTTACCATTTCCATTACACTGTAGTTTCAACTTGCTTTTGTATCCGTCCAATAACCCAAATATGCATAAACCCGTTTATCGGTCTGAACTTGCTTTACAAATCACTAAAAACGACCGAAAACACATTTCTCCACTAAAAAAAGTATTTAAAAACTTATTTTATTGATTTTTTAATCGATTGGGTTAAAAAAACATGATTTTTTGGGGGGTTAAATTCCGAATAAGTACCCAAGTACCATTTACAAAATAAATTGTAATTTAACCATAGGGGAGGACGGGGCTACGTTGACCACGGGGCTAATTTGACCTTGTGGAATATTTTCACGCAGAATGCGTTTTTTAAAATTGTGCCCGGGTAAAAAAGTTACTTTTTCATTTACAAATCTTCGTCCCGAGATACATTTATGAATTTTAAAACACTCGAAAAGTTAGTACCAAAAACTGTTTTTGCACATTGCATTGGGATCTTTTTGCCCGTGCAGAAATACATTTCGCGAGCGAAAGAAGAATATTGCGATTCGCGGCGGTAGACAGTTAAATTCTATACTTTCAGACGAACATTTTGACGTGTGACTGGTCTCTGACAGTCAAGTATTAACAGAGTTACGTGTATTTAAAGTCATTTGTACCATTTGGGGTTAAGTTGCTCAAAACCGTGGAGCTAGTTCGCCCTATCGGAAATACACGTATTTAAGTAAATTTTACGCTAGATTCAAATTAAACTGAACAATAGTTCTTACGTTCATGTAGTTAGTATATTATAAAGACCATTTTTCAATACCAATGTTCGTCTTTAAATTCTGTTAGTGAGAATTTACAGACCATAACTTTTCGAACACGGCAAGGTTATTCTTGATAAGGAAACAATTTTAAATGCAGTTACATTACATACATACACAAAGTATATCGAAAAGTCCATATTTAAACGTTGAAAAAGAAAATATTTCTGAAAATCGCCCGAAAAGAAAATTGAAATCTAATACAAGATTAAATGAATATGTTATAGACGTATAAATAAAATAATAAATTAATTTGTTAGTAAATTTGTTAATAAATTTATTTATTAAACGAATTATTAAGTCGTTGTAAATCCAAATAACTTAAATTATGTAAAATTGAGAAAATAAATACAAATTTTTATAAGTTTGGAAAACGCATGTCAAAAGATAGAGCAATTTAGCCCCAAGAATTGAGCAAATTAGCCCCAGCCTCGGGACTAAGTTGCCCAAAACGATTTTTTTTCTACTTTGGTATAAATTTTTTATTTTTAAAATTTTTACATTTGGAAAAAATCAGGTAAGTAGTAAAGATGTGGAACTTGGTTCTTATCCATGTAGAATGTAAAAATAATTAAAATTCGCCGAGAAAAAAATTCTTTAAAAAAATGGTCAAATTAGCCCCGTCTTATTAATTTATAATAAGATAGACTTTAAGATAGGGTTGTATGAAATAAAAAGATAGTTAAAATTTTATTTTTCATACTTTATTTTGTTATAAAACAAGTTGTATCTAGTTTGTAAATTGTAGATAGCTTCATTTTTACACATATGTATGTAATACTCTTTACCGCAAATCTAATCTTTTAACAATACAATTTTCTTTAGTCTTGAACAAATCAAAGACACCCTCATCCTCCATATCTATGAACTCATCTGTAAATAAAATTATCATAATGTTGTTAAACGTTTATTATTTATCTTTATTTTATAATTAACTTTAAATGAATGAACTTACTTTGAAAAAGCAAGATGTAGTGTGAATAATTCCCACTTAGTAATATAGAGAAAAGGAACCCTTACACAATTTTTTACATTTTAGTCTACGTCGATCTCTTCGGACGACGAACACTACACTGACGAAGATGTAAAGAGGATCGCGGTGGTTCCATCGGGAGGACAGGAAACTGTAATTATTAGACTATAATTACAGTGACCGATGATATCTTCCGATGGACACAAGCACCACTGTTTCAACTACATGTGCTTTGTTTACAGACACACCGTTCACCTCCGTCGCTGATTAGCCCTGGCAGCATAAATAGAGCGACGTTAATAACATAAAAAAAAAAAAAAACTTGATTCCTCACTGAGAAAAAAAAGGTTAATTTTACTATAAAATTATTAGAAAATATAGTGCAATAACTATACTGCAATAATTTATGGTAGAATTATTTATGAAAATTGGAAGTACCAGATCTTATTCGGAATTGACCCCCAAAAAATCATGTTTTTTTTAATCTAATTGATTAAAAGGTGCATAAAATAACTTTATAATTACTTTTTTTAGTGGAGAAATGTGTTTCCGATCGATTTTTAGCAAAAAAATAATTTTTATTCCACGATTTATTTTACCATTTCCATTACACTGTAGTTTCAACTTGCTTTTGTATCCGTCCAATAACCCAAATATGCATAAACCCGTTTATCGGTCTGAACTTGCTTTACAAATCACTAAAAACGACCGAAAACACATTTCTCCACTAAAAAAGTATTTAGAAACTTATTTTATTGATTTTTTAATCGATTGGGTTAAAAAAACATGATTTTTTGGGGGGTTAAATTCCGAATAAGTACCCAAGTACCATTTACAAAATAAATTGTATTTTAACCATAGGGGAGGACGGGGCTACGTTGACCACGGGGCTAATTTGACCTTGTGGAATATTTTCACGCAGAATGCGTTTTTTAAAATTGTGCCCGGGTAAAAAGTTACTTTTTCATTTACAAATCTTCGTCCCGAGATACATTTATGAATTTTAAAACACTCGAAAAGTTAGTACCAAAAACTGTTTTTGCACATTGCATTGGGATCTTTTTGCCCGTGCAGAAATACATTTCGCGAGCGAAAGAAGAATATTGCGATTCGCGGCGGTAGACAGTTAAATTCTATACTTTCAGACGAACATTTTGACGTGTGACTGGTCTCTGACAGTCAAGTATTAACAGAGTTACGTGTATTGAAAGTCATTTGTACCATTTGGGGTTAAGTTGCTCAAAACCGTGGAGCTAGTTCGCCCTATCGGAAATACACGTATTTAAGTAAATTTTACGCTAGATTCAAATTAAACTGAACAATAGTTCTTACGTTCATGTAGTTAGTATATTATAAAGACCATTTTTCAATACCAATGTTCGTCTTTAAATTCTGTTAGTGAGAATTTACAGACCATAACTTTTCGAACACGGCAAGGTTATTCTTGATAAGGAAACAATTTTAAATGCAGTTACATTACATACATACACAAAGTATATCGAAAAGTCCATATTTAAACGTTGAAAAAGAAAATATTTCTGAAAATCGCCCAAAAAGAAAATTGAAATCTAATACAAGATTAAATGAATATGTTATAGACGTATAAATAAAATAATAAATTAATTTGTTAGTAAATTTGTTAATAAATTTATTTATTAAACGAATTATTAAGTCGTTGTAAATCCAAATAACTTAAATTATGTAAAATTGAGAAAATAAATACAAATTTTTATAAGTTTGGAAAACGCATGTCAAAAGATAGGGCAATTTAGCCCCAAGAATTGAGCAAATTAGCCCCAGCCTCGGGACTAAGTTGCCCAAAACGATTTTTTTTCTACTTTGGTATAAATTTTTTATTTTTAAAATTTTTACATTTGGAATAAATCAGGTAAGTAGTAAAGATGTGGAACTTGGTTCTTATCCATGTAGAATGTAAAAATAATTAAAATTCGCCGAGAAAAAAATTCTTTAAAAAAATGGTCAAATTAGCCCCGTCTTATTAATTTATAATAAGATAGACTTTAACATAGGGTTGTATGAAATAAAAAGATAGTTAAAATTTTATTTTTCATACTTTATTTTGTTATAAAACAAGTTGTATCTAGTTTGTAAATTGTAGATAGCTTCATTTTTACACATATGTATGTAATACTCTTTACGCAAATCTAATTCTTTTAACAATACAATTTTCTTTAGTCTTGAACAAATCAAAGACACCTCCTCATCCTCCATATCTATGAACTCATCTGTAAATAAAAATTATCATATGTTGTTAAACGTTTATTATGTTATCTTTATTTTATAATTACTTTAAATGAATGAACTTACTTTGAAAAAGCAAGATGTAGTGTGATAATTCCCACTTAGTAATAGTAGACCCTTTACACTTTTTTACATTTTAGTCTACGTCTATCTCTTTCGACGACGAACACTACACTGACGAACTTGTTTTGAAATACGTATAAAGGAATCTAGTTATTGCATACATAGGTAAGTATCTTATTCGCAATTTTACCCCAAAAAATCATGTTTTTTAACCCAAACTATTTAAAAAATGCATAAAATACGTTTCTAATTACTTTTTATAGTGAAAAAATGTGTTTCCGATCGTTTTTTAGCAAAAAAATTATTATTCCACAATTTGTTTCACGATTACACAACATAATTTCAACTTGCTTTTGTACACCCCAATAACCCAACCATCCATAAACCTCTTTCTCGAGCTGAACTTGCTTTTCGGTCAAACGATTATTAAAAAATTGACAACTTCGAATCGTCATTTACGGCCGGAGTCCGTTATTATCAGAGGCCCAGCCCTGAATAACAATTTGAAGTTGTCAATCCTTTAATAATCCTTTAGCCCAAAAGGTTAGTTGAGGACCACTGTGTCCGCATATGTTTTTTTTTTAAATGGTGGAATAAAAATAATTTTTTTGTTAAAAAAACGGTCGAAAATACATTTATCCACTAAAAAAGTAATAAGAACCTTATTTGATGTATTTTTTAATCGATGAGTTAAAAAAATATAATTTTTTTGGGGGTCAAATTTCAAACAAATATTGTAAGGGAAAATATTTGGTAAAATATAGTATCTACACGGAGAAAAAAGTTGAAGTAAAAATTATAATGTTGTCTAGTAATGCGGAGACAGACTGACGCAATCCAAAAATTTAATATAGTGTATAATAAAATTTACTAGAAAGTTATTAATTTTTACTACAATTCTGGTAATATTTACTACAACTTCAGTAAAATTTATTATACACTATGGTAAATTTTTGGATTGTGTCAGTCTGTCTCCGCATTACTAGACAATATATATTTATCATTGAATGCGGCAATACTTTTTCAATATATAGATAATTGTAAGTTCATTGTACGACATACTAATTAAAGTATTAATAAAAATTTTCAATTTAACATAGTATATTTAACAATACTGTGTACTGGAATAATATATTGCAACATTAACATTTTAATTGTGAATATTTAAAAAAAATTATGGTATTATATTAAATATTTCAAAATAGTAAATTTAACTAACCGAATTATAGTGAAAATACAGCCTAATATCAATAAATTAATTGGACCCTTTTTACTAAAAAAAGTTCGTTGATTTAAGTATGCGTTTATAAGTAATTTAGCCATAGTATGCAATCAATAAAATAATCAGGATTTTTTAGTTATATTATACTTTACTATATTTTTTGTAAATATTGCTATGCAGTTTTTTCTCGAAGAGATCTTCAAGCGATTGATTCGTTAAACTTAATGATTTTGTACCAAAGTTGGTAAGTTGAGTGATTTAAAATATCGAAAAGATGGTTATCGGTTACTTAAAATAACGGTAGGTTATTCATTTTAACTTCTCAAAAATTTTAGTAACTTTTTTTAATGTTTATTTCTTAGTAGAAATCTGACCATAAATGTAACGTTTTTTAAGCCAAAAAATGGCCAAGTGTCATGAAATATCCAATAAATGTCTAATTAATGGCAAAATTAGAGTTTTATTTAACCTTTAAATGGTAAATTTCTACTAGGGTTATTAGCAGTTTTAATACTAAACATTTTCATAGTTTAAACATTAGTCCTAGACATTTTGCTAATTGTATAGTAATAATTAATTTATTATCGTCCACGCAGTTGATTAGAAGGAACATGTTTATATCGATTTTTAGTGAACAAACCAAGTAATTATTTCTCTCTGAGAAAAAAGGTATAATAATTAACATAACCTCAATCTTTGAACAATTTTAACATAAGAATAATTGTTTTGCTACTGCTTTTGTTTTTAATTATGGAGCGACACATTAGAGATACTATGGAGATTATACCCAATGCCAAGTATGTGCAATAATTGACCAAATAGTAACTAATTCTATATGTATTTAAATACAAAAGTGTAGAATGTTGTAAATAAATGATTGATTTAATGAAGGTATAGCCTGATAAGGATGGAGGACATTCATCGACTCGTCGCCAATTAAATAATTACTTGGTTTGTTCACTAAAAATCGATATAAACATTTTCCTTTTTGTATTAAGTATTTATTAAGTAACATTAGTTTAGATATTTTAAATGTTTGAAAATGTTTGGGGTAATCGTTTCATGTTGATAAATCGTCTTACTTGCCCCTTCCGAAGTATAACCAGTTGCTAAGCCTAACTAACTCCTTTTTTGTGGCAAACAGCGCCTTAATAATATTACGAAGCGTATTTACTTTTATGAAATAATATTACTTAATTGATTAAATTATTATTATAAATAATGTTAGGGATTACTGCATGTAAATTAATCTATAAATTAATAATAATAATATAATTTAATTGTACACAGAGCTTATAAAAAAGAGATTGATTCCATTGTTTGCATTGTGATCAGGTGATTACGCGAAAATTCAAACTATTTATAAAAATACAATAGAAGGAATGCGCGCGCAGCTCGCTTGAAACTGCTCTAGTATAATAAAACTTTGCATGAATATAATAGTATTTAATTCAAAATTAACTACTGCGTATAGGGTAAAACTAAGTTAAATATATGGTATATATTAAATTCGCTGCACGCGGCCTAAGCAAACTATTTCTGCGCTAACGCACAATACTTTTTATATTTTACTCGCAGTTTGCTTTTTCCAAATTCCGTTCACATGTGCGACTATAACACCACGTTACTAAATAATCAAATGCGGAACTATCGTTACATTTTTATATTTATGCTAACAGTCGGTTATCCTTGCATATTTTTGGTTTCCAAAAATTATATTGGCTTACAAATATATTAAAGTTACAAATATTAATACAGTAGTATAGCATAAATATTTTTGTAAAAAATTATTTACTTATATAGATATTATCTAATAAATAAATAATAATTACGTTCATCTTTATGTTTTACCTAGTTTTTTTATAAGAAATTTTAATTTTTGTATATGGTGCAATTTCTAGTTCATTTTGAAACAAGTCTGATTCAACAAATCCGCGGCAGCTTATTGGACATCTCACATTGAATTAAAAAAATAATTAACTTTTCGGTTGCGTCAAATAATACTACTCTTTCATTTTTCATAAACGCAGATAATTGGATATCTGCATTACGATTTTTGAAAATATATGTATAAGTAACTTTAATTTACTTTGATAAATTAAAACTTAATCTACATTAAGGTTATACATTTTTAATATCAGAGAATAAAGAAGTGATAGCATTACACTCGTGGTTAGAAAGGCGGAAGCGAAGAGCGGAAAATACAAATAGATATTTGAAAAGAGAGGAAAAAGAGAGGATGGCGGTGAGATAGTGGAAGAGAGTGGACAGTTATTCAAATAACGCCGATTAAATTGAAGTAAATAGTAAGCGGGCGAGAATGCTACTAGTCTACGTAAACCAAAGCGAGAGAAATTCTGATAGATCGCCTTTGCTTGTATTCTGCGATAACAGAGAAGGACAGATAAAGGGACAAGTAACACGGAAAAGTGAGGAAAAGATGGTTAGAGAGAGAGAGAGAGAGAGAGAGAGAGAGAGAGAGAGGGAGGGAGTGGGAGCCGGTGGAGATGAAAAGAGGGAGAGAGAGAGTGCGGGAGTTGGAGCTTTAATTTTCAAGAGCGTAAGGCTTTTGTTCGTTACTGCAGCGACAGTGTAGGATAGTTGGAATCCTGAGTAAATATACGTCGGTCTCTGAGAGGACGAGCTCGATCGCCGCATTCGTTCATCCGATGGCGGTGAAAACGAGTCTGGAAAGAGGAACAGAGAAAGTGAGCTCTGTTGTCCAGCTCTACGAAGTGAGACGAGCTAAAAGTGATGAACAAAAAAACGAATGAACGACAAAGATAGGGAGAGCAATACTTTAAAAAGAAAAAAGACAAGATAATGCTACGCAGAGTAAATGAGTAAAAAAGGATGGCAAAATTAAGAAAGAGAAAGATAAAGAGAACTATAAGAATATCCAAGTGATAGATTCCGATAAAGGAATGGATTATGAGAATGTAAAGAAGAATTATTGAAATAAATTTCAAATTTGAACAAATATATGGTCTTATAACATTGGAATTAACCGACGCAGATCTCAATCGTCTACAAAAAATACACACGTATACATTTTTTTGTATTTGTACTAATTCTAAATGTAATTATTAGCATTAATATTTGCATTATAAAAATATAGTAAACACGTATAAACAGAGGAAAGAGCAAATTTTGTTTGATGAAAATTTTGTTTGACCAAAATTTGTCATAATTTATTTTAAAATAGTATTAAAACATTATATTTTAGTTTTTAAATACACTTTTTACGTTTTACTTTTTATTAAATAGTAAAATATTATTAAATACACTTGCGCGAAGAAAATTATAAACAATCAAATTAAGCAATAAATGATAGGGATAATAATTTAAATAGTACTGTGTCTATATGTGTAAGCGACTGACTATTCTATTTTGTAGCATAATGACATATAGCACAAATACATTCACGTAAGTATCAAAGGAGGTGAGATTATGTGACGTGAACATATTTTATGCAGTAATACACAACCGTTGTTACTGCGACTAAAACTCGAAAATTTATATGGGAAAAAAGAGAAGGTTTGCGTGTTTGTTTCTCTAAAACTCCAAGCCTAGCGAGAGATATATAGTTTTGACAAATTCACTAAATTTGTCAACATTTTTTTTAAAGTCATAACGTATGGTAAACGTTGCCCGAGATCATAATATATATATTAATTATTGCATAATCTATAGCTAAGCAATAAATCGTGCAGTTAATAAAATACGTGTGATTCGTTTATAAATTAAATGAAACATTATCTTTTTGAATTAGAACGACAAACCAAGATAAACAGAGTGTGCAAACTGTAATATAAAAGATGTAAGGTTCTCGATGTAAAATTATTTCTCGAAGCTGTATAAGAGAAGCAAATATTCACTCTATCATCCATTTTGTTTCAATCTTCGTTCGTTGAATCAAAGCATGGAATAAGGTATACAGGATATATCAGCTACCGCGATCGTTCACAGTCAGAAACATTGTACGTTTTATAGGAAAACGAGGCCATATCAGCGTACTTAATGAAATATTGTTTGCCAATACAAGTGAATTACTTTCACGGAGGAATCTCAATGGTTGATTAACTTAGTTATTCCTTGAGCTAATTTGCATCGATTCGATTCGTACGAGAATCTAGATTTTCACTTACATTGTGTTAATTGCATTTTCCTCTCGTGCTCATCGCAAGAGCGTGAGGTAGAAACTAAACTTTCATTTTTCCGGGGACGTTTGATTGAATCGTCGAAAATCAAATAAAATTACAATGAGCTTGATCGCGCTTTACCGAAATTCAATTAAGGTCAGTTTTGATCGAGATTCGTTGGTTTTGTTTGTTCCCCAATTGTTTTCTCATTCATCGAAATAATGGCTTTTTATTTTACATTAAATTAACTATACTTTTATTATTAAGACCGCTATGTTATACGTTTTAAATTATTTAAATATCTACTTTATTCTTATATGAAATTCTGTGACATTAAATTATTTAATATCCAATAATTGACAAAACAGTATTTAACTTGAAGAGGCTGGGGAATATCTATCGAACCGTCGTCGAATAATTAAATGATGGTTTTATTTATCTAGAACGACAAAAGTATCCTTTCTAATGTACATACGATGCGTGAACGATATAATTAATTAAGATACGTATACTATTGAGTTTTAGATATTAAATAAATGTTCATGATAAAATATTATATACAATCGTTACGTAATATAAAAATATTATTTTTTGTTACAAAGAAACAATAAATCTAGGAATATCATCTCCTACCATAGTGCATCTACTGAAAGTATTAAAGAAAGTGCTTTAACGAATCATTCAATTATTTTCACCTCTTAATAATAAACTAGGTGGGCCGAGCCCCCCTGCGCGCTGCCGCGCGCCAACCCCCCGCGCGCATCGCGCGCAAGTTTCTGTTCTCAGACTGCGCCTGAGAACAGAAATTTATAAGGCACGACCGAATATAGCTTGTAATGATTGAATTCAAGATTCCACGCCTATGGATTGGGGACTGGCGGTTAGAAGACCGGCGATATGATAAGGAGAGATCAGATCGGCCTCGGCCACCAAGTCGTGTGGTCGAAGCATTTTAAAACTACAAGTGGTCTAATATAATTGGTCTCAAGAATCAATCAATTTTGAAGACTAACTCATTGTCCGGAGGACGCTTCGGGCAATAGCATAAATATCCAGATCGAAAAGACTGTTTTAAACTTCTTCAAACCAACTCAACTTGTAATTAGAAGGAAGTAGCTACTGGCGAGTCTACGTGTCAACGTTCCTGGCGAGTTCATACAGAAAAGAGTGAATGTGGTATGGATGAATGTAAAAATTAATTATAATTTTATTTTTTTGTAATCGAGCGAGTTAAATTTATTTTAAATTTATACAGCGGCAATTTTATTATTATATTAACATTGTTTTTACCATTTAATTAAACTATTAATCCTATACGATTGATTTTAATTTACAAAGAACCCCACACCCTTTTAAATTCAAGAAAAATAATAAACAATAGTAATCCTAGTATTTAAGTATATTACAAGTGGCGACCAACTTATGGGCAATTAAAATCAATTGTAGAAGTACTAACAAAAAAAAAAAATAAATAAATAAATATATGTATATATAGTTAAGTTATAAGTTACAATTATTATTCGTTTATTTAAATTTAATCTGAATTGCTTATATAATGGCGCGACACGGTTCATTACCGGAAATATGGGGAATACCTCCGGAACATGGTCGCGAATTTGAGATCGAGAGACTCAACCTAAAGGTAGAAGGGCTTGAGTTGGAAATTCGCACGCTAAATCGTCAAATGGCGAATTTATTACAAAGCATGCAACGTACAGAACAAGGTGAGTGGTCGAGAAGTTTACAAAAAGAAATAGCATTACCTACTTTCTCGGGAACGATTATTGAAGACGCGACAGAATATTTAAATGAAATTCAGCAATATTTAATGTTTAAAAGAATACCAGACTATTTTCAATCTAAAGTAATTAGTAATTCATTAAAGGATCGTGCGAAAACGTGGTTTAATGCTGTCCGTTACCAATTAAACAGCTTTGATGATTTTCGCGAGAGATTTACCGTGGAATTTCTATCGGAGGAAGCTCAAGATAGGGCAAAAGATACGTGGAGCACTAAAAAATATATTGATGGAAGTATGCTAAAATATTTTTATACTCGTTTTGGCGAAGCAGGTCGATTTCATCCACCCTTAAGTACATATAAAGTCAATAAAACTATTATAACACAACTGCCAAGAGACATACAAATCGCGCTTTCTAGTATCGATATGTCTGATACACAAAGTGTAGTTCGGGCTCTCACGCGGATTGACGAAGCTCGCGTTAAGTTTGTAAACGAGGGACCAGCGAATAGTCAAAGTGCTCAATTTAATACTAATTATCGCGACGCAAGACCCATGCGTAATTATCAACGATTTGATTATTCGGATCGGGATCGTGAAAACAAATATAATACTAAATATAACGAAAATAGAGAATTATCGCGAGATTGGAGAAAATCGAATCGGAATTATAGTGCGGATAAAGATCGATACAATAGTAAACAAGCTAATGAACGAAAAAATGATTATGCGCAAAACAAAGAAAATATAGTTTCGTCTCGTAGACATATATCAACGATAGACATAGAGAGAAACGAAGACTTTTCAGATAATATAAATTACAAATCAAATGAAAAAGAAAATATAAACGAAGCATTAATAGCCACGGAAATTAGTGACAACGAATGTTTGTCGGGAAACGTAAACACAACTCGATTATAATAGGTCCGATATCGAGTTGTACAAACGGAGATGATTTACAGGACCTTATGTTTGATGTAGACCGAGAGGATAATAATCATGTCAATTCTCAGAACTCAGAATCGAGGTGCCCAAGCGTTAGCGCGAAAATAGGTAATATCGAGTTGAGAATTTTGATAGACACGGGCAGCAACGCGACTTGTATTTCGGAGCTAATGTATGAAAAGATTCGCGGAGAAGTGGGAGTTGAAATATTACCTGTTACTAATTTATTTATTACTGGCGCATTCGGTAAAGGAAATGTAAAAATAAAAAAACAAATATTTGTTAGTATAGTTATTGGAAATTGCGTAATACGAAGTGTATTTTTAGTTGTTACAAATTTAATTCACGAAGCAATAATCGGTTCGGATTGGCTAATTGTAAATCAATCAATAATTGATTTTAAAAATAAACTATTTACAATAAAAGATGAAAAGATTAGTGAGCCAATAGTTCTTTTTTCCACTGAATTAAGTAAAAATTACAAAAGTATAGAATTAATAGATTTATCATCGAGTACTGAGCCGAGTGGGTATTACGCGAATCAAGATAACGATAATTTTTCACAAAAATTTTTTTTTCTTGAGGCGGGGGATACCATGTGCTGTGTCACTCGGACTACAGATACTTTTGAACAATTATTACGGGAATCTATAAATAAAATAACAGTATTGAATGATTTTGATAGGTTACAATTGGAAAATCTAATTCGAGATTATCGCGATATTTTTTCAGATGAGCCCGGTTGCATGAAAAACTACGAGTATAAATTAAAATTAACTGATAGTAATCCTCGGATTCGTTTTTCATATCCGATTCCGTTGGCGTATAAAGAACTGGTCAATATAGAAATTAATAAAATGTTAAAAGCTGGCATAATAGAACGTGCTATAAGCCCCTTTTGTAATCCTATACGAGTTGTAAAAAAGAAAGACAATGCTATTAGATTGTGTTTAGATGCGCGTCATCTTAATAAATATCTAGAAGGAGACTGCGAAGCGCCACCGTTGATAGAAAACATTTTACAAAGCAATAAAGGCATTGAAATATATACCAGCACAGATTTTACGCAGGGCTATAATCAAATTATGCTACATCCTGAGTCTCGCAAATATACAGCATTTATGATTGACGGTAAGGTATATCAATATTGTCGAATTCCGTTTGGTATGAAGACATCGGGTTCGGTATTTATTAGAGCATTGAATACATTATTTGATACAGAAAGCGAACGGCAATTCTTAACTTTATACGTAGACGACGCATTAATTAAATCGCGAAACTTTAACGAACATTTAAAACATTTGAGAATATTTTGGGATAAAATTCGCAAGTCGGGGCTTAAATTAAAACTGAGCAAAACTATATTTTGTCGCGAAGAAATTCCTTATTTAGGATTTATTCTATCGACGAAAGGCGTTCGACCAGATCCTGAACGAGTAAATGCCATATGTAAATACCGATTCCTCGATCACGTAAAGAATTGCAACGATTTATAGGCATGTGCACGTATTATAGACGCTTTTATAATCAATACGCAAATTTTTTAGAACCTTTTCGTCCATTATTATGTTCAAAAAATACATTTCTGTGGAAAAATGAGCATAGTGAGGCATTTAATGAAATAAAGAAAAAATTATCCGATTACGTATTACTTAGTCATTATTACAGCGACAGAGAGTTTTGTTTACAAACGGACGCAAGTAAACTCGGAATTAGCGCTGTATTATTTCAATTAGATGATAATGGTGAACAAGTTATAATTTCATTGATTTCACGATGTTTGACGTCTTATGAAAAGAATTATACAAGCACGGAGATCGAGTTATTAGCGATTATATTTGCAGTAACTAAACTTAGAATGTATTTATTAGGTAATAGATTTACAATATTAACTGACCATCAAGCATTATCTTTTTTATTAAAAACAACATATTATTCACCGCGTTTGATGCGTTGGGTATTGATATTACAAAATTATTGTTATAAAATAGTTTATTGTAAAGGTTCTGAAAATATAATTGCTGATTATTTTAGTAGGTCGATTACGTTTGAAGAGACAAATAATACACTAAAAAATACGAATTTATATAAAAAAGCACCAATTACGGTTATTTCTACTATACAAACACTTAACGTATGGATACCTGATTTAAAAAATATCCGCGTATTACAACGAGAGGATGTTAATTATTCAATTATTAACGATTAAAATTAAAGAAGATAAAAATGCAAGTTATCAATATTTTGATGGAATTATTTTTTATAAAAGCCGAAATGAGAATAATTGGCGTATTTTTGTACCTAAAATAATTTGTAGAAAATTAGTAGAAATTATTCATGATCGATTCGGGCATGTTGGTACTTTTAAAACTTATGCTATAATTAATAAATATTTTTGGTGGAAAGGGATGAAAAAACAAATTAAAAATATAGTTTTGTGTTGCGATACGTGCCAGCGTGTAAAACCGGCAAACAAAAATACAGCTGGTCCGTTTTTGCCAGTAATTGCTAAGAAACCTAACGAACTAGTCGCGATTGATTTATACGGACCCTTACCTCGTTCCGTTGGTTCAGTGGAGTACATATTAGTTATTTTGGATATTTTTTCACGACATGTAAAATTATATGCATTGAAAAAAGCTACGACCCATTCTTGTATTAGATGTTTGAATGATTACTTTATTAATATCGGTAAACCAGAACGCGTTCTTAGCGACCACGGTAGTCAATTTATATCTCATAAATGGCGCGAATTTTTAAACAGTAATGGTGTCAAACCTATATATTGCTCTGTCCGACATCCGCAGAGTAATCCATCCGAACGAGTAATGCGGGAGTTAGGCCGATTTTTTAGGACATATTGTCACGACCAACATACGAAATGGGCAAAATATTTGAAACATGTAGAAGAACTGATCAATTTGACTACTCACTGTGTCACTGGCTATCCACCGTACGAACTTTATTATGGAAAATCGGCAAAAGATAAGATTAAAACATTTATTCGTTTTCCTCGCGAGCAACCCGAGCCATACGAGTTAAAGATAGAAATAGCAAATAAAAATACCTTAAGAGCGCATGAGAAACGCAAAGCTCGCCAAAATGTGTCTAGAAAGCCTCCATTTAAAATCGATGATTTAGTTTTATTAAAAGTTCCGAAGCAATCAAATGCTATAGAAAAGAAAATAGCTAAATTTTTTCACGTGTACTACGGTCCCTATAAAATTGCACGAATCTTTAATGATAATGCTTACGAACTAGTTGAAGTAAAAAATGCGTCTAAAATCATTGGACATTTTAACAAAATCGATTTGAAAGCTTATCGACAACTTACGGCGAAAGAAAATTAATTTTAATGTTTTATGCGTGCATGATTTAAAAGAAAATTAATTTTAATGTTTTATGCGTGCATGATTTAAAAGAAAAATTAATTTATGTTATGATCTGTTGTTTTTTACTAATTTTTTTATTTATAATGTGAATATTTAGCGATTGTAATGCGTATTGCCGTAATAAAAAAAAAAAAAAAAATATTGTAAGTATGAAAGAGAAATGAATGAATGATTACTGCGCCATAATCAATTAAACATAAAAAAAAATTGTTAAAGATTGAATTTATATTCACGCAAGCAGTAAATATACATGATATTGATCGCCTTATTTACCTAAAAACTACAATGTTATATAGTAAATTATATAAATGCATTACTACTTGATAATGATTATTTTGTAATTTGCTTATTATTTAGTTTTCGCCGATTGTAAGATACATACATGTATTATTGTGTGAATCATAATATTTTGATCTACTACACCTGTATAAATAAAAAAAAAAGAAGATATACCTATATACAATAGAAGCCAGCAAGGATTTTCCTGTTAGCAGAATGATTGGAATAAATCCATATCTATCTTGAGGCATTTTATTTTTATAATTTGGGTTCTTTCATCGTCTCCCGCATTTATAAAAATAAAAGGGGGATGTTGTAATGATTGAATTCAAGATTCCACGCCTATGGATTGGGGACTGGCGGTTAGAAGACCGGCGATATGATAAGGAGAGATCAGATCGGCCTCGGCCACCAAGTCGTGTGGTCGAAGCATTTTAAAACTACAAGTGGTCTAATATAATTGGTCTCAAGAATCAATCAATTTTGAAGACTAACTCATTGTCCGGAGGACGCTTCGGGCAATAGCATAAATATCCAGATCGAAAAGACTGTTTTAAACTTCTTCAAACCAACTCAACTTGTAATTAGAAGGAAGTAGCTACTGGCGAGTCTACGTGTCAACGTTCCTGGCGAGTTCATACAGAAAAGAGTGAATGTGGTATGGATGAATGTAAAAATTAATTATAATTTTATTTTTTTGTAATCGAGCGAGTTAAATTTATTTTAAATTTATACAGCGGCAATTTTATTATTATATTAACATTGTTTTTTACCATTTAATTAAACTATTAATCCTATACGATTGATTTTAATTTACAAAGAACCCCACACCCTTTTAAATTCAAGAAAAATAATAAACAATAGTAATCCTAGTATTTAAGTATATTACAAGCTCGCTTATTATTATATAAAATAATAATAATAATATCATATACATATATATGTTCTAATAATACATTTCAGATGTATTTATAGATGTTAAATTTTAGATATAATTCTAATATTCTGAATATCAATATATTGAAGAGAAAAGTATTGTTCCTTAAATATCTCAAAAATTTAAAAAAAAAATATTTGGCAAGAAAGAAGTAATAGGAAACACATTTTTGAAAGAAGAGGTAACGTGATTAAAAAAATATATATGTACATAATTTACATATGTTTATATAAAACCGTATAGTTTATTTTTTTTACATTAATGTTCCTTCTAAAGAATATTTGGTGAAACAATATTAATGGGACGTATAGTTTGGACAGTATAGGTAAGTAAATGTGATAAAATATTGTGTAATTTAAATTAATCTATATGAAACAATATAATTAATTTATTTATTCGATATAGAGCAGCATTCATGTATATTGTTTAAATTTGTTAATTTTTTAAGAAATTCATTTGTATGAAGCTTTGTTTTTTTTTATTATGCAGCTGGTGGAATGGTTACTGGAGCATTATATAAATTTAATTTATGTCCCAAAGATGTGTTATCGGGTGCCTTCTTTGGTAGTATATTTAGAGTAGTGTATGGTACTTATATGTACTTTATGTTTAAATTGATGAATTTGTCAAGTGAAAAACTCAGTGAACAAAGTCATAAATTGAAATATGTACATGAAGCGTAAATTATTAACTTCTATTTTAAATTACAATGTTATTAATAACATGTAAACGTTAATCATTTCTTTTTTTTATTAATTAAATAAATTAAGAAGAAAGTAATTATAATATTTGAAGAGACAAATATATTTAAGTAATATAAAATCAATATATTCTTATAATTCGCGGACACAATAAATTCGTTATGTTTATTTAACGTTCAAGTCCAAATTTTTCAAGTTTAAGAACAAAGTTTTTTGTTCAATTTTATTTAAAAATTATATTAAATTTTAATTTAAAATTTTAGAATAATTTGACGTTTCGATTATTTTCAAAATTTTATTTTTGTATGTGGTAAATATTTTTTACTGTTTTTAATTTTTTTATATCAAATTTTGTTATAAAAATATTAGTTTTTTTTAATAATTGAAATTTTTTATTATAATTCCTTTTTTATTCGATTTTTTGTATTAAAAAATAAATAAAAAAGAGAATTGTTATAAATAAATATTTTTGTAAAAAAATAAAAAAAATTTGAAATTCAAATTTGGATACGGGACGCGGGTTACATAAAATGCGATATACATTATTCTTATGTGTGTATGATGGCGCTGATGGCACTATTTAAACGGACAATAAATATAAGGGATAGTTAGTTTATTTATTTTATTGTGTATATAAAATTATGTATATACATTATGTACACATAGTTTTTATATGATTTTCATGTAGTTTTACTGTATGATATTAGTTATTCTAATATAAAGTTAAGTGAGCATTACAAAATAGCAGAAGCTCTTGTCCAGTATTTGTCCAATGTTGGCAGTGTTTGAAAATAATAGAATAATAACTATTTTTGGATGGTAAATAATTTTTATTTATTATTAGTTAATTTATTTAATGAATAAGATTTATATTTTATTTATTTTTGAAAATATTAAGTTGCCGTAAGTTGTCAATAACTAAGTAATATTTATTTTTTACATTTTATTTATGTTTTAAATTGTAGAATACTTTATAATTAAATTTAAAGATAACTTATATAAGATAATTATGAATTATAGGAGTAATTCACCTACTAGTCAGTTTTAATACAAGAGTAACAATGGTACACAGTCGAACAATAATGGTTCAATTCAACAATAACCACGAGCCTCTTGTTTTGTATTGGGATAGTTTTGGCGATGTTTAATCTTTCTCAAGGTTGATCTGGTATACATTAACGGTTTGTGACATTTTTATTACATTATTATTACATTTTTTAATTTATTTTAAATTACATTAAGTTTGCATTTAATGTTGTATTTATTATTTTACTATTAAAGTTCTTATTATGTATAATAAATACAATAATTTAAAAGAACGGCACTTATAATTATTAAGACCGAGAACATATTCAGGGTAAATATATAAATTACTTAGATATTAATTTTGAAATAAAATTATGTATATACATTATGTATTTTCATGATGTTTTACTGTATGATATTAGTTATTCTAATATAAAGTTAAGTGAGCATTACAAAATAGCAGAAGCTCTTGTCCAGTATTTGTCCAATGTTGGCAGTGTTTGAAAATAATAGAATAATAACTATTTTTGGATAGTAAATAATTTTTATTTATTATTTAGTTAATTTATTTATTGAATAAGATTTATATTTTATTTATTTTTGAAAATATTAAGTTGCCGTAAGTTGTCAATAACTAAGTAATATTTATTTTTTTACATTTTATTTATGTTTTAAATTGTAGAATACTTTATAATTAAATTTAAAGATAACTTATATAAGATAATTATGAATTATAGGAGTAATTCACCTACTAGTCAGTTTTAATACAAGAGTAATAATGGTAGACAGTCGAACAATAATGGTTCAATTCAACAATAACCACGAGCCTCTTGTTTTGTATTGGGATAGTTTTGGCGATGTTTAATCTTTCTCAAGGTTGATCTGGTATACATTAACGGTTTGTGACATTTTTATTACATTATTATTACATTTTTAATTTATTTTAAATTACATTAAGTTTGCATTTAATGTTGTATTTATTATTTTACTATTAAAGTTCTTATTATGTAATAATAAATACAATAATTTAAAAGAACGGCACTTATAATTATTAAGACCGAGAACATATTCAGGGTAAATATATAAAGTACTTAGATATTAATTTTGAAATAAAATTATGTATATACATTATGTATTTTCATGAAGTTTTACTGTATGATATTAGTTATTCTAATATAAAGTTAAGTGAGCATTACAAAATAGCAGAAGCTCATGTCCAGTATTTGTCCAATGTTGGCAGTGTTTGAAAATAATAGAATAATAACTATTTTTGGATGGTAAATAATTTTTATTTATTATCTAGTTAATTTATTTATTTTATATATTTATATTTTATTTATTTTGAAAATATTAAGTTGCCGTAAGTTGTCAATAATTAAGTAATATTTATTTTTTTACATTTTATATTTAAATTGTATAGAATACATTAGAATTAAATTTAAAGATAATTTATATAAGATAATTATGAATTATAGGAGTAATTCACCTACTAGTGAATTTTAATTCAAGAGTAACAATGGTACAGTCGAACAATAATGGTTCAATTCAACAATAACCACGAGCCTCTTGTTTTGTATTGGGATAGTTTGGCGATGTTTAATCTTTCTCAAGGTTGATCTGGTATACATTAACGGTTTGACATTTTTATTACATTATTATTACATTTTTTAATTTATTTTAAATTACATTAAGTTTGCATTTAATGTTGTATTTATTATTTTACTATTAAAGTTCTTATTATGTAAATAAATACAATAATTTAAAAGAACGGCACTTATAATTATTAAGACCGAGAACATATTCAGGGTAAATATATAAATTACTTAGATATTAATTTTGAAATAAAATTATGTATACATTATGTATTTTCATGATGTTTTACTGTATGATATTAGTTATTCTAATATAAAGTTAAGTGAGCATTACAAAATAGCAGAAGCTCTTGTCCAGTATTTGTCCAATGTTGGCAGTGTTTGAAAATAATAGAATAATAACTATTTTTGGATGGTAAATAATTTTTATTATTATTTAGTTAATTTATTTAATGAATAAGATTTATATTTTATTTATTTTGTGAAAATATTAAGTTGCCGTAAGTTGTCAATAACTAAGTAATATTTATTTTTTTTACATTTTATTTATGTTTTAAATTGTAGAATACTTTATAATTAAATTTAAAGATAACTTATATAAGATAATTATGGAATTATAGGAGTAATTCACCTACTAGTCAGTTTTAATACAAGAGTAACAATGGTACACAGTCGAACAATAATGGTTCAATTCAACAATAACCACGAGCCTCTATGTTTTGTATTGGGATAGTTTTGGCGATGTTTTAATCTTCTCAAGGTTGATTGGTATACATTAACGGTTTGTGACATTTTTTATACATTATTATTACATTTTTTTAATTTATTTTAAATTACATTAAGTTTGCATTTAATGTTGTATTATTATTTTACTATTAAAAGTTCTGATTATGTAATAATAAATACAATAATTTAAAAGAACGGCACTTATAATTATTAAGACCGAGAACATATTCAGGGTAAATATATAAATTACTTAGATATTAATTTGAAATAAAATTATGTATATACATTATGTATTTTCATGATGTTTTACTGTATGATATTAGTTATTCTAATATAAAGTATAGTGAGCATTACAAAATAGCAGAAGCTCTTGTCCAGTATTTGTCCAATGTTGGCAGTGTTTGAAAATAATAGAATAATAACTATTTTTGGATAGTAAATAATTTTTATTTATTATTTAGTTAATTTATTTATTGAATAAGATTTATATTTTATTTATTTTTGAAAATATTAAGTTGCCGTAAGTTGTCAATAACTAAGTAATATTTATTTTTTTTACATTTTATTTATGTTTTAAATTGTAGAATACTTTATAATTAAATTTAAAGATAACTTATATAAGATAATATGAATTATAGGAGTAATTCACCTACTAGTCAGTTTTAATACAAGAGTAATAATGGTTAGGACAGTCGAACAATAATGGTTCAATTCAACAATAACACGAGCCTCTTGTTTTGTATTGGGATAGTTTGGCGATGTTTAATCTTTCTCAAGGTTGATCTGGTATACATTAACGGTTTGTGACATTTTTATTACATTATTATTACATTTTTTAATTTATTTTAAATTACCATTAAGTTTGCATTTAATGTTGTATTTATTATTTTTACTATTAAAGTTCTTATTATGTAATAATAAATACAATAATTTAAAAGAACGGCACTTATACTTATTAAGACCGAGAACATATTCAGGGTAAATATATAAAGTACTTAGATATTAATTTTGAAATAAAATTATGTATATACATATGTATTTTCATGAAGTTTTACTGTATGATATTAGTTATTCTAATATAAAGTTAAGTGAGCATTACAAAATAGCAGAAGCTCATGTCCAGTATTTGTCCAATGTTGGCAGTGTTTGAAAATAATAGAATAATAACTATTTTTGGATGGTAAATAATTTTTATTTATTATCTAGTTAATTTATTTATTTTATAATATTTATATTTTATTTATTTTTGAAAATATTAAGTTGCCGTAAGTTGTCAATAATTAAGTAATATTTATTTTTTTACATTTTATATTTTAAATTGTATAGAATACATTAGAATTAAATTTAAAGATAATTTATATAAGATAATTATGAATTATAGGAGTAATTCACCTACTAGTGAATTTTAATTCAAGAGTAACAATGGTAGTGAGTGGAAGAATAATGGTTCAATTTAACAATAACCATGAGCCTCTTGTTTTGTATTGGGATAGTTTTGGCGATGTTTAATCTTTCTCAAGGTTGATCTGGTATACATTAATGGTTTGTAACATTTTATTATTACATTTTTTAATTTATTTTTAAATTACATTAAATTTGCATTTAATGTTGTATTTATTATTTTACTATTAAAGTTCTTACTAAGTAATAATAATACAATTAATTTAAAAGAATGACACTTATAATTATTAAGACCGAGAACATATTCAGGGTAAATATATAAATTACTTAGATATTAATTTTGAAATAAGCTTATAAAATTTATAATTTAAGCACAGTATAATTTTTATTTATTTAACATATATAACAATTGTTAAATTATGTAATTATGCAATATTAATTAAAGTGTTTTGCGAACATCATTAAGATTTTCAATCCATTAACTGATGTTTAATGTGTTATCTTCTAACAACTTTTATTACTTAATGTGATATTTTTACGTTTTTGAATATTTAGCTTTATTTTCTAATACAAGAATAATAGGATTTTCTTTTATTTTATATTTACAGAAGTAGTGCTGATACAAGTTCAAACGAAGGTTTCTTAGGCAGTATAGTTACGGTGGTGCTCCGCAATCATTACCAACGTTCCAACATCCTAGTCATTCGTTTTTAAAAGTAAACGGTTTCACTCAATAAGTGTATCATAAATATCATTTACGTTGTTTAATAGGTAAGATATTAAAAAACCTTGAATTTACTTTTTGTAATTATAAGTTATAAATTCTTGATGTGATGATGATTATTATAATGTTTTCTTTTCTTAGCTAAAGAAATCATGTTGATATTAATCATGTTATTATATTTATTATTTATAAAATTTAGATAAAGTCATTCACTTTAGAATTCATGGAATCTCTTTTTATTTCAGAGCGTAAACAACTTGGTATAGAGAAGTTATGAGGTGAACACACTCTTCCAATTTTGGTTATTTTTCTTAAAGGAGAATTTCAATTGAACTATGTATGAAGAGGTTAGGACAATAACTTATGAGGATGTATGTGAAGGATATTGTAATGGGTTTAAGTGTCTGTTTTGATTTTATAATTACGGTATAGAACACAAATGCAGACCACAACTTTATAAAGATTTTCAAGTGGAAACAGTGAAAAATTATAAAAGTGGTACGTGCATTTATTTACATAAGATATCTATTCAGAATTTTTAGATAGAAATTGTAATTTACGGTACAAATAAAATTTATACTTTGAAATTGTTATATTAAAATATATTATTAACAAATCTTAAGATAGATTACAATCTAATTGTCTATTAACAGGTATATTATTTTATACATACATATATTATTTTTTTAGAAAGAAAAGTATGGCTTAAACATTTTTGGAGAAGGAGATGGAGAGTATAAAACATTTGTTTAAATTGTCCTTTGTACATCAAAAGTATTGTAATGTAAGTTTTTATTATAGCATAAAAGAAAATAATTTTTTACTTTTTGAAAAATAATTGTAAAATAATTAACTTATTTTAAAGATGAGCATGAAAGTGTAGTGCATTTCAATGACAAAGTCATACCAGTTGGGTACCTGAATTTCAAAAAAATACGCCTTCAAAACAAAAATATTAGATAGGAATCATTTTTAGTAACAATAATAATAATTTCAATATTTTATTTTTCATTTTTACATAAATATAATTAATTTTAGAATGGCGTACAAAATTTGACACTTCAAGAAAGACTGAAAAATTGGCGGTTAAGGCGTCACTTAACTATATTTCTGAAATAGTTGGACCTGATTTACAAGATGGTAGCAATTTATCTGATGACGAAAATGATGAACCGGAGAAAGATATTAAAGACTTACATATAACATATACTGATAGAAGAAAATGATGTTATATCAACAATAATTATACAATAGAAGTCAAATTTTTAACGTTTTTTTCATATTTTTTTGATTACACTAACCGTTTTTCTATGTTTATCTTCGAAAATATTGTTTTGAGCGTTAAGTGTACAATAGGAAAAAGTTTTGTTATTTTTAAAGACGAACATTTCGTTCATTTAAAGTTTTTCAGTAAAAACAATACATTTCGTTTTATTGCGAAAAAACGTGTTTTTTGGTGCTTTTTTCATTATTGTGACCGTTTTTTTATGTTTATCTTCGAAAATATTGTTTTGAGCGTTAAGTGTAGAATAGGAAAAAGTTTTGTTATTTTGAGACGAACATTTCGTTCATTAAAAGTTTTTCAGTAAAAACAATACATTTCGTTTATTGCGAAAAAACGTGTTTTTTGGTGCTTTTTTCATTATTGTGACCGTTTTTCTATGTTTATCTTCGGAAATATTGTTTTGAGCGTTAAGTGTACAATAGGAAAAAGTTTTGTTATTTTGAGACGAACATTTCGTTCATTAAAAGTTTTTCAGTAAAAACAATACATTTTGTTTTATTGCGAATAAACGTGTTTTTTTGTGCTTTTTTCATTATTTTGACCGTTTTTCTATGTTTATCTTCGAAAATATTGTTTTGAGCGTTAAATGTACAATAGGAAAAAGTTTTGTTGTTTTGGGACGAACATTTCGTTCATTAAAAGTTTTTCAGTAAAAACAATACATTTTGTTTTATTGCGAAAAAACGTGTTTTTTTGTGCTTTTTTCGTTATTTTGACCGTTTTTCTATGTTTATCTTCGAAAATATTGTTTTGAGCGTTAAGTGTACAATAGGAAAAAGTTTTGTTATTTTGAGACGAACATTTCGTCCGTATAAAGTTTTTATGTAGAATTAATACATTTCAAGATAATGCTACAAAACCGTTTCTAAGGAATTAAAAATAATGCCATAACTTAAAGTGTTTCAGTGCTATATATCTGAAAATAGGACCATTATCTAATTACATTATGACGAAGTTACCCTGTGAATCTCAGCTAAATCGGTAAAAAATTGACTGAGTTATCTTTGATACATGATTACATACATACATACATCCATACATACATTTTAGGGAGGGCCTTAAATGAATTCTAATACACATAAATTTCTCTTACAAACTATTATCTAGTATATTTTGATGCATCACACATTTTGCGATGATGAAAATATAAGGCTCTCCCGTGTAGCGGTCGTGCCTAAAAACGTAAAAGAAATGAAAAAATTGCATAAAAAATCAAGAAATTGAAACAAGTAAGTAACGTGTAATAACGTAAGCGATCAATACGAATTTTGCATATAGGTAGAAAATTCAATCGAATAATTGAACGCTTATATCTATATATACATTTATATACGGTTATGTCAACGATGCTTATTACATATGGAACGCGGATTTATTGAAAAATGTGTTTATTAATTAAAACATTGTTTCTCGTGGTTATTGTTTTTATTATTTAAACCGAGGATAATACTCGAAACACGTCGAGGGATCTGGGAAGGAACAAGACAAAAACTAGTGCGCGTTTCACGAGCGTACACACATATATACGTATGCATAACAAATGCGGATCCTGACATAAACCATAAGGACATTTCAAGTTATCAAATAGGATATTCCCGAGCCCCAGGATTACTAGTGAGTACACTCGCGGATCACACATGGCAGGATATTTCAAGCAGCGACAGCTGCTGGACCATCACATGATGACAAAGAGAAACGGAGGGAAGCTGCGAGAGAGGGAGAGAGATAGAGATATATAGGGAGAGAGACAGAGGGAGAGAGGGAGAGGGAGGGAACGTCCTCGGAGGGACCGAGGGAGAAATGCATGGTAAGAGTAGAGGTTTTGCTACGAAGAGGCAAAACGAGGGACGTTCTTTCTATTCACCTGCCCACATGATCGCGTATTTTACGACCGTACTAGGAGGAAAAGAAAGGAATACGAGTTTACTTGTGTTCTGGGCACATAAATGTATAAGTATTTGACAAAGGCATATGGAAATAATCAGTTATTTTTTTTTATTTCATACTTTTTTTATTATTATTTAACCGACCATTATTATTTAAATATATCCATCGTTATAGATGTTGTGAATACAAATATTATATGAAAACTTAGTGTAAAACTTGTAGAGACCGGATAATAAAATTACAGTTCAAATGTACATTGTTGGGAAAGTCATAGTTCCACGAATCGTGACTATTGTAAAGTAGTGATACTGATTTGAGTGCGAGGTACGAATCGTGCGACAGAAGGACGCAAGGGTTTCGTGCAAGCGGTAGTCTGCGCTTCGGACCTTATAAGACGCTCAGTCTATATTAAGCGACCGAATACCCGAAAATGGGTAAGTTATAAGATATCTAGGTTATACGCTTGAAATAAGAGAGATATTGGTTATTATATTGTTATCACTATAATTATGTACATTATTATTTTAAATGATAAATTATAAATAAGCATACGGAGAAAGAGACTTATTTTGAGAACTTTCACTTTATTCCTTAGAAACGTAGGTTTGTTCTTGCTGATAATCCCATTATTAACCGAATAGAGCTGTTGACGTTAAATGATTAAGTTGAAGAGGATCGTTCAAATGGTAGCATAATGTGACAAATGTAAGTCGCAAATAAGGAGGGTTGGTACACATGCTTGGGATATACGCATAGTCGTAACCACCGTAAGTCTTTTCGGCCTCGAGCCGCAGAAGCCGCTTCCGCACGTTTCTGACTTCCTGTGTTGTGCAAGTATTCGCCAGGTTGTTATACCTATACCTACCGCGCGAAAGCTAGAACGAAACCCCCTTCATAACCTTCCTGCCACATCTCTACTTAATATTGCAGCGTATTACCCAAGAGCGAGGCTCTTCTTGGTCTGGCCGACGTTGCACTTGAAATCATACACCCAGTGTCGGGTTACCGCTCGAAAGAGAGGTAGAGGAGATAGAGGAGAAACGGGACAACCCACGCAAATCGCTCTCGGCTCTACCTGTACATTTCTGTGGCGTGAACCTACGCAGAGGTTCTATACATCCCGGTCCCTTAATTTTATATACCTCATGTGGAAAACTTATCCTTTGAAGATGGTGAGCAGCAATGAATCTGGAGAGACTTTCAAATTCTTTGATCATTATAATTTAATCAAAATCCTTAAAACGTATGCTTTATTTAAATAGATTATAGATATTATTGAATATTTATTCGAATAGTTAAGATACGTTATATGCACAAGCTGACTTAATTTGTCAGTTACGCAACGATTAATTAGGTATAAGCAGTATAAGTTGTTGAAAATAAGGGGTTTTTAATAAATGAGACAATAATAGTCTATGAATAAACTTTAACACTATAGGAAAATGTCACGAGACAAAGCTAAGCTTTTACAAATACGCTTCATTACAAGTATACTGCACACATGTGCACAATATGGGCTAGTTATAAAAAATGGTCAACTTTTCTTTTCTCACTTTTACCGGGACAAACATTCAAACTGGTCGAGCCATTTTTATACACGATATTGTTTCGTTCAATATTCCAACATCTACATATAGCCTCAATAGCACCTAAAGATATCGCACTTGTCATCGGGATATATAGTATATTCCTTTATTTGCGTTTTTACCACACCTTTTCGGACAGCCGTACTTTACGCACTTGTTACATAATGTATAATATTAATGCATTATGCACTGCGATATATAATAATATATGTCTTGTATCTTATTATTTGTATTTGAATATTGGAATCTATTTATTGCATGTCTATCGTGGCTGTTTATGTTTGCGTTTATAGAATGTACACCGGGTGTGTGTTTAGATTATACCGAGGTTACGTTATATATAAACCTGTAAACGGCTCTATATATATACATATTATGCATTTCACGATAATTTGTAGACTGTACTAAATTTTCAAATCTCGACAAATTTTATAGTTTAATTATTGAAAAATTTGTATTTCCACATTTCGTGTATGCTAAGACGATTCATTTCGTATCTTGACAACCGATCTAAAGTAGCAGTTTCAAGAGCTTTTACCGTTTGTGGCACGAGATCATCCAATACTCCTTCTTTAGTGGGAGCACTGGCCAATGATTGATGAAATAAACTTCTTCGCGTTCTTTATAAATCCACAGAGTGAAGGAGTACTGCCTTCTTTTATTCATGCTTCGTTCACGCAACGGTTTCTTCTTACAAGAGTTTGCGCGTGCCACGTTTTCTGCCTCCTTCATTTTACACCTTCCTTGATCTATTTTATTTACTTTTATTTTCCTTGTATCGCAACTGTTCTTTTAACATTACTTTTAACTACAATTGTTTATTTGTTTTAACAAAATATCTATCTTTTGCTTTATTTTTTAAATAAAAACATTGGAAATGATGAAATACTGGAGAAAAACTTTGTAATCGTTATGAAAATTAATCAAATGAGACGAATCAAAGTAAATTCTTACATCTTACAAGTCGTTCAATTGATTCAAGATTATACCATTGTTCTCTAAGAGTTAATCCTCCCTCTTTATATTAAGTGCGAATTTCAGACTTTTTTATTGCGACTACATCTGTATACAGGTATACTTATTTCTTCTACAAGATACACTGACGTCACGGACATTTGAATTCACTCTTGCACAATATATAGTCAGATATATGCATCTGGCATGCTGACATGGACATGTACACACACCCGCACCGAATTCATAAAAAATGCAAAACCGTCATTTTTCAAAATTTGATTATTTTAATGTCCCTCCTACCGACACTTGTTCACGAAACATTATGTGCAAAAATTGTTTCTAAATCTTAATTTCCTCTCTTGCTACAATTTGATTTACTTTAAATAAACTCTGTTAACTTATTAATACGTAAGTTACCGTTTTCCTGTAAATATTATTCTTCTTTAAAAAATCCTCCTTTAAAAAAATGACGTGAATCCTCTTAAAACGTGATATGATTGGTCGATTAAATATGACGTGACTGCATGTATCTATGGAAACGGGCAAAACAAAAGTTTTTGAAAAGATACGTGCTTTAAAAAAGTAAGTACGTAACCTACTTTAAAATTAAAGCATTTAACAGAAATGCAAGATGCGCACTTGCGCTTAAAATAATTTA
Source organism: Theocolax elegans (assembly GCA_026168455.1). NCBI lineage: Eukaryota > Metazoa > Arthropoda > Insecta > Hymenoptera > Cerocephalidae > Theocolax > Theocolax elegans. The sequence goes on along the minus strand of CM047429.1, from coordinate 51,812,025 downwards.
TATAGTAAATTATAATCTGCGATCGATAATATAGTTTCATATATTTTAATATATTTCGATATACTTTGTGTATTGTTATTATACTTCGATATAATTATATAATATGTCAATATTTAATATACTTCGAGACATTTGATATTTTTACAGATATTTCGATGTATTTCGATATATTTCAGTAAACTTTCAAATATATCAAAATATTTCATCGATCGGCTCTGACTATATGAATATTTAAAATAATTTTGGTCTTGGAAATGCTCCTATTGTAAATCTGTTTATAACTCGAAGCACTTGTTGATTTATATTTATTTGCATGTTTTCATATACTTAAGATACGAAAAAATTTAATAGTTCAAGTGTGATAGTAATTTAAAAATTTTTTTTTGTTTACTGAATAAAGTGCTTAAAAAATGTTTTAGTTTTACAAAATACCAGTTTTACTTGTTCTTTTTAAAAAAAAATCTAATTTGGCACCTTTTTGCTATGAGGCGGTGATATGAGCAATTCCAAAAATATCAGCCATTCAGGCGTTCAAAATGTTTCGAAAAAAAATTTTCGGGCACACCTTCCGGACGTGATTTTTCTTGTTCTATATAATATATAGAAGAAAAATTCGTATAAGTACAAACCGTAAGTCTGTGCAAATTTTTTTCACAGCTACTTATTATTTTTTTAATTTAAACCATTAACGCCGAAACAGTCACATTATTAGTGACTTTTCAATACAATTATTTTTTATATTAATGGCACTGAAAAAATTTTGTTTTCGCATATTATGACGTAGAATTTTGTGCTCTTTCAGAATCTCTGATCAAAATTTTGGCCAGATTTAAAGGAAAAATGATACAATCAATTTAAACACAAAAAACTCCAAAATTTTAGAAAAAAAAAATTTTTTCCATTTTTTTCAAAATGTAATTGCAAGTAATCTATACTCAAAATATAGAGAAAGGTTGAAGGAATAGTTGCACTTAAAGCCAGTATTTTTATTTTACCGAAGTAACATTTTTTTGTGAAAAAAGTTAAAAAATCGAATAATACACGTTCTTTTCATATTATTGTTAATTCGCGTTTATAACGTTTTTATTTATATTATATTTTTTTTAACACATTTCTATAATAATGTAAAAAAGTTTTACTTTAAAAATATAAAATGAAATTGGGTACCATCAATTAAAAAAAGGCAGATAGTACAATTTTGGCATTTATTTTAAAGCAATCAAAATATCTAATATTTTAAAACAAGAATAATTTATTATAAATATATAATACATTTTTTATTAATATACATGTTATAGATATATATGTTTATATAATTCACATAATAAATTATTTTATTAGTGTTCTATTGTAATTTTAAATTTCGTTCTCAAACATGATAGTTTTAACCTTCTAGTTTCTCTGACATCTACATTGAAGCAAGAGCGCGCTGCGTTTTTGCAATAAAATTTGTCATTCGAAATGAAATCTAACAATATGTGCTTTGCATCTAATACACTTCTTAGTTTAACATTTTATAGATTGTACATCGCAACTATCGAGTCAAAAAGTATAATTAATATTTTGAAACGTAGAATGGTTTATGAATAATATTGTAAACTATGGAGGAAACGAGTAGCACTAATTTAAACAATGTTGCCAAAGTGTTAGTAAATAACAAATATGAGCGACTTCTTCTTAAGCGCCAGAAGTAAAAGGAAATTAAGTTGAAACAATTAGAAAGTGCACGTAAAAATAATCTTAGAAAAAAACAACACACAATTGAGTTAGTAATATATATTTTTGTTAGTACCTCATGCTTGTGCTAAAAAATATTTTTCCTTTAGCAAACCAATTCAGAATAGTGCCATTGAAATATTATCAGTAGAAAATGAAAGTACATCTAACAATATGAATTGTGATGATAAAAATGTAGATAATTTAAAAAATTTGCAAACGAAAACGACAGCTAAAACCAAAGTTGCTTTTAATATAACACTGAAAGTATGAATTGAAATTTAGGAAAGAAAACTTTATGTTAAAGGCGTTAATAGCAGACGAAAAAAAGAAGTTTAATTATTTACAGCGTATGTACAACAAATTGCGACAAAGGTATACGTGTTTACTAAAAAAGAATAAAAATCAATGTAACCGTTCAAAATATTGCGAATCAGTTATACGTAATTTGAAAGAAAATCTGTCAAATGCGACTTAAGTGAAAAAAGAATATTGGTTAAATCAATTTCGGCGAGTACAGTTGTGGCATCTCACGCTCCTGAAAAAAAAATTAATCCTGTAAGTAAACATTATAGACAATTTTTAACGGCAACTATTTAAAAAAACCCATTCGCGGAATTTAAAAAACAGCGTTAAATTTTTTTTTGAGCAAGATGAAAATTCTATGTTTGCTCCAGGAAGTCGCGATTTTATTACAAAAAATAAAATAAGAAAGCGTAAACGGTATTTAACTGATACGATTAAAAATTTATATAAAAAATATTGTACAATAGCCGGAAACAAAATATCTAAATCAATGTTTTATATATTACCCTTTTGGGTCGTAGCTAAAAAAATTCAAAATCGTGATACATGTTTATGTAAACAGCACGCAAATTTTGAATTGATATACAATAAGTTATATTCATTAAAAATTGTAACATTTAAAAACACTGAAGACGTACGAGAGTTTGCTTGTTGTGATAAAATTCTAAATAAAAATTGTATGCTTAGGGAATGTCATCAATGTAAAAGTAAAAAATTATTGTATGCTACTTAAAATATACAAGAAAAAACTTGGTATTTTAAATGGGTAACAGAAAAACTTACTAGACAAGGTGCCAAAAATTCAACTTATACTGTTCAAGTAACTTCTAAAAAAACATTAAATGTACGATATCCGAATTGATTGATTTGTTTAATTCAAAATTGTCCGCTTATTTAAAACATGTGTATACGGTATCCTATCAAAGCAAAATTATAGCACAAATTAAGCAAATTTAAAAGAAAATTAAATTTATATTATTATTGATTTTTCACAAAATTATAGTCTAAAATATAATAAAAAGATACAAAGCGTTCATTTTGGCGCCTCAAAAAAGCAAGCATCGCTTCAAACAGGTGTATTTATTTATAAAAACAATATAAATGACTTCGATTGCGTTTCATTTGTTTCTGTTTCGGACTGCTTGAGACATGATGCAGCTGCAGCATGGGCTATGCTTGGCCCAGTGTTTACTTACATAAAGGAATACGTGCCATTTTTAGAAATAATTCATTTTCAAAGCGATGGTCCTAGCAGTCAGTACAAAAATAAAACCAAATTTTTTCTATTTAATTGTTTTTGTAAAAAATTAAATTTAAAAAAAGCATTTTGGAATTTTACTGGCGCAGGTCATGGCAAAAGTATAGCATTTTGCGATCGTAGAATAACTTGTGGACAAAGTATACTAAGTGCCCATGAGATGAACAATGTTTTAAATAAAAACAATTGTAAAGTGAAATCGTTTTTAGTTGTAGAAGCTGATATTGACAAAATTGATATTTTGATCTTGCCCGCTTATTACGATAAAATAAAAAATACTGGCTTTAAGTACAACTATTCCTTCAACCTTTCTCTATATTTTGAGTATAGATTACTTGCAATTACATTCTGAAAAAATTGAAAATATTTTTTTTTTCTAAAATTTTGGTCTTTTTTGTGTTTAAATTGATTGTATCATTTTTCCTTTAAATCTGGCCAAAATTTTGATCAGAGATTCTGAAAGAGCACAAAATTCTACGTCATAATGTGCGAAAACAAAATTTTTTCAGTGCCATTAATATAAAAAATAATTGTATTGAAAAGTCACTAATAATGTGACTGTTTCGGCGTTGATGGTTTAAATTAAAAAAACAATAAGTAGCTGTGAAAAAAGTTTGCATAGACTTACGGTTTGTACTTATACGAATTTTTCTTCTATATATTATATAGAACAAGAAAAATCACGTCCGGAAGGTGTGCCCGAAAATTTTTTTTCGAAACATTTTGAACGCCTGAAAGGCTGGTTTTTTGGAATTGCTCATATACTAATATGTTTGAAATGAACAGATGTACACATTTTTTGCCTAAAATCTGTCTATATCGAATAACGAGTTAAAAATATATCAAACCCATAAAATTATAAAAAATTAATGATGAATGTATTTTTATATATGGCTCTGAAAGAAGCGGCATGGTTACTTGGTTGGTACACACTCATAAAATATTTTAAAGAGCCAAATATAAGTTATTTCATGGCTGCATTGCAAGTAATTTATTACAGGATGGTAAAATTGTTCATGCTATACCTATCATTTACCTTCAAATATTACTATACAAAAAAAACTACGTTTAATATTAAACTATACACAGTAGATGAAAACAAAATATAAGAAGTTATTATTTGGGATAAAATTACTATAACACAAAAAATTACATTTGTAATATAGGGAATCGTATACTTATATCCATAAAGACATATCGTCCCCTCAATGTAAAATGGTGCTAACTCAAATTTTATTTAAAAAAGGGCTAACTTACATTTTTGCTAGAAAATTGAGGTTAGAAAACAAAGTGTATCGTAATATATGTAAATGTATCAAGGTATATCGTAATATATCACAATACATCGAAACACGTCAAAATATATCAAATACATCAAAGCATATTATAGTATATCGAAATATTGAAGTATATCAAGATTTGTATACTGACTATATATGAATATTTGTAACAATGAATCTGTGACTTCCTGACAAAACTAAATAAGTCCACTTTTTGTGATTTGAAGTCGTTTTATGGGTACCTTTAATTCAAACATTATTAATATTAATAAGACTAGGATAAATCACATCTGTTCCTTGAAAACACGCAATTTCATGAAGTCGTTTTCATGGGAACTCGGGCTTGTCTGGGTTAGTTATTACTCGACCACTTTTCGAGTTAATATTTAATTGACATTTGAAAATTAAACAAAAATAAAAAATATTTTAGAATTGCACATAATATTTGTAATATAGATCTTTTATAATTTTTACGATGAATTATTTAAATTTTAAATAAAAATTGGTGTTAAAAAAGAGGAAAGGCTAAAAAATATTAAATTGTAACATTCATTCAGACATAAACGATTATTCTAAAATCATCAGGACCCCAACGTCTCGACCGCCGTGGGATATTTTCGTATGTGTGAGTGTGTATCGAGTGAATGTGCATTATAATTGTAATGGACACTACAGTAATATAATAATTAAAAAGAAATTTGTATTGTTTAAAATCGAATTAAATGTAACTTATTTTCATTTATTTAACAATACATATTTTAACAAAGTGAATTTTACTCGTTTTGCTAATAAACCACAGATATGTATTGGAAATACTTTCAATGGAAAAATATTGTTGATTAGAAGCTGTACTTGATGATTTATATTCATCTTCATGTTTTGCGTTTTTTGTGGGTTTGTAAGTATATGTGTATCGATTAAGCTAATTTCGATCACTTCCGAGTTACAATCTCTTTCAGTTTACTTCCAGTGACGTAGATAAATATGTAAATATATATACTTAAATATTTAAATGACCAACATATCAAAATGTTGTAAATCAATTAAATCTTGTTATTATTTGATAATTGAAGTTTCATTGGATACATTTAAAACTCTGATTTGTTTTATGTTTTACAAATTATTTATTAAAAAAATAAAAAGGAGACTATAACGAATAAATTAAATATTTTTTATAAAAGAAAATAATTCGCGATTTAGTCAAAAATAATTTCTCTACTTTCAAGATTATCGATTGAATCGATATACATTGGGTTAGATTTTAAATGTAATCGGAAAATATCCATACTTGCTGATTTATACAACTTTTTAAGATGTTTTTAATTATTTACTTTACTTACTGAAAGTAATTAATAATTAAATAATTAATCGTGAAATTAAAAAAATATCTATAATATTGACAGATACATGTTATAGTCTCATTTACATTAGTATGTATTTTGCCTAGTTATTATCTTTGAATTGACTAGTACGAAATGAACTTCAGATTCATGTTTAGTTCTTCAAAAACCCTATAGGTACTCGCCGATTTTGAATTTTCAAGTGTTTAACTAGTGCTATGTGAAAATAAATTGTGCATCAGTGGTTCTCACTTTCAAAAATTAAAAATAAGTATTTAAACTCAAGTAGACTTCTTTTCCAAAAACAAATTTTGATTTGACTTCTTTCCCAATCGAATTTTGAGTCGACACTTTTTCAAACGAATTTCGAGTTGACTTTTTTTATTCGTAGGTTGCGAACTTAAAATTTGTTATCTGAATTTGTCGTCACCTATCTCTTGAATATAGTGGAAGATTAAATAAGAAACATTGTAGCCTTCTTAAATTAAATATGAATTGCTTGGATATATGATTTTGAAAACAATTCGTTAATGCAATAAATGTAAAAGGATATACGTCGAAATATTTGAATTGTTTTAAATTTATATACGTTTGTTGTTGTGTATTTTTCAACACTGTTGGTTGTTTTCCACTCATACTCGCTCTCCCTTTTCGGTGCTTTCTGCACTAGGTTGTTCGGACTTCGAGTAGTATAGTACCAGGATCTCACCGTACTTATTGAATATTAAATGTCCTGCCAAATTCTCGAGGGAGCAAATAACGTAAAACACATGGGATGTTCGCGGCCCTCTTTCTCACTTGGGGTACAGGGAGCGCGTTGGCTTCCTTCGCTCGATTCTAGCTAATATATAATGTATGTTTCCACACGAAGGATCCTCCTGCGTGTATATATATGTATACTCGTATACGTATATAAATCTATATCTTACCTTGTCACTCGAATTACCTGTCGGTCTTCTTCTCTCTTTCCCTGTTTCTGTCTACCTATATGTATCTCTTGTAAAAGCATATATTGCGTTTGTACCATCCTTTTCTTAACCAACCTGAATATACAATTTATCTTTTTGTAAAGTTCAAAAATATCCGAAAATATGAGAACAATGCTTTCAATATGTAACCAATTTTAATTTATTATGAAATTTATTAAATAAACAACTATATTATTTAGTATTGTATTGCAATGCTGTTTAACTGATTATATTTTACTACGAAGTATATAATGCACTTATTTATATATGTCTCAGGATAGTCGCTTTGATAAAACAGTTTTTATTCAAAACGTTCTTCATTAGGGTCTTGTACTCCGCAACGCTTGAATTTTTATTAAAACTCCTATATTGTAGCGCAGAAGAACGTCAGTTGCGCCATGAAAGCCATTTTAAAAGAAAATGTATATATATACATATATGCATGCATACAATGTTCTCAAGGTCTTTTTACTGTACCTATTTATTTTTAATTATATATTATAAATAATAGTAAATATAAATATGTGACATGAAATAATACAGATATATTAATTAAATGGTCTTTTGCGATATTTCTGTAACATCTCGTTTACATACATAATAACCAATGCATTATTAATTTATATTTTTAAATATATCAATAATAATAATTGTGTATTAAATTAACAGGTATATTTATTATTATTGTGAATACATAATTAAATAACTTTTACTGTAAAATAACCTAGCAACATATTTTTAATAAACTTTAAAATCATCCTTCCCTGTATACATAATGTCAAATTGAGCATTAATTCGAGTTAAAATAAGTATTTTGGAATAATCGATTAAAGTTTAAATTTAAATGGAAACATTAAAGTTTTACATAAATAAGTTGTTATAGCCTACAGCTTCTTAAATTATTATGCGTGTATTGAAATAGCGGAGATCTCTTTTGTAGTGCGTACCATTATGTAGGTGTTGGATAGGTAATTTAGCGTCCGCTTTTCGTCATACGGATGATATACGGAGAATTAACTCTGCTTTCGGCAGAGCCCCGAAGTAAATGGTGTGCAAGGGACATCAGATAGCTTGTTTACCAGCAAGGACTCTGTCTAACAGAGATGGAGAGTAAAAGTAGAGATTGTAAGGGACTGCAAAAAAGTAGGATATTTTAATACTGATAATTATTAGTACAATGATTTCTTCATTTTATTGATTGCTTCGTCTTCACTTGTTGAACAAAATGATAAATTAAACAATTTTTTTCACAGTTTGATTCTGACAATGTTCAATACTTTGTTTTTTATTTTCCGAATTCCGGAAAAGACTATGGTTATATATCCTCCAAATAGTTTTTGTTTTAAAAACAATTTCGATTTTTGAAAAACTAATTTTTCAAAATTTTGATAATATTATTAATTTTTTTTAATTGGACCAAATCTACTTTATAGAGAATAGAAAAATCTATCTGCTTGATCTAGGATTGACAAATTATCTTTATTAGTTTTTTGGCATTTAAAAAAAAATGAAGTGTTTTAAACAATATTTTATATTTTGGAAACTTACCTGACAAATGTACTGAAAATATTTATGATGAAAGAACCATCTAATGGTCATAAACTGTAAAAATTTGAAGTAATTATATCGATTATTTTTAGTTAAAAAAATCTTAATGTCAAAAAATGCGGGTTTTTAAAAAGCATTTAATCCACTTGAAATTTTGGAAAATAATAGTCTTTTTAGGAATTTCGATTCCTATTTTTTTCAGCTCAAAATATCTATAATTACATAAATTATTAAGCTTTGTATATTTTTGTACAAAATGTTTGATTGCTTATACCTCTGAAAATAATTCATCAAATATGTTGAAAAAAATTTTTGTGAAAAAAATGATAATCTAAAATGTAATTTTTATTAAAATTTTGTTTACTTATAAAGTAATCTAATGTTGAACTAACTATATTTCTGGAAGAAATTGTTTTTAAAAAATTTAAAGAAAAACTACAGGGGTCGAAATATGTAAAAGCTTGCATGCTTTTACATTCCAGGCACGATCGTTACATGTTTTAAAAAATAAACGACTATAATAGTTAGAAGTTACTTTAAAAATAAATTTTAGCTAAATCGATAGAAATTGACTGAATTTTTCAATTGTCATGTTTACATACATAGTGCATACATACACGGAGAGAAAAGTTTCAGTGAATTTTACCAAACTTCCTGTAACTTTTACTAAACTTTCACTAACGCGGTAACAGACTGACGAAACCCAAAAAATTACTCAACTTTTTGTCAATTTTTACCGAAATTTCTAGCTATTTTTACTTATTGTTCAGAAATTTTTACTAAAAGTTTAGTCATTTTTTTGGCAGTCTATTACCTCGTTAGTGAAAGTTTAGTGAAATGTTTTCTTTCTGTGTACAAGCATAAGATACATACATACATTTTCAAAAACATTTAAAATTACTTATTTTACTTTCGACCTATGAAAATGAAAAAAAATCGGTCGTTTCTTAATAGGTTCTTTTTCCTTCTCCAATGGTAAAACATACAATAAATCCTCGTTTTGAAGCATTTTTACCATCTGCATAAACATAATAATAAAACTAAATCTTAGTAATAAGGATACTAGTTTTTTACATTTATATTATGTTATTTTATTATTTGTAATAATTAATAATAAAATTATTCTTCATTCTATACTATTTTTCAGCTTTCCATCCCTATTCATATACTCACAAAAACGTCTTATTTTATCCTGATGGTCCATTTAAATTAAATAAAAGCTGAGTACTTTTTATTTTTATTCTGCATAATGATTATATGATCTAGAAGAAGAGAAAGATGTTTATCTCGAGTAGTATTCAGATGTCAAGAGTGTATGATACTTTTTTGCAGCAAGTCTTATTTAAGTCAATAATTGATCTAGTCATATTAAACTTGAATGTGCATACTCAATTCGTAAGTTTACTAAATTATATTATACCTGTGTGACTTGGTGTTAGTTAAAATATTTTTTAATGTTCAAATTTGAGTAAATTATTTTACTATGAGATAATTATAAATATTTTGTTATATTTCTATTTATACATCTAATAATACAATATTTATATTGTAATTATAGTAAACACACTTTTTCAAATTACAAAAATTTCTATTAATTATTCTGCTCTTGTCATGATTACTTATATTTATTTATGTTTATTTTGTTTGCCCATTTACATTTTTTATATAAAAATAATACATATTAATTTATAACGAAAGAACGTACTTTTTTATAGATTTTTAATGATTTTGAAAAAGTTTTCTAATTTGAAGACGAACATTTTGTCTGAATTCATTATGTACGTAGAATAGTATTTTTGGAGAGAATGTGCATAAACCAATTTTACGAAATTGTGAAACGCTCCATATCTTCAACAATTTATGAGCGATGTAGCTGAAAGTAGTACCATAGACTTCTGTAACCATAACAAATACACCCTGTAAATATCTGCTGAATCGATTAAAAATTAGCATAGTTATCTTGCTTACAGGATTTCATACATACAAACATCCATACATACATTTTCGGGAGAGGTTTGGATGAGTTCTAAGTTGCATAAATTTTATTTTTATGTCAAAATATATATTGTTTTGAGGTTTCACATATTTTGCGATGATAACGATCGTGCCTAATACAAAAAAAAATTTTTTATATTTGTAATTATTGCCATCTAAAATTTTCTATACCTGTTGATGAAAAATTCAATTTGGTTGTACACAATTTTGGGGTGGGGTCCAATTTGTCGAATGCTCATTCAAAATGTGTGCATTGTTTCGAATTTCAAAAATTAGAAATGTATTTTTATTATTTAGAACCAAGAGAAATAGAATGGTTATTATTTCGAAAGTAATGCACTCTTCAGTTTTTACATATTTGTTCCAAAAATTCGAACTTTATAGTGTAGACAAATAACTTTTATAATATTTGTCTACTAACAACTTGATAACACACAATAATGTTGAAAATTATTTATCTACTATTTGGAATTCGAAATATTGCGCCTAATACCAAATATCTGACGATTTTATTACTTTCGAAATAATTATCATTCTATTTTTTCGATTCAAAATAACAAAAAAGTTATTCTAATTTTTAAAATTCGAAATATTGCACACATTTTGAACGAACATTCGACAAATCGGACCCCACCCCAATTTTGTTATAATGAAGAAAAATTCCTGGAATATTTGAAACCAAAGATTATGAATAATATTAATTGAGAATTGACGAAATGACCTTTATTTTACTATTTTAATAATTTTTTTATTACATATTTCGTATAGATGTGTTATGCTTTTTTATAACACAAATACATTAAGTTTTTTTAGCTAACTATAACTAGCTATATAAAACAGAAAAGAAGAATATTTTTCGAAATGTTATAACATTTTGTTTTAAATAATTAAATAATACTGTATCTGAGTAATATATTCATATAAGATCGACATGTTAATTTGAGGAAGCTACGTGCTAATCAATTAGCAGCGGTTTTTCTACTTGACAGTAGTAGCTAATTACATGAAAATATTGATTAGACCAATTTCTATTCTAAATTGAAAAATGCTTTTTAAATATAGTATTAATATCACGATACGTATCATGCTCTGTTTTTATTTAGAAGCGTTATTTACAACGTTATGCATCGAGACTCACGCTTATATCACTTAAATAAAATAATTGAATGTAATTTTGTTTCTGCATAAAATGTACTCGTTTCAGTCTATGAAACGTACAAAAAATGATATGAAAGTAAATACTAAAAAATATAAATAAAATATTCAAACTTTTATAATACACGAATAATTATATATACAATTTATACTTGATAATCTAATCTGAATGAAATCGCTGGAATCCAGGTTTCCATCATTTCCTTTCATATCAAGTCATTGATGATGTTCTCCAATGATGAATTGGTCGTACACTGTATAACTTTGTATATTTCAACCGTTGAATAGTCATATTATACTAATTATATGTGGTAGAGAGAACTCTATTAGGTGTATTATTGGTGCGTTAATATTAAATCGGGAATAAAAATGTTATACTGAGACATCTAGAGATAGATTATTTAACTTACTCTTTATCCCTCTGATTTTCGTGTATCATAAAAGTAAACTACAAAATATGAAGTCATCGTCTGAAACCTGGTAAATACATTTTGCAGCGTAATTAACAATAAAATGTAGAAGTTACACAAGAAGCATTTAAATGTAGTATTTTATAGATCATAATCAGCAAAATAAGGAATAATTTAATTGTGCAAGTGCATTTCATTTGCAATTGATATTAACTTCCTAGATATACCTTGAAAATTATTGATTATTTTGAAATTTAAGTTTCTTGACCGTGCGTTACGTAATTTATTAAAATTCTATAAAATTTTAAATTAAAGTTGTAACAATGCAACTTATTAAACTGAATGTAAAGAAAATTGATAATATGTTAAGAATTTCAATTAGTAAAAGTAAGAAAATCAAAAACAGTCTTCAGTTACTTATTTTGATACTATGATAAACTTAGGCTCGGAAACATAAAGTTTACATAATTACTACATAGTTATGAAAAATCATAAAGTTAATTCATTTATTTATCAGGGTAAGTCGGGCAAATAAAAATAAATAAAATATATAAAAAGAGATGTATCGACATAAAACAAAGATAGAAAGACATAAACGGAAAAAGGAAAGAAACGTGAGGAGTGAAGGGGAAAGAGTGATTTTGCGAGATCCTCTATCGTTCTCTGTCGAGACAGGTGGGTGAGGGAGATAGCAAGAGAGCAAGAGAGAGAGAGAGAGAGAGAGAGTGAGAGAGAGGGACAGGTAAGAGGGCAAGGTGGCGTACACCTCTCCAACAACTGCGGAACAGTCTCCCATACACGCGTGGGTTATTACTCCATAACCCGTTGCTTTTACGGTCGGCCCCCGAGATAGGCCGGGCATAAGCAGTGCGTAGTGGCATAATAAACCGCGCGTGACGATATTGTTGAATCGGATATAACACCGCATTGGTCACGTAGCAAGCGGAACTCTTGGCACGCCAAAAACCGCTCGTTCAAACGCGTAATGACAAAAAAGAACCTATGCAATGTGTACAATATGTCTGTAGCATAGTTCCGGTTGTGAACATACCTGATTCCTCGATCATTATTTTACGAACATATTCTGTATATAATTTAATTACCAAATATGACACGAGTTAATTAATTAATTTTGTTTTTATCGACTTCCTAGTATCTAAAGAATAAGCAGTACTGTTATCATTCTGAATTTAAGTCTTAACCCCGCGGGCATATCTTACCATATATTTTATCGCCCAAATTTGGAAACATTTAGTTGTATACGCGTGATTAATGGTGTTCGCATTTATTGAATTTAAATACACATTTTTAGGAGAGTTCATAAATTTACGACATTTGATAGAATATTAATATTCAAAAACGCATCATCACTTCCAAACTACACTTATAGTATTTATTTATACAATTATTATATTACTAGAAGTTGAGAGCTCGCTCTGCGCAATTGTGCAAAGATAATTTTGTATTAAATAAATTATATAATATTTTGGAAAAATTCGAATAGTTGTAAAGAAATCACAAATTGACAAACTGAAGAAATTTATTAGTGATTGTATTAAAATTTACAAACCTTTTAATAAATATTACAATAATTAAAGTCAATTTTAATATAAGCTATAGTAATTTTCGAAAGTTTGCAAGCTATCATTTCTTTACTGAAACTTATAATTTTTAATCTAAACTTTTTCTTAGTGTGTATTATTGTATTGATTTTTAGGCACGATCTTAAACACACACACAATGTTCGTTTTAGAATTATAAAACTTTTTTCCTATACAACACTTTCTGATTCGAACAATATTTTTTTAAAGAAACGTATATGAAACGATGCAAATCATTAAGAATTTAAAAAAGGCACGTTTTTTCGTTCTGTATTAAAATGTATCATTTTTATATAAAAAGTATAAATGGGTGAAATATTCGTTTCAAAATTACAAAACTTTTTCCTATGGTACAGTTCATGATCAGAATTGTGTTTTTTTTTTTGAAGATACAGAAACGATGAAAAATCCACATACAAAATTACGTTTTATCGTTATAAATTAATATGTATTATTTTTATATAAAAAATATAAATGGGTAAAACAAAATAAACATAAATAAATGTAAGTTTAATCATGACAGGAGCAGAATAATTAATAGCGATTTTTATAATTTGAAAAAAGTTATTTACCATAATTACAATATAAATATTGTATTACTAGACGAACAAAAGAGCCGCGGTGGTTCATGGGTAGAGCTCCCGACTCTCACACCAAGGGTCGTGGGTTCGATCCCAGACGTGTACCTCTGAAAATTTTTTCATGTGCATTTTTCGAACACCGTGTCTCAGTGGCTCGGCGTGTCACTATAATGTGACGTGACGCCAGTTCAGGTGCGCGTGCGTTTCGTGCACTTGTCAGTGCATGAGAGGCACGGGCATCTGAACTATAGGGAACGTTAGGGACGCGAAGATGTAAAGAGGATCGCGGTGGTTCCATCGGGAGGACAGGAAACTGTAATTATTAGACTAATTACAGTGACCGATGATATCTTCCGATGGACACAAGCACCACTGTTTCAACTACATGTGCTTTGTTTACAGACACACCGTTCACCTCCGTCGCTGATTAGCCCTGGCAGCATAAATAGAGCGACGTTAAATAACAAAAAAAAAAAAAAAGACGTACAAAAAATTATAACAAAATATTTATAATTAACTTATAGTAAAATAATTAACTTTTTTTGAATTTGATAATTAAAAAATATTTTAACTAATACCAAGTCATACAGATATAATATAATTTAGTAAACTTACGAATTGAGTATGCACATTCAAGTTTATGACTAGATCAATTATTGACTTAAATAAAACTTGCTGCAAAAAAGTGTCATACACTCTTGACATCTGAATACTACTCGAGATAAACATCTTTCTCTTTTTCTAGTGCATGATCATATAATCATTATGCAAAATAAGAATAATAAGTACTCAGCTTTTATGTAATTTAAATGGATCATCAGGATAAAATAAGACGTTTTTGTGAGTATATGAATAAGGATGGAAAGCTGAAAAATAGTATAGAATGAAGAATAATTTTATTATTAATTAATACAAATAATAAAACAATATAATATAAATGTAAAAAATTAACCCTTTCACTGGTGCAGCCTTTTTTACTGTACGTGCCAAAAATGGTAGGACAATAAACTAAAGAAATTATACGATTAACTATGAATATAAGGCTTTTGGGGACGCAGAATCGATTTTGATGGTTATGTTTGCGTCATTTTGAATTTTTTAATTCTGACCTTAGATTCGTAATCAGCAAACCCCAAAACTCTTACACACCGAAGTTGAAATGAATTGACTGAAAAATGTAGCAGTTATTCAATTTGATCATATATAATACATCGCCAATTGTGGCACAACTTTTTTTTGATCATATATGATACATTGCCAGTGAAAGGGTTAATATAATAATTACTAAGATTTAATTTTATTATTATTATTGTATATAATACCAATAAAGAAGAAAAAGCAAGCTATCAAGAAAAACACATTAGCATTTCTTCTTTCATAATTTTCATAGGTCAAAAGTAAAATACGTATATGAATGTGTACTCTTCTTGGAATTATCTATTCTCCACGCATAAATATACCACCACATAGTGAAAAATGTAATACTATAAGTAATTATAGACGTAAATTATGAAAAATCAAGACAGCATTGTCTTTTCTTCGTCTGTCATCTATGACTATATAAAATTTCAAACAAAAATAATGAGGCGTTTAATTCATTCTATACAGTGTTTTTAAACTTTTTTTAAAAATGCGAATATCTATAATGATTTTAATATACCTATAGTTTCTTTAACGAAGGTTTAAGATGTAGCGTGAGATAATATTGCTGCCTGGATAAATAATAAGTAAGAAGGAAACATCGACTCAGAGAATCCACTTGGATTCTCGTAAACTTCATAAGGAGTCTCACTTTTATATTGACGATTATCTAAATTAAATCAACTCTCATTTTAATTAGTTCATAAGTTGTATCTAAAATACCTCACCACATTAATCTCATTAACTATTATCTTCTGAGTTCACCCAACCATGTTGATGAGTGACATTAAGGGGCGGCATTTCAATCCTTACTTTTTTCTGATGTAGTAATGTAGCTTTGAGTCGACAAATCGCCGTTGATTGGTGCTAACATTGCCAACAACCACGAAAACTCGAGGAATATTCGATAAGTTAGATGGATGTGGAGTACGTGTAAGTATAAATGCCTAGAATTTATTAATATTTAAACAATTATATTAATTCTATGTATATTATAGAATACATTTTATTTGTATAACTAAACCTGAATAAAGTAGTATTGTTGAAGTTCTCAAGATTTAAAATGATTATTATTATTCAGATTCAAATAAGTGGAGTTACTCGAACAATTAAAGCCTCGATTGGTCTAGAACTTCGGAGAGTGGAAGCTACTCGGTCTGTAAATCGAAAACATTAAGTATAGACCAACGGAAATTAATTATAATTTTTATTTGTAATGTAGAGTTAATTTTATACGTAAAAATTACACGTATACATGCATTCATTTTTAGTAGGTATATTATGTATTGTTTTTAAAAAATTAAATACGAAGTCGCTTATAGATAATGCACATATATTTCATTAATTAATAAATATTAATTCGAAAAGATATTGGGAGAATACCTCGGTGTGTTGAACCTTATATTTCATCCGTCTTTTTGACTGGGTACGTTTCTTTAACGTAACTCCTAGAGTTCGGGCATCCGTATTCTTTTTTTCCATTTTTATCTCTTACTTTCTCGTGATCTTCGTTCTCTACGTTCGAGCACCCTCGTTAAGCGTCTACGTGTTCGCGTTCCGAATCGTCCGATTCCTTGGCGAACATTATTTTTGGACGGCAGTACTATAGTGCGTCACGGCATTTCGAGACCCTCGACCAATCAGTCGATCGGAAATCGTCCGCTTTTCCTCTTTCTCTGTCTTTCCCTCTTTCAGTTTCTAGCTCCCTTATTGTTTAATGAGATTAAGCCAAACCAAGAAGCAACTTCCTTCTTACCTTCTCAGAAAATGTTGCTTAGCTTGATACGTGGTCGGAAGTTATGTTCTGCTCCTATCGGTATCTTTGACGTTCTTCACTGCTATACGATCGGTACCTATGTTATTTATACCCATCAGTCTCTATGTGAGAGTGTACGTACATATATATACTACACTGATAAGAAATGTGCGTATTTTCTGAGAAATATATCCACCTCGGCCTTTCGAGAACCATTTTTTTCCCGTAAAATTATCAACTCTTTCTGTTTGTTATAATCTCGTGGAAAGTCTTAGTTGGACATTTCAGATTAATTTTAAAAGAAATAGATAGTATTTAGTACGTAATGTGCGTTTAGAAATATTTATATTTTATCGCAATAAAATTATATTTCACCAAAACATCATGTTTTATACGACTCGGATGTGCGATTCACAAATCACACAGTATAATTTTGAAACTTTGTAAGCATCAATATCTTTTTGTTGACATATGCAACTTCGTGTCATGAATAATATTAAAAAATGTGTTTTATAAAGAGGGGTGCAATGTTTATGTTTATACGGCAGTAGAGTGCGAAGAAAATTTTGGTTCAGTCGTATTTGTAAAAAGTAAATGTATTACCCACGTAGAAGCAAAAATAACTTCGGAGCTCGAGTGTGTTCGATTCTTTTCGTTTGCATAAGGAGTCACGGTCATCGGGAGGAAAAAGAAGTAAAGAAAAGGTACGTGAGAAGCCGAATCGAGAATGAGTGAGAAGAGTTCTACATCCTTTCAGTGCGTTTTGGCAAAAGTACAACGTGGAATAGAGACGGCATGCGTCCGCTGAACGGACCGGAAAAAGAGACGAAGCCGAAGGAGCGCAGGTAACTATGTATGTCACGTCTGGGTTCTGGATTACATTTATATACCCCCACGGCCCACGCTCAATGCCGTGAGCGCGCAGCTCGCGTACCGCCTGAACCCAAGGGGGCGATGCGCCAATACGTGCCTATAATCTTCTTCCCTTCCGCTCTTCGTTTTCTTGCCCCTCCATTATTCCTTCGCTCCTATGATGGACTTCTACTGTTTCTCTTCATTTCGCGTATACTGCTTTCGATGCACCGATCTCTCTCTCTCTCTCTCTCGAAATATTTAATTACAGGGTACAAATAAAATAATATGAACAATATTCATTTAGACAATTAATTCTAATTAAATTTATGTTCAAGAAGGCTACCTAATGCAATGGTAAACGTATTATATTACCTTTGACTTTTTCGTTCAACTCCTTGTATTGTAAAAATAGATAAAACAAAGCTTTCTTAGACACTTAGCCAAAGATAAATTCGAATTAAAGAAACAGACAACTTTAATTTCATAATTTATTTATATTTTCACTACGTTACGTTAATAACGTATTAATCGTCAGATAAATATCCTACTAATTGATATTAGTGGAATTAAAAATTGATTGAAAATTACAGTGAAGTGTAATTATGATACAGTGAATTTAAAGGTAACGGATGAAAAAGTATATTACTTTTGAAAAAATATACAAATAAAAATATACAGTTTGGGATCGTAGATTGTTAGCTATATACAAAAGTATTTACGTATACATTTGATCGAGTGAACTCTATTACTCCCTTGGGTCGTTTTATTTCTGAACGACGTCTTATCCATGAGTTGGTAGTTGTCATTACGTACCCTCTTCGCGGTATAACCACGTAATTCCACCAGGGTTCGTTGCCATACCGTTACTTGATGAGGATGACGAGGTTATACGTACGAGGTGGACAAGACCCCTTCGATACCCACCCTATGTAACTCGTATATTCGCTTCTATATATATACACACGCGCGTACACACATACGTACATGTATATATATATACATATATGTATGTGCAGGTATATAGCTACGAACGTAAAACTAGATCGAGTCCCGTAAAGATTTCCAGCATCCCCCTTCCATAAATATCTACCTATCATATATATCTGCGGGTATATAGGTATATCATGTCGAATAGAAAACTCCATGGATACTGTACAGGTATGATCATGCGCGTAAAGTTTATGTATATTGGTTAACCGAAGAATCAGTATAAGAAACTCTATCGGGCAATTACATTTATTTATTAAGCTCCAATCTTTCTAATTTCTTTGGGGACGTGCATCATTGCTTCGGGACTATGTATAGTGGTGTACGCGGCTTGGACTTTCCCCAACGGAGAAATTTTCTCCAATTGAGCGATACAGCTCGTGCTTTTAAGAAATGAGGCTGATTTCTTCCTCATGTGAATTGTCTATTTATGCACCTAATAGAACCATCCACGTAATATTAAAAATGCAATGCACGTTACATGCGAAAATCGATCGATCTTCGAAATATCAGCTAATGCTATTCTCGATCTTGAGTTATTTATTTATTAAAACCTTTTTTTTTCTTGTTTAAAACTTCGATAATAGGTTGACGATGCAATTTAGATTGTATAGAGTTACTTTTAATTATTGAAGCTTTCATACATTCCCGCCTAAAAAACAAATAAAATTTATACTGTAATTCTATACATTAATTTTTGTTGTAATCTAATAAGGCAGGTAGAGATTGTTATTGTTTCTACTAATTTCTATACATATATATATTTATACGACGACGTGATATAGGAAGTATGTCTGTGTAGAGGTAATTAAATGTATGTACATAGAAAATATAAGTACACTCACAAATTTAAAAGAAGAAAAGGAGAAATTGAAATTAATAAGAAAGAACAGATGATCTTTAAAAATGGTACGAGAGAAAAATTAAGTATAGATAGCCGTGTGCGTGTACGTATGTTTGCGAATAGGTGTCCATTGCACTTCACAGTTTGGTAGAGCAAATCCAAGAAGCAAGTAGGGTCTTATCTCGAAAAGTCTCTTCCCAACAGCTCTACATCCTTTTCTCTTTCTCACGCCTCCGTTGCTATTCCTAAACTTGTACGCTGAGGGGAAGAACCGCGTGTGCGCCGGTGGAAAACTTTCCTCGTGGAGTCATCGCGAAAGCCTCAAAGTATAGAAAGCGGCTTTAGAATTTAATGTGCAAGCTCGACGGAGAGCAAGACCGAGGGAGAGAGAGAGAGAGAGAGAGAGGGTGAGAGAGAGGGAGAGAAGGTGGTACCACTGGACTGCAGGTTGGTGTGGTGCGCGTAAGTGCTGGAGATAGGATGCACCGGCGGAGGCACGCGATCCTTCCGGCTTTTTGGCTGCTGCACCGCCGGTTTCGCGGGTAAACTCCCCAATAAGTACGCGAGCGAGCTTTTGAATATTTAAGCAAATGTAAATTGCGCATTAACTATTGATAAAAACAAAACTCTCGCGTGAAATGGGGCTTTATATATAGGTATGCATATATATGATCCTTATAGCTACCTTCTCTCTCTCTCTCTCTCTCTCTCCCTCTCTCTTCCTCTCTCTTTCTCTTTCCCTTCTACGTAACGCATGTATAAGATTGCCGAAACCGAGCGTATATCCCTAAATCAGGGCTGTTTTCCTACAAAATTTCGTGGTGTTAGAAAGTTTGTTAGGTCAACTAGCTGATACCCAAAATTTCGTCAGGTGCGGTGCGCTCATAATATAACATTATATTAGATGTATATAAATAAGTTTTAAATTAAAAAAACGTTGGTTTAGAAAATTTAAAAAATCTATTATGTTACTTGGCACTGCTTAATATATTTAATATACTATTAAATATTTATGTTTAAAAATGAAATTTCGACCTAATTGTCTCATTTATATTATACAAAGGCAAATGATTCTTAACCTGATGATAAGTATTTGGTATAGAATTTATTTGAATTTGCAACAATATTTTTAAAAAGTAAATTTTCAAAAAAAAATGTATTTTTAAAATTCAGTGCGTGGAAAACCGCGCTTATACTTGTATCTGGGATGACTTCCTCTTTTTGCGAGTGTCTGACTGTCGTGGATTTTCGCGTACTTTATTCATGACATACGAAGCTGTCCTAGGTTTTTCCAAGAGACATCAAACAAGATGCAAAGAAAAAAAATGCGTGACATATACGCTAATAGAAGTGGAATGTCTAAAAAACCACTATACTCTTTAACCCGAAGAAGTCAAAACTAACGAGTAAAAACTGACCCGCTTCATGCAAGAGTGGTTCGTATTTCACTCCGTAAGAGTAAATCTCAACTATTATGGAGTATTTATCACTCCTTCAGAATTACAGACTATATTATAAATTAATAAAAATGTGGCCATAAAACAGATTTTTTAATAAGTTTGTATTTTTAATATATATTTTCATAATATGAATTGATAAGTAAAGTATAAGTAAATTGGAATACGTACCTATACACTATACTTAATTATACATGGTCATTTTTTAATAATTTGTTTGAGAAAGAATTACGCACCATGGTTTTAATTCCAAACACCTTCATTGTCAACATTTGTTTATGTTTATTAATTGTCGTTATTTAAACTTACGTTTATAAAAGTATTAAAATATATAAAATATAATATGTATTTATTTGTGAAATTAATAAAATTAAGTAAATCTTTGTTTTGATATAGTTTATAAAAACAATAAAAAAACGAGACAAATGGAAGAATGAGAAAAGCTGTTTTCTATCCCACGCTCTTGAAAGTAGTGCAGCTAAAGCGACAATAAGCTGATAATTGAGCTTTTGAATAATTCCTTTCATTTAATCCAGATTTAATAATCCTATATTCTTATTGTTGAGTGCTCCGTGAGCGTGAAATCCCGATTTTGTGCTATACTATTTTTCTAAGTACGATCGGGTGTAGATACAATATTACTTTTAAAAGATTTCCAGCCTATAGTGCGCATCACGTATTCACTCAATTTAACGAAACTGAAACTTCCAAACTAATTGTTAGAGGTTTGTGTAAATAATAAATATGTTCTTAATATTAATTTGATACATGTCAAGATTATTTAATAAATCCAATACAATGTTAATTATAGAATAAAATCTAGATACGATGACGTGTCTAATTTAAATATTTAATAAAGAAATTTTGGAAGGGTAATTTATAATTAAAAATAGTTGTCAAAGAACTTAAACGTGATGCGAGCGATACTGTATAAACGTTAAATTAATATCTCTTAATTTTTCATAATTTTTTATTATAAAACGATGCACCTAAACGCTAACTGATTTGGTGCGGCTTAGATTTTACAATTTAATTTTTATACAAAAAGATTTCGTTCAAAAAAGCTATTTAAGAGAAATAGAGAAATAAACTTTTCATAGTATGAATTCCAATACGGTTTGTTTTGTCTGGTCTTCTCCCTATCGTAACTTCCAGAATATCAGGTACAAGTACTTGACAGCGCGAACGAATAATGTAGGCATGTACTAAACTGTGCTACTGATATAGTCAGGCAACAGTCTAATGACAACTTTCTGACGGTAACTCTGGCAACTTTTTAATTACAAAATGAGACGTTGGGCGCGGATGTTTCGAATTGTCGTTTTGATATATTTTTATGTTATTATGGTTATTAGATTATACAATATATAGATGTGTGATGTTATTGTCGATTTTCATTAAAATCTATTAAAAATATTTAATATTAACGATATATAACGAATATTAATATTAGTATGTTAATGTAACGATACTATTGAATCATTTGTTAATAACTATAGTTATTATTATTTATTTATAAAATATATATATATTTAATATATACCTATATTTATATTTAATAAATATACATCAGATTTTTAAAAGTATCTTGATATATTTGTTTTATAAAAATATAAGCGTTAATATTATATTTATTCGAATAAAAAAGAATCAATTTAAATACATCAATTTTCACATATTGCCAATAAGATCCTTATCAACTATTAGTAATAATAACCCGTGATAAGTTTTATTCATTAAAAGTTGATTATGATAACACTTTCATAATAAAAAGAGATACCTGTCGATAGAGTAATGGCTTCGTCACTTTCTAGAGATTACATTGTGTTTTCCCGCGATTTTAAATATTCAAAATTTAACATAATTTATACATATTGGAAATTTTAGTAGTTTCAAAAATCGTACTCTCTACAGACAGAAGAAGATATATTTAAAACTAAATAGAGTTGAGATAAGTTCTGACATGCCAGACTTTAATTTTTATATAAATTAGATTTTTTTTCTTTATTCCAGCATCCGCAATGGAAAAGTGTAAATTGTATTGTAATTTTTTAAATTTAGATATTTTTAGTACGTTTTATCTATAAAATAAATAACATCGCAACTATTTGCATTATCTTATGACAGAAACGAAATGAATATTATGCGTAAAATAAATAACCAAAAAATAACAATAGTGATTTTTAGGTTGAAATAAAGATAAGAAAGAAACCTTCCTGTTCGGGTATTTAGATAAATTTCATTCAATTGTGAACTTTAAGTAGATTCTACCTTTGGGTGAGCATCGCGTATATACGTACACAGCGTGCGAGAGAGAAAGAGCGGGAGAGTGCGAGAGGGAGAAGTAAAGGTAAGAGGTTCTTTCATCCGTAGATTAGTTAATTTTGGCACAGCTATGTAGTCGAGGTCCCAAAGCCCCAACATAATTAGCTAGACAATAGGAAACAGCTGGCGCCTATCGTGTCGCCAACGATGTTACGTTCAATCTCTACCGACAGACAATAATTATTACACTCGTAGTTTATGTGTCTAGTATAGTTGCAGTAGCCTTCCTTGTTAACCAACTGCATATTGTATGTTCTCGCAATGTTCTATGTTATCTTATCTCTAATAAATATTATCGTTACTTCACGATACATTAGACAAAACCCTTCTAAATTTTGTCTATCACCTGATCACCTAATTCAACTATTTAAAATTACCCTGTCAATTGGAATGTGTTGGCTGTTGCAAGATGAAAAGTACAATTTTCCACCTTAATGCCGGCACCGAAAAATAATTTTCGCGGTACTCTTACGTAATGTTCTGCGCTTTACTATTCAGACACGAGAGAAAAATTTGTTATAAAGATAAAAATTCCGAAATACCCGAGAGAAAGAAGCGCGGCAACTATGGACGTGCTGACATACTTTTACTATAGATAGCAAAAAATTGATTCGTAAAATATTTTCGCGCAAAAAATTCGACGATTTTATCCATGTGAATTTTTGTAATAAAAAATGATAAAAATGAAAAAAAAAAACGGTGCGTTTGCGTACATTTTTAGCGTAAAAACAAATATTTCTCTCAATTTTATCACTGGTTCTAGAATGTATAGGTATATTTTTGTTGATTTATATAAAATGATGCATTAACTTCAAGATACTATTTATTCATCGAACTTCTTGATAAGAATATAAATGTATGGTAATGAATTATAAAAAGAAAGGCACAAGTTATAATAATTATTATAATTATAATTACACATGCAGAAGAAAACGAGTTGGTTAAATTTGACAAAAACAAATTAACTTTTAAATTGCACGTATATTTATTAGACATTCCGACATATACAACCTCTTGTGATATTTCTATTATTACATTGTAGTATTATATCATGGTTGATCTAATAAATTTGAATTGTAATTAGTTGAAATTAATTTGGAGTTCAAAGATCCTGAGCAATTCCATTAGGTGATGTACTGATAATACATCTGCATTTAGTCAATCTAATTTCAACGCATTGCGTTCGTCTGTAGCGTCCCGCGCAAGTTTGAATTGGCAAAGGGTAAAAGTTTACACATAAAGGATTGGCCCAATTGTCTTTTGGTATCTTCTAATGAACGAAAGGAAGAAACTAGATCAAAAGGTGCCTGCCCAATAGGTAGCGCCAATGATATTTTAACGACGCTATCAAATGCACAGGTGCTATATAGGGTAGGGAGGCTGACCGAGCACAGGCCCTCGGTTGTGTATCATGGGTGCTACCGATACGTATATATGTATGTATATACGTATAGGTATATGCGTGGGTGCGCCTGTGTATGTGTGTAGACATATATACATATGCATATATAGACAAGTTGGGAATTCTCTTTGACGCGCTGTAGCGTGCATACGCACCCACCTATCGGATCTTCTCTTCACCTCAATTGCATGATCAACACGCAAACGACTACGCGAAGGATAGAGTATGTATTATGCATGCGCGAGTGAGATAAATAAAGAGAAAGAATTTCAAAGTACGACAACGTAAAGAATAAATAGACATAGATACATAAATTCAATAAGTGAGAAAAAGTGTGTGTGTGTGTGTGTGTGAGAGAGAGAGAGGGAGAGAGAACACAGACTATCCGACCCAAATTGCCGAAGGTTGCTTACATTCTCCTAATCTCTACAAGCTCAAATCTGCCTCATATAAGGTGATTGATTGTGTTTACGCGCAATGCGAGACCACGCTTGCCTAAATACATTGACTTAAAATTTAGTTTTACTTGAAACAATAATGAAAAATTTAAGCAAACTTTCGCGTGAATGTGGGTGCATTATTATTTTATAAGAACACTGCAAACTCAATAATCAAAGTAAGCGTTTCCTTGTTTAATGAACTCCTTAACTGGCAATGGGTTATATAACCAAATTTGGCAATTGATTGTATACATGTACATATTTGAAAATAACTTTTGTAATTTTTAATTGATTTGGACGAAACTTAGTTTACAACTGTTCTTGATCTCGCCGAACTTGAATTTGGCAAGAAAAGATGCAAAATTCAAAATGCTGGATTAAAAATGTCTCCTATCGATTGTTACAAATTTATCGATCTTTCCGTGTCAAAGTGAGAAAAAAAAGGAAAGGTAACTCGGGAAGATCGATAAATTTTCAACAATCAATGTTAAAAAACCACTGACAAGGAGACCCTCATATGTTTGGGAAACAGATCGTGCTCAGCTTATAGGGTATGTTTTCTAATATAAAAATATTTAGAAAGCCAGAGTCGCAGACCCTAACAATCGTTTTTTTCAAAAGTTATACGCTATTAAAACAAAATTTCCAAAAAATAGAGATTTCACTTCAAACGCTTGTAACTTCTAAGCTATCAAATATTGACATTCAAACCAAAGTTTAATGAAAAGCAGAGATAAAATAGATACAGTTTAAAATAAAGTACGTTCAAATCCGCTAGAATGGAGCAGAGTTATAGCCGAATGAAGAATTAGAAGCAATTTTAAACAAAAATTGGGCAGTAAGAATTTTATTGATTTTTTTAAGCTATATTTCTACAAATTCTTAATTCGGCTGTAACTCTGCTCCATTCTAACGGATTTGAACGTACTTTTTTTTAAACTGTATCTATTTTATCTCAGCTTTTTATTAAACTTTGGTTTTAATGTCAATACTTGATAAGTTAGAAGTTACAAGCGTTTAAAATAAAGTCTTTCTTTTGGAAATTTTGCTTTAACAGCGTATAACTTTTGAAAAAACGATTGTTAGAGTCTGCGGCTTTGGCTTTTTTCATATGTTAATATTAGAAAACATATACTATAAGTTGGGCACGATCCGTTTCCCAAACATATGAGGGTCTTCTTGTGAGTGATAAAATCAAACCAACGACATAAATTACTTTTTTCTTGATGTTTTTTAACATTTAATATTTACAGCTGTTAGTGTTAGCATAAAAAATGTCAAAATCGTACTAGATAAGGGGTTAAAAATTGAGGTTACTGAAATATTTAAAAAAACAAACTATAATTACTTTAGCAAAACTAATATGGTAATTTACTGTAGCAACTAAACTTTCTCAAGTAGCCGCACTAATTTCTATTTTTTAACAAAATACACTCGAGTATTGCAAAGAAAAAGTATATTTTTGAAGTAAAATTGCAGTATTGGTAAAATTCTCTTTTACACTTTTTTATACATATATAATATAGTTAAATACGCTATGTAATTTTTTTCAAATAAAAAAAAATTTATTCATTTTATAAAATATTCTAAATTGAGTTTCAAAGAGAGAGATGTATATTTTATGCTTTTTACTCTGACAAAGTGAACAAAACAATCGATTTTGAAAATCTCTCTTAAACTTTAGACTTGCTGATCGTGCCGCTATATATGGGATCGTTGATATAGTCAATTTTGACCTGTCGAAATTTGTAATTCCTTTGAGCTATTTCTGAAAGTGAGTTTGCGAGTGAGAGGGCGCTAGAACGTGACTATATGAGAGTATGAAAGGAAGAAGCTCCGTTGGTGGAACATTATCATTTATATGAAATCCTTTGCGTCCCCTTATGCATAGTCATTATCGTCGCACTTTTTCGCTTCTCATACAATTGCTCCCGGATCGTAGCGAATGATTCAATACTCTAGCGAGACTGGCGAGTGAGCTGCAGAACTGTTTTAATTAAAATGGCCTACATTATGAGTTTCCAAAATAATCCTTGCTTCGATTATTCGATTTTCAAATATATTATTTAATAGGTATCAACAATTTAACATTTCATTGTGCCTAAACAATTTATTTTCGTATCGTTATTTCGCTGTTTTCAAATATATTACATTTAAATTAGTATCTATGTAGGAATTGCAAATTAAACTGAAATTAAGATATAACAATAGAATTATCAAAGTAAAGGTATGTGTCATGATAGGTTCGACTTAAAAGTCATGAAACAAATGTTTATTATATCTAAAAATTGTATGAATGTATAAAAAAGTTAAACAAACCCTTACGATTAAATTTAAAATTTAAGTTAAATTTAAGATAAAAAAAACTAAACTTATTATAATGCAAATTTCGCAGCCTACTAAAGAGTTAAGTTATGATACAATCAGAGTTACTAAATAAGAAAGTATTAATATTTCCTTTGTAAATAATAAAACAAATAATATATTATAAGTAATTGTAAATTTGTTGCTATAATTGTCACGGACGTTGCCGCGCGTCTTAGATGTATAAGAAGGATAGAGTGAGCGATAAGACGTCTCGACTAATGTAAGCGTTGCATTATAGCGTGGACGTTAGCTCGATGGTTAGAGTACGAGATTCTTAATTCAAGGTCCGTGTCTTCGAATCCCTTCATCCGTCTTTTTTCGCTCCTCGCCTTTTTCATCCACAATATAATATATAATGTCTAATTTTCTTAGAGACTACATATAAATGGTTTTTTTAATCAAGAGGTGAATGATCACGAGTCGATGGCATTCGATTTTTTCGTCAATATTTTATGAACTTTTTGATGATTTTCATAAGTTTTATATAAGTCATACTCACTACCCACCAACATCGTAATACCTACACTTACTTTATTACATTTTAATTAAACTATTGCAAAGACCTATTTATTGTGAGAAAAACTGCGGTGAATCTAATTGATGTGTAGAAATATTAATTCAAATAACTTAAATAAATAACTTTAGACATCCAAAATTGTATGCATGTTTGAAAGTGCTAATAAACTGAGCGTACATACATGCAATGTCTATACAACACTTTAATTATTATGCACAACATAATTAGATAATTATATATTGATCACTTTCCGATTAATACACTCGATTCGATTTACTTACCTATATTTGTGTACAAATTGTAAATTAATAATATATATTCACTGCATAAAGTAATTGTAGAACATGAATGTACACAATGTATGTTGACTACTGGTACGCGTAGGTTACCTTTAATTCTATTATTATTATTATTATCGTGATCATTATTATTATTATTATTATTATTATTATTATTATTATTTTTTTTTTTTTTTTTTTTTTTTATTTTTATTGTAAAAAGCATAGAAATTTTTAATCAAATAGGTAAATCAAAATTTCCTTTTCACATTTATAGACATATTTAGCAATTAGAAAACCGTTGCCAATGTATTAACACATAGCTTTCTCAAAATTGATGTATCGTTCCTACTGCGTTATGTTATGCAAAATAATCATTCTTGTCAGCAATAATATTTACCTTTCTTTCTAATGAAATGATTCATTATTTTAGGATCCCAATCATCGATACAGAATGATAAAGGAAATACCAAAGTAAGTTATTTCCATAAGAATTGAAGTTATTGACTAATTGTTTCACACTAATTGAATACAATAATTATTAAAAAAATAAAAATAATTATTAAATAATAAAAATAATGTTCTAAAATTTATTTAAGACGTTATACTTTGAATAACACGATTTTAAAAATAGAGAAGTATTGATCATTTGCTTCTAAAGTTCATCTACTTTCATACAAATTTATTTATTTACTATGCTTCACTTATGATTCTCTCAAGAATCGTGCACAAAAATATAGCATTTAGATATGGTAAACTTTTTCAAGAACCACTTGATGAAATGTTCTGAAATCTTTAACAATACCCTAGTAGAAATGTTCAGCAGTTAAAAATTTATTTTTTTGATCAATTTAAATGTTGCAGATGATGTTTTTAATTGAATCAAAAATGTACTTGTCGGTTCAATTAAAAAACATCATCTGCAACATTTGAATTGATCAAAAATAAATTTTATAGTAAAAATAAAAAATTGGCTATAAAACAATCTGTAGTTCCAAAAACAAATGGGTTCCGAATTTGAAAAACGAAAACAAAACTTTGTGTCCAAGCCGAACTATATTCATACAATAGTATAAAAAATAGAGCGGTATATGTAAACAAACACATACATATACACACATCCATATGGATATCTTCTGAAAACACGCGTGATAGACATGTCAAAAACATACTTCTAACATGTTTTTAGCAAATCGAAAAACTACATATTACAAAGTTTCCTCTACGATGAAACAAAATATAATTATTAAGTACCTCGTTTGTTTAGTTATATTAAATTAACATTGGAATAAGATTATATGAAACAATAAATCTTATATTTATCCTGATGTAAACACATAATGTAGAATTTATTTCTTTAAAACAAATGTTCTTTCACAATTACAAATATTTATTTTAGAGTAATTTTATTGTATGGAGAAAAAAAATTATTTTTACCTATTGTTATGACTGTTATATATGTAGTCTACATAAATATAGCCATTGAAGATCTTGATTCGGTGGTAACAGTTAGTCAGCGGTCCTTTCCTACGATGTTGATTTCAGTAAAGTTCCCATATAATATTATGTAAGGGTAACAGCTTGAACAATGTAATTAATTTTTTTTAAATGTATCCATTTTATTCAATGCACTAATATTTATTTAATTAATTAATTTAACCTAAAGTAACTAATCAATTATTAAAAATATAATTAAAATTAACTTAAAAAAATCAAGCTGAATTATTTATAAGGCTTACGCGCCCATACTTGCGTCGGGCGCTATCGCGCCCTTTGATATCTTAATTAATAATTTTAGGTTAGGAATAGGTTAGAAAATAAGTAGTATCAAGATAATTAAATTTTAATTTTTTGTATTTTATCACTTTATAATTACATTATCATAATTTTTTGTAAAAGGAAAATTGGAGTACAATGGTAAAATATACAAAATTTGTTTTTCTTTTTAATACAATACAAATTGTATCATAACAAATATTTTGCGTGCTTCATATCGGTTTGACTCACACATACGCTTTAATGAGCTCTTTAATTTGTTTGTTACGAATATCACAAAAATTATACTTTCTGAATGATAATACTTATAACATTTTTCACTCACATTAAAAGTTTATTAATTGAATTGTCAAAACATAGAAATTTTGATACAATTGGCACAATTAAAACAAGATATACTATTAAAATTGAGAATTAGTAGTTTAAATGAAATTAACGTAGAGTAATAGTTTTGAGATGTTCTATCTAAAATCTATTTCCTTTACTGTAATAAGCTCCATCTACGATAAATAAATAAATAAATAAATAAATAAAAAAATAAATATATGTATACAAGTCTTGTATGGTACATTTGTTAAGATAAAGTTAACTAAATAAATATTTTAACTCTCTTTTAGTTCCTAGTACATAGTAATAGAGTGGTAATGCTCAATTTTAATAGTATCATATTCTTTCAATTGTTTCACACAATTTGGAATAATTCAATGACAACGTACAATATACACGCAAAGCAATAACAAAGGTTTATAATCGAAGTTGAAGTTATAGGTAATTGACAATTTATCAATTTAACTATTCACAGAATATAAATATTTATTCATTTTTTACAAACATAATTTGCTCTTAATGCGATTTATCGTTTTCACATCATTTGTATAAGGTTTCAACGTAGCGACACTGACGTATTCGACATTATACAGAGCGAGCTGTGGGGTACACATTTAAAAGCACAAGATGATACTTCATAATATTCCCCTCGCTTTTTTAATTTCATCCTAATAATTTTCAAGCGTAGCAAGTGATTCCCATACAAATATATTCACATTACTTTATTTACAGAGCGCTTTAGCATC
The DNA here is from genome assembly GCA_026168455.1 of Theocolax elegans. Classification (NCBI taxonomy): domain Eukaryota; kingdom Metazoa; phylum Arthropoda; class Insecta; order Hymenoptera; family Cerocephalidae; genus Theocolax; species Theocolax elegans. The sequence goes on along the minus strand of CM047429.1, from coordinate 51,780,650 downwards.
GGCGCGTGATTCCAAGTCTATCATTTTTTAAAATTTCATACGCAATATTTTCTGATTTTCTTGCCAACGTTATCATATAAAGCATACGAAACAAAAAGTATTAAAATATAACAATCGAAATTTCAATTTTTTGGAGTAAATATATATATAAATTTGTTTTCAAAGTATAAGTTTCGGTATAATAAAAATATTTTGATATTTCGTATAAATGGAATACAGAAGGATCTTATTTATAAAATATAAACAAGGTAAACACGTAAAAATAATAAATAAAGAGATATTCATTTACAAAGTTTTTTGTACGATACGGATATATGTATGTGGAAAATATGTAAAAATGTTACAAAGAAAAATGTTATCCTTTACGATATACCGTATGCTTATGTTATAATTCCCAATTATTTGATTCAGATTATTTAAAGTGAAGAACTTTACAGTATAACTGGGCACTCCTGCAGACATTTTAATTTTGTATCGGAGAGTCATTATATGTATTTTGGCACTTTTCACTATTAAAAGTATGTACATCGTCGCACTAACTCGAATAAAAGTAAATTGCGAAAAACAACAGATGTATTTTTAACAACTGCTTTGAACGCTATAATTGTATTTACCTATTTGTATTTAATTCACTTAATAATTCATACACACACGTATGTATATATTCATATATGCGTATGATCATCTTCTCTGTCCAATAAAAGTGTCATTCAAAGTAAATCTTACTCACTAATTTTATTATACATATACAGAAAAAGAAAATTTGTTTTTTTACAGAAAACTATGTACAATATTTATTTTTCTTGTTTACTAGGGTTTACATTGCACGAATGCTGCATCATACATTTTCAGAATCGAAGTCTTTTATGAAAATGTCTCGTTCATTTCACACTCGAACTTTGAGCACCAAACAAAATTATTATTTTTTTTTTTATATTTTTTGTTCATTTATTTCACTTAACCCTCATGAACTTCAGCATTCAATACTCCAAATATTGCAGTACTTTAAAGTAAGCAGTAATACTTTCAACTTGTTTTTTTTTCTCACGTTGGCGCCTCGAAGAGTCGATTCACACCACGTGATCAAGTGCGAATCACTTCCGCTATTCGATTACTTAATCAATTTTCGCAAAGTATTAATACAATTACTATTTTAAAACCACATTCTTTTATTCGTGTGCGTCCATCACTTAACAATTTAATTTATATAAACATTATTAATCTTAAAGCATAAAGAATTTTGATATAATCGAGAAAAGTATCTAAAATTTATACATTTACATATTAATATATAGTTTATTAAAATATTACATTATAGCAACGTTCATTTAACAAAATAAAATTATGTTGAATTAATTATTTTTTGCGTACTTGCGTAAGTTATGAAAATTGACGTTATAAAATTTAAAAAACGATGAATTAAAATTATAGACACTTCTCTCGGCGGCAATAACGCTCGATATGTTCTTAATATTATCGCACATTTTGTTTTATGGTAACGTAGCGACTATAAGCGAGTTAAGAAAAATCATTTAGGCCAGTGAACAATTAAAAAAGGATTTGGATGAGAAACGAGACGCAGCATCGCGTTAATCTTGCAAGTTGTAATTCGCTGCATAAGATCGAGTGCATACTCAAGTTTAATGTATCCTCGCTAGGTTTACTTGTTCCAGCATAACTTTTTAACGAAATAACGAGAAAGATAAAGTGAGTTGAAGACATGCTTATCCCTGCGAGAATAACTCGAGGGAAATTTTGCATCTCCCGTTATGTATCTATGTGTACGTACGTGTGTGTGTGGTGTGTGTGTGCGTGTATTGGTACCATATATCCGCGAGTCCGCCTACCTCGCACCTCGCAGTTGCCCGGTACGAATCCTCGTTCTCTCTCGCGTTCACCCGAAAACTGCGGCCTTCGTTTTTTCTCCAGTCATCGGTCTGTAGGCCACAAGAAGTTAGTTCGCCGCAGTGCTCGCCGGACTTCTGCGGCGGCGAAACTCACGCCTAGCCGAGAGTCTCGACCGCCAGCTCGTCCCTCGCCCGATTTACGCTCGCGTTCGGGAAATTCCGTTAATGGTTATTCCGAATCACTGGCGTTAACAGAGATTGTCCGATTACAGGGTTTTTGTGCGGTCAAAACGAGCCAAATTTTCGGATTTTTCAATTAGTTACAACACCTTGATCAATTATGATTGGAAACTTTTTTCAGATTGATTTATTAATAATATTGCTAAGTTTACACTATTGTATTTAGAATCAGCTATTACTTTTAGATTAACTTTTCAATCGAGCCTTGAATTTGTATATAATGGTAACATAATACAGAATTTACTATATAAATGGAAAATTTATTAAATGATCAAAAAAAAGTTTGGATATGATATTTATAAATATTAGTAAAAATGAGATATGTACATAAAACGTACAATTTTGATATAATTTTAGGTAAGCGAGTTCTCCACGTAATGGTAGTGTGATGAGAATTTAAAACGTCTCAATTATAGAAGATAGATACTGCTATTGAAAATATGCTCTCTCTAAACCTGAATAAAAATTTTAAATATTACATTTTTAAATATTACTATAATTGATTTTTTCTAGTTATATTTAATTGCAAATCCTACATATTCGTAATAAATTAGTTAAAAATTAATGTTTATTATTTGCACTTTAGATAGAGTAGATACATCGAAATTTCATACGATTGTCTGAAAGAATATTTATTTATTTATAAAAATTAAAAATGATTAATACAGAACTAATTTATGGCTAATAATAAAGTAAAAGCTTTCCTATTAAATGTTTCAATATTTTAATGAAAAATTGAAGACGAGATGGTCTATTACAGAAGTCCTGCTTAAAAATTTATATATATTTGCTATCGTAGTGTATCGAGTTTTAATAAATAAAAAAGTGCTCTTAATACTTTATCGTATTACGAAAATTAGCTCAGCATTTTTTATGAAGAGAACATTTAACTTGGCACGTTTTTTGAAGCGCGAAAACCACAGACTTTCCTAATAGGTATAATAAAAAGTTTAGTAATCACATTAATTTACATGAATAAAAGGTCAAAGAAGATGACTGTACAAGTTATAATTGCGACAAAACTCTACTATTCTTTTCGACGCTACTCCGAGATCCTAAGGGTACTATTTCACTTTAATACACGAAGCCAGGTGGTTCTAAAGTGACCCGTTTGCTGTACCAACGATGCGAGTCAAGCGTTTTTCCTCACGCGTCCTCTTCGTTGTCGAGTTAACTCGCTGCTTCGTTGTATTTTTACAGTGTGAAAAATTTAGTGTGCATGTAAATACGAATTTTCCTCGGGGCTCTCACTTTCGCGCGACAACCTACTAAAAAGCTCCGCCCGTGCATTTTTATCTTTTCGTTGTCTCCCCCACCCTCCCGTGTTCTTTTACTTTTGTTTGAATATTCTGGTGTCCCTTTTTTTTTCACTCCAGCTCCAACACACAAGTCCGCTCGGCTCAATTCATCGCTTCGAGCATTGTCCACGCCTTTCATTATCATATAGCGGTGTTATCGTTCGCGCGTTTCCCTCCTTCTCTTTTTTACGCGAACCGTGAATAAGCCAACTCGTGTTCAAGAGTCCGCGTGCCTTGTTATACGCGAATAAAATGCATAGAACCGGAAAGATTGAAAGTACCGAATTGTCTTTTTTTAAACGGCATATAATTAAATAGATAAGCTTTTATAACGTAATACGATTTTACATTTTTATAAAATTAAAATATATATTTTGCAGATGTTGTAAAGGTAACTAAAGATTTTTGTTTTTAACGTTTATACACGGACGTGCAGAATTATTTTAACAAGTTTTATCTATTTAAAGTTTTATGTCATAGGCTATAGGTAGCAATGGAAATGTGATTTAAAAAATTTATACTTGTATAGTTTACTATCGAAATACTTTAAAAATAAGTAATATGTAACAATACAAACAAGTATTCGTATAAAAAAATTTATGAACTTTATTAAATATTTATTCTTGTCACAAAGTTGTTAATCTATTAGACATTTAAGTGCAGATTTATTAAGAAATTTAAATAAATTAAATAATTATTAAGTTTGTGGATTTATATTGAAAGGATTTAATTCTACGCTAATTCTTAACAACTTAATGAAGAGTAATCTAATATGCAGCATGAAGAACGGCAAAGTTAAATTTGAATCTCTCTAACTTTCATCTCTTTGTTTTCAAAGAAACTAATTTAAAGTTTATAATTATTTTTTTGCTGCCAAAAAATATTTTAAATACATTTTCTATTTTCAAGTATCAAACATTTATTGAATCAGATTATGTAACTTTTACAATCTTTTTTATATTGCATAAAAATAATAATTCGTATTAAACTTTTCTGTTCGTTAATAAGGTTCAAAGTACTTCGTGAAATATTAGTGAATTTTAATATCAAAAGTAACTATTGCTTTTTATTTTTGCAAAAAATTTAAAGAAAGATATTTGTTAAAGCTGTAATTTATTGAAAAACAAGAAATTACTGTACACCTTGGTAGCGGTGTTCGATAATAATCCACCAGTCCTTCTTTACTTTTGTTATTAAAGAATTATATATTTTTTTTAAATTTCTAATGAAAAAGTAAGCCTATACTTTTATCTTCGTTAATTGAAAAGTAAATAACGACCTATCTATATATAAAACTGTGGAAATGTATGATTTAATGATTTAGTGTTTATTAAGTAGAAAATAAAAGAAAATTAAACAAAACATTTCAACTTGGCATATCTCGGGAAACGAACGCGGAAATTCATGAAATTGTTAACTAATTATATTTTACGGTTATTATTTTTATTTGAGTACGTGTATTAGTGTTCAAAAATATATAAATATACAAAATAAAAATTTTTGCAATTTATTACGTTACTTCTCAAACGATCAATTAACCCAAGTGTTTTGAAGTAATTCTAAAATTTCTCTTCCAAGTATTAGCAAACGAGATTGCTTAATCATTAGGGAACTAAAGAACCAGATTTGGCAATTCGCTATCGAAGATATCGAACTGCTTTCGATCACTTTTTAAGTATAATAGAGAGGGGAGCACATATTTTCATATTTTATCTTCCATTCAGGTACAAAAGCAACTTTGGCGATTATTCGCTCCACGCACATTACAGTTCACGTGTAAAGAGTATAATAAAAAAAAATACCGGCACTATGCGAAGACGACGGGGAGGGGGGTGGGGGGGGGGGGGGTAAGGGCGGTAGTATGAAAAAAATAGCGTCGCAAAAGAGGAAAAAATAAAGCGCGGAGAGAAAAGACGACCTCGTGACCAGGGCGCATCCCGTCTGCCTCGCAAGTGACACGTGATGTGCATTAACTTTGGCTCGGCCTTGCCCACGCGTATACAAGCTACTTCTCTCGGAGGCGAAATACATGTGGACACGCAGACAGACAGACAGACGCACACACACATAGGCACACGTGTATCCCGAATAATGTAAGAGTCCCGTGCGGCGCTTCCCCCGTATCATCGCCCACGCTCGCAACTCAACGCGAGCTTTTCTCGCCTCGTTTAACACGAGCCATTCATAATGGCCAAGCGCAGTCGATGGAGGGATCTTTTGTCAGTGGCACATGGGCTCAGTTTGGCTGGTGCACTGGCTCTACCGTGTGACTGACCTGTAAACTTCGCTTAACTATCGTGCACCTTTCTCCTTCGTTTTCGTTTCTACTTCTTTCGCAATTACTATACGTACGTACATACAGATCTCGCCACCCTCTCCCTTCCCTTCCCTTCCCTTCCCCCTCACCACTCGCTCTCAGTTCTCACTGTTTCCCTCTCTCTGTTTCGAATAATTCGCGTCAGGCTTTTTAAATTGTTTACCTAACAGCTCACAACGAATATATCGTTTTATATTGTACGAATATAGACTAGAGTTTACTATATTTTATAAGTTGCACAAAGACTTTCTTGTCGTATGTTATCCTGGACATTCGAAAGTGTAAACAATACGTAAAGGTTAGTTTTAAAAATATGGATATCTGTAAAATTTAGTTACGAATAATGGAATATTTATTGAGATATTGATGATACTTTATATAGGTGTTTCCAATGTTTAATCATCTTGTTCTTCAGATTGATTATTGTTAAAATATTAATGGATTTTGAATACATCTTAAAATACACTTTGTATCAGAGTAAAATATTATAGTATAATAAAGTTACGATATCGACTGGTTGATAAATATATATCATTTAAAAATTATGTGCATTATAGAAATTGCGTTGTTTTTAATAATCTTTAATAAACGTAATTTTAACTATGTATAATTAAATAACTGTAAGAACTTTCTGCATCTCTAATTTTGTGACTCTTCTAAAATACTATTTTCACTTACGAGTTAAAAACTGAATTTTCTTTGCTCAAATGTACAAACTTAAAAACATAGCAATTTAGGCATCTGAATGTTTCTTCCGTGTAAAATGTAAGCTATTCCCTTTTTTACGTGTAAACATATACTAAAAAATACAGTTTATTTACTACTATTGTTTTTGTTATTGTAACTCTAATCAAATACTCAATAATTGTTAATGTTTCAAACTGGAGAACTATTTGTTTCCGCAAAATGTAAGCTATATAAATGATATTATTTTTCTACGTCTGCATATTGATTGCTTTTATAATGATTTATTGTTTTTAATACTGTACAATAAATTTACTTTCATAAATTTACAACTTTTTATAAAGTAGAAAATAAATTTTATTAGTCAGTTTATATAAATATTTGCACGTAAAAAATATTCAAGATCGTCGTAAAACAAATTGTATTGTGTAATATTAAAATATAATTTTATTTTTGTGCACTATAACAGTCAACAATTTTTATCCGACCGTAAATACCTTTATATTTTTAATGCATTACATTTTTTTAATTGCCAATACAACTTATCGTACATATTTAGAAATTAAATTATATTTTATTCATATTTGTCACACGAGGGTAGTGTAATTGACGGTTTTAATACGATGTAGTTTTACAGTTTAAATTATTAACTCATTATTTGATATTAATAATTAAAGTATTAAAGTAAGCAAATGTAAAGATGTGTTGTATGCGCTGTTTATTTTATTATTTAGAATATCCGTGTTCTGCATTATTTTTGATTGACATAAATAACTTATTACTTAAATATTTTTTTGTTTGTATTAATTAAATTGAATATTAAATTAATTTGAATATTATAAGTTACAAGGCTTGAAATGTTATTACAATGCTGTTTAATTATAAGAAAAATGAAACTGGAAATAATATTTATATATGTTTTATAACTTGAATAACACAAGCTTACTCGATATAATTTGTAAACCTGTATAGGTAAATAAATTTTTGCCTACCTTTGCTGTCTCCTGTATAAATTACACTTTCCAAATACCCATTTCAACCTTTAAAGTTGAACGATATTTTATTAAACCTTTCCGGTTGCGCAAGCGAAGCGTGAAAATTCTACTCCATCAAATTCAACGCGAGCGGTTTATAAATCACAAAAGGAAGGAGAAAAAATAAAAAAAAAATGTCTTAAATATTCTTGAACCAGCTAGAGAAAAGCCTTAGCTAACTTTTTATAAGACCTTTGTTTACCTTTCCGAAGCAAAGGAGATCCCACTACTAGAATTACGTACACTCACACGGGCTTACGGGCTATACGCATACATACGTGTAGGTATACATTTTTGCGGCAGTCTGTCGAGCGTCGGTTTACTGCGGAGAGGGCGGACGGGTAATGTTTCGCCGTAAAACTTACTTCGGCGGTAGAGCGCACAAACGTGCCTGCCTCTGGACCCCCGCAGACCGGTCGATCCCCACCCCGCGCGAGACGTAATAGCTCGTAAATAGTTACAGCCCTCGACGTTTCCGAAGAGACGTTTCTTACGCGATCGCACTTTCTTCGGTGGGCTTCTTCTTCGTTTCTTTTTCTTTTCCTTTTTTTCTCCTTTCTTTTCTTCTCTTTTTTCCTTTTTACTTTTAGAATTGCAAACCGATTATTGGACGATTTAAAATGATGTCGGTTTCATTTAATGAGGTTTGACAGTGTTTACACAAATTATTTACTTTTTCATAATGCAGAAATTTTTGCAGAAATTTATAGTTTTTTTGTTCATATTAAATATATTGATATCAAAAATTGATTCATTTATTGACTTTTAAACTTTTTTTAAACTTAAAAGTATTATATTATTAAATTTAAAAGATATTCAGTATTATTTAAAAAATAGTAAAATATTATTCATATTAAAAAGTGAAACAATAGTAAAACTAGTTTTAGTAAAGCAAATAGCATTTTTAGAATAATGATGTATGAGCCTGAATAATGGTCTACCTCTACTACTGTATATTATGAATTCATAGTTATCGAAAGCTATACATAATTAAATAATTTTATTTGATAAATAGAACCAAAGTAATAGTATGAATACACTATATAATATCCAATTTTGGTGCAAAAATTCATTGCCTTTTGATAATTCTTGACTATAGCAAGATAAAAACAAAATTGTAACAATAATACATATTGTATTTAAACAGTTTTGTATAATGTACATCGCACACTTTTTTACGTTTTTTATAATAATTTTCATTAATAAATGTACCGCATAATTATTGGTAGACATCTAAATAAATTTAATTATCTTAATAAATTTTAATAAATGTAATTATCTTTAAATTTTTATAGAAGAATATTGAATTGAGTTACTAAATAATATATAAAGACAAAAGAAGTAGCAAAAACATATAAAAGTTCTAAATAGACGCAGATTGTATTGGAAAGCAACGTGACTCTGTAACCAAATGTAAAAAATCAAAATTAAAACGAAAAAGGCAGAGTGTGCAATCAACGCTCACGCTTGCAGGTCTTCACGGTCGAACGAGTTTGGGTAAACTTATAACTATACGCACGATATCTCAAAAATACGGAAAATTTTTATCGCAATGCAACGGATTGAAGCGGCGAGGGTGAATTTATTTATACACATCGATCGTACATGTATCTATCGACATAGTCGTAAGTCGATCGAGCATACACGAATGTAGGTGAATTGGTAGAGAGTGCATATATATTCGATGGATTTTATGCTTATTAATCGTAATGTGCGTCACGACGCCGCAGGAGTCGGTAACCGGGCGCGAGTCCGCGCACCGATACGCGAGGTAGGTCCGGCCATTAAGCGCGTGCGGCGCGATATAACAACGTCACCGAGCAGTATCTCTGTTACGCCTCGGTTGCTCTGGACTGTGGCCGCTCACGCATCGCTTAACATAATCCCCTATCCGAGCGAGCCCCCGGCGCTACATAGATTACGGAACGATACCTCGATGCGCGAGTTGGTGCACGTGTGCACCCAGTGCGTCCTCTCTATGTATGTATATGCGTATACGTGAAGCTCTGGCGTTCGGGGACCGGGATCGTTCCACGAGATACTTTGTTGCCGCGAGGCACCATCCGATCGAGTTCACTTTTCACTTTTTCCAGAGGTGAAACGAGTCGACTCATCCCGTTCCTGGTGCACCAAGTGCATCCGATCGACTTTTCGCTCTTTCGCTGCGCTTTCGGAGCTTCTTATCGCTCGACTTGCGCAAGGCTCGAGGTTTGTTTATGTTTCTCCAAAACTTTATGGGCTACTCGCGTTATCTGTGGCTTTCTTTTTTCCCTCTTACGCCGTTACAGTTTCGACGAAACTTTTTGAGATACGGTCGCCGGCGAGCCTAGGGTTCCCAAAACGAATTTCCTTACTTGTTAAGAGTTCGTTCAATCTCGGGAATTGGAACTCTTACCTCTTCTAAACAACTCAAAAATTTAGATACTTTTGTAACCGATATTGTAAATTTATCTCTGCAGTTTAAATAATTTTCATACATTCAGGTAGTTTCAATATTACTGATTTCACTGTGATTTTCGTATATTTTATCGGGCATTTAAAAACAGTACGTCGAACGAAAAAAATTTCAAGTACGCACGATTTTGTCGAAAAGCGATGGGAATGCTCATGTGTATACACTAGGGGACCGCGCTCTGCTTCTCAGCCCTCGGTTTGCACATTTATTAATTGTACAAAAAATTGTTAATTATTATTTAACGAACGTTTATTTAAAAAAATTTTAAAGGACCATTTATTATAAGTAGCTCAAAAATACAAGTAAATTAGAACTGCTTAAATAACAATATTTAAGGTTTTTTTTGAGGCAGCTTTATTAGTTACTTTCATTTTTTGAACCACTATAGTACATTTCCTGTCTTCTAAATAATGGTTAATAATGTAATACTGCACTTTGTATAACTATATATACTAAACTCTGGCAAATATTTCTGAATACTACATAATCTAGACAATGGACCAAATTCGCACTATTAGATAGTGTTTGGCAGTGTTGTACAGTGTTAGCTACTATGTTTTAAGAACTAAATAAGAAATTTATTAATTTTAAGTACCGGTAGATTTTTAAGCGTTTTAAGAGCATATAATTATAACATGTAAAAACAAATTCATAAATTAATGTATAAGTCAACAGTTTCACTCTTGTATTGAAAAGCCTTGAAAACTGCTACTTTATGCTCTCTCTTTCATCCCTTCCCCGACCCTCCTGAAAATGTGGTTTGGATGGAGGAGGGACGGAGAAAGAACGAAGGAGAACGGAAAAGTATACAAATAACGAGTAAAATTAACTAAAGTATGCGGAAGAGCATAAAAATTAATAAAGATATTGATAAATTGAAGGCTCTTAAATAAATTTCAGTTTTGTTACTTTTTCCTATACTTTAATTAAAAATGTATTAATATATAACCAATATTTATATGTATTAAAGGTAAACGTAGTTGAAGAACACTTACATTCCCAGTAGAATGTAAGCATTCTTTAAATAAATTATGTAAGATTAAACAAAATGAATAATTTGCACCATCATTTAAGTTAATAAACGTAATGTTTAAGGGTATCATTAAACGAATTCCGTTAAAAATACGCTTCACCGTAACGATTCTAGGCGTGATAGAAGGAAAACTCTTGAAACACAAAGTGAATAAAGTGGCAACCGAAGAACTCTTAGGCCAATGAAAGCGAGCGATTCGTTCAGATATAATTCCATCTCTCTCATTATCTAGTGTCGGTGGCCATTCTTCACAGCAGCGCTTTTAGAATTCGGGTAGCCGGATGAAAAGAAAGAGATGATACAAAAAGAGGAAAACCAAGGGAGGAAAGGGAGAGAGAGAGAAAGAGAGAGGGAACGAGGAGCGTAATGTCGGATAGAGAAGAAGATAGAAGTGTAGGAAAGTGAACCGCGAACGACCTGCCATTTTTCACGGCATCTTCGTGCAGCATTAATCAAACTTGAGCATCCCGCGAGCCTCTCGGACCCTTCCCCCTTGAGACAAGATATAATAACTTCGCGGCTGCTCATACTTTTTTTTGGTTCTCTCTAACCTTTTCTTTTCTCTTTTTTTTTTAGGTAACATCTTGTGGACCAAGTTAAGCCACTTGTGACTAACGTGGAAGCGAAGTCTCGTTTCTCTATCTGGATCGTCCCAATTATCGATAATAGATCGGGATAAATCGAACTTAGATACTCCAATAACAGCCTCAATACGCTTGGCTTTCTCCTCGCTACTACTAGTCGATGAATTACATAAAATTTACACACAATTTCACCTTAATTTACATAATTTATATAATCTGTCTAATTTATCGAAACAGATAAAATAATAATGATACTTTGTTCTCTTTATATATCAAATCCTCGAATCGATTAATGTTATTTTACATGTTAAAATAATAAAAAAATGTATATAAACGAGACTGAAATGAATCTGTTTAATAAATTTTTAGTTTATAGTGAGGTCGTCGATTCAATTCTAAATGTAAATGTTAACTTAAATTCGTATGAAAAAGGACTTTAACCTGACATATGCGCCAAAGGATTTTAAAAATGTCATGCAATATTAAATGTACTTTATTTTCTTTTGAAATATGATGGTACTACTTGATATCAATTTCTTACACTGACTTGAAAAATGTGTCATAAAAATGGACTTCTATAAGTATCGTAAATTTCACATTTCATATAATTTGATTACTTCTTGCGACCTCGGTAAAAAAATTATGAGTTATAATTTAATAAAAATATTATAATTATATACATGTATACCCTTTTTGATCGAAATATAAAGAACGCCCCGATAATAATGTTGTAAATAACTATTATTTGAAAGAATAAACACAATAAAGATGTTTGATCAATTATCAAGATAAGAGACATAAATTAAAATTTCATGGATTTGATTATATTTAGATATATTTGATTGCGCATACCTATAGTGTATCAGTAACAATTAATGATAAATAATTTCTAATATTATACATTACATATTCAATTCCATAAGTTTCAATATTCATTAATTATTGATCAAATTATAAACGAATTATTTATTATGCATGCTTTCATCTTTCATGCGCAACAAATCTATTCTAAAATATACTTCCTGTTATTGATCTATCCCGATCTAATGATAAAGAATCAAAGAATATTTCAAAGTTAGTAAGAAAATAACTTACACACCCAGTTATAAGTACCTTGTAATGTGTCCCCGTTTTCAACGAAGGAAATTTAGAACCACTAAAAATATCCTATTGATTGGCTTGGTATATCGGTCATTCTGTATAGTTTGCGAAATACTTGAAAAATATTTTTCGTACATTTTATTTTGTAATAAAAATTGTTTTCGTCATTAAATTTGACACTTACTTGGTAATCTTAAAATACCGTAAACATTGAAAGCATTATATATTGCTCCTTTAAATAGGTTAGAGGCAGTGTTAGATTTTTGATATTAATATTAAAATTGATCTTAAAAATAATAATTGTATAAAAAATTAATAACTTTATCAAATTAATAGCAAGTCAAATGACAACGTGCCACTCTTTTGTAATTTTTCGATCGAGTATTTCGCTAACTACTTTCTTTTTAACCGATGTAAATGTGACGCATTGCCCGATTTCACAAACAGTCCACAACGAAGAGAACACATTCACATCGTCTTACAAAGCCGTAATCTCGTTCGCAATGGTAAGAAGAGAGTGACCTGCTCTCTTCCCACTACGAAGACCATGGAGTACCGTAGAGGTAAGTAGTGACGCTCAACGTCCAGTCAGGCATTGTTCCATTGACGGGAATGAGTAAGTAACCCTAAATGCGACAGAATTCACTATATTATTACATAGTCATTACTGTATACGAATATAATACGTAAAATATGCACATTAATGTTTTACTTATAAAATACGTTTAAATAATATACTTTAGAATTATTTTAAATAGTACTGATTTGATATTAAAAGAGTTTATTATTACTGTCAATTTTACTGCGGGAAACACTATTTGTAGTGGTTATTGTGAAAAGTAGGAGGTTATCAAGATAGTAAATTATCTTTTCGAAAAAATGTCAGACTAACCAGTTTCAGTGACGGCGGCACGCAGCTCACTCAATTCGCAGCCTGGGGAACGTAAGGCGGCATGTACGGCCCGGTCAGGATGTACTGCGCAGCGACGACCATCAGCTGCGGCGCACTCCACCTGATGATGTACGAGCTTCCTGAAACAGAAAATGCATTTCGCGTGTTTACCCAAGACCGTTCTATCTTTTCGTGCGGCTCCTATTTGGCCGGCGTGAGTCGAGGGGGAATCCGTGTCTGGCCGACGGAACAAAAGAAACAAAGAGAGAAAGACAGAGGGGCAATTGGATTGAGAAAGTGACGTCGAGAAGGCAGGTGAACGCACAGATGTAACAAAGTTCCTTCCGGCTAAAATGATCGTAAAAATTTTTACAGCATGCGTATCTTCGTCGAGTAAAATTATTGAAGAAAATATTCGTATGCATACGCGATGGTATATGTGTATTCTGATGTGTCGCGTGTTATCCTGTGAAACTTTCCTGGGTATAGTGAAGGAACGATCTGTGACGTGTACAGTAATATTATGGGATACGAGGTAAAAATTTTAAGCACTTAATGCATATAAATTTAAATAATAACGTACAAATTATAATTATGTTTATCGAAAGAATTTTAAAATATATCTTTTTATTATTATTATTATATATTTTTCCTTCAAGCATAAATATTTTTATAGAGACTACTTATAAATATAAAATGGTTTTCGTTATATAGTAACATTATTATTTGACAGCATTTCCATTTTATTTTTAATATAATCCGAAGCAATTCTTTACAAAAATATAAGAACTTCAGTAGTAACTTTGAACTCTTTTAAATTAAAGTACGGATTGCATTTAATTGTTATATATCGAGTCAAAGAATAAACATCAGGAGGTGGATACTCGAGATGAAATTTCTATTGAATCTTCGTAGTATTTATTTATGTTACCAAGAGGATAATAATTCTATTCTATAAATATTTATTAATGGAAGTTAAACAATTTGTCTTAAGTTAAATATCGTATATTAAATTAAATAAATATGTCAACTGATACTACTGTATGTAACATATATAATTACTTATAGATAGAATAAAGTTGTAATTAATTTGATTTATCCATAAATGTTTTCCTTATAAAAATGAAATAAATGGACAACCACCTGCATAAAATATAATTGGTTTTGTAAGATGAAGATAGGTAAATACGCACTTATGCGTCTACCTCACGTTCACACTTGGTATACAAATACGCGCTATTCATTTTAATTTGGTTACACGTGTAAATCTTAAAGATAAGTCAGTCTACAGATTTAAAAATATCAGTTTAAATATCTTATACGGATTGTATACGGAGCAACAGTGCGAAAAACATAGGGCGACGAAGGGTTGGTTTTCGTTAAAAGGAATTTATACCACCGAGCCGCATCGTTCTCACGGGTCCACGAAGCTACGAAAGCCTTTACATATAGAAATGTCAAGGAGTTGCGGCGCATGGTTGCTTTTCGGAATATACACTTGTCCGTGCACCGGCGCTTGCATAAAGCCTCTAGAGAAAAGAGACGCGAACGCGGAGATACATGCATAACCCGCGTGGTTGCTTCGAAAATCGAAGAGTATGCGCGCGAAGAAAGGAGAAAAAGGAAATAAACAGTTCTCGAGAAGAAAGATCAAATGTGTATAATTGAAAAGAAAGTGGTCATTTATTTCCTGTAAATTATTCTTTATCATTCTATTTTCAAGGAGTGTTTTTGGAAACGGTATTTATATGTACTTTAGAATAGTATGTATAACTATTTTATTAATATGTAAATTGTCATTGAAATAGATATATAATGAATTATCTTCTAAAGTTATTGTACAATTCATCAGCACTCAAGTAAAAGTAAACAAAAGTTAAATCTGCGCGCTATTTGGTGTTACGATTATTTTTGAACAATCGATCATCAACGTAAAAATGACACAGGTAGTAAGATAAAAAATGTTGTCGATTCATCTATAAATATTATGTCGTTATTTATCTTCATTTTTCTGAAACACCTGATATACACCTCAGGTTTAACCTAGGTTCACCACGGTAATTCTTAGAAGAAAATTTTCTTCGCGTGTAACTATACAAGTTAAAGTATTAGTTATTTCAAAATTGAAAAAGGAAAAGATAAATGAAAGAAAACAAGTGCACTTAAGTTTGCGCTGCAATGGATGGATGACGAAGGCGTCGCGCGCGCGCGCACAATCCTAAGTGAAAAATCTCGCGAGCTCAATACTGTTTACAGCGACAAGTTAAATCGTGCTGAATTTTCGGTTCAAGCGCGTGGGTGCACTTTACGCCCCCTCCCTCCTCACTCGCATTCCCAAGCGTAGCGGAAGCCCGCGTTAAATTCCGTCAAGCGAATGGAAATCCGATGGCGGCGTGGATGCGCGCATCCTCTGCACCGTGTATAACTTGAGAGCTCACTTTTACAGTTGACGAGTCGCCGTGTTTAATTGGCCACCTCTACCTCATACGACGCTTTAATTTTCTGTGTTTGCGTCTTCACCAAAAGGAGAAAAGATTGCACGGATTCTATACGCAAGAGTGCAACGGAGAACCTCCACGTAAAAAATATTTGGTTGTGAAAGAGATTTCCATGTAATGGGTAGATAAAGAGATGAAAAGAGACGGTAGATGAAAGGATAATTAAATATTTTTAGATTAACGTCGCTTCTTTCCTTTTCTTTTTCCTGCTCCGTACCGTCTGCTTATTTATGTTTACTCGTATATTCTTTAAGCATGATAGTGTGTTAAAAAAGCCACGTTACATTTAAATATAAATAAGTAGTTATTTTTAAATAAAGTGCTTTTTCCCCAGTCTTATAATTTATACCTATGTAATTATTTCAGCAAATTAAATTCAGTTAATTTATACATCCATTTTCATCTGCTGTAAGAAGTGACTTTATGATACTTAAAATTTAACAATACTTCGAGGTTACGATGAAATATATTTAATTTCAAAAAGCTTTCGATACCTAGGTGTCAGACCAAATTGTTGTACAATGAATAATTTGTGCTTCAAAAATCACACTATAAAGAAAATAGAGATAAAAACCTCTTTTAATAAATTATATGTAAAAGCTTATGAATCTAAATGTAATATTTTAATATATTTTAATACACAAAAAGTGATGTTAAAGTGATCCCTAATATTATCAATGTTTGTTCTTGCAAAAAATTATGTTGTCTAAAGTAACGTGCTTATTAAATTTTACATAAAGATGATTATAGTTGAATTCAGATATAGTTTATTATATTATTATGGTATAAAAAGAAAATCATTAATTTAACGATGGAATAGAAAAAAGCTTGATAACGAGGTTTTTGTTCTCACCTGTCGATATATTCTAGCGAAGTCATTAACAACGTAACAAGTAGAAAAGCTAATGAACTCCCAATCTTATCTTACGTAAGAAAATAAAATAATTAAAAATTGAGTGTGGCAATGAGGTATTCGGATAACAAAGTTCTAAATAATTTGCTTAATAGTCGACTCGAAGTGTAAAAATGAAACTTAACGTTCGATGTAATTTTAATAGCAAAATATAAATTGCACTTGTGTGTTTAAACTAGCGAGAGTAATCTTCTTAAAAACATCAGGCAAAAATGAAAGAAATTGCAAAGGCAAAGAGCTCCACAGGCTAGAGATATAAGAGGAAGGTTCATGTATACGATATAGGTTCTCGACAGATAAGCGGATAAACGTGAAGGTATATAAGGAGGAGAGATGGAGAATGATAGAGAAAGAGAGCGAGAGAGAGAGAGTGAGAGAGGAGGCGTAACTGTTGCTTTAATGTGAAAGACTCGCGAGGCATTTCACGACAGTAGATGGGAAGGGGACGCGCCATTCGACGCGCAATAATTGCTTCTTTAGCGCTCAGACTGACGTTGCAAGCATGCACGCCTAGCTTTTATTTTACACGCGAATTATTTCCTAAGAGTAGTCGCTTCAACCCGCTGTCTCCCTATCTTTCCTCTCACCGATTTCTCGCATTTAACTGCCTCGATACCCTTTCGTTGGTATGAATGTACATATACGACCGTGCGTACCACGTGCTCGTTTATATCTCGTTTAAGAAATGAAGAGGACCATATATATACTGCACTTTAACCCTTCATTTTATCCGCGGTCTATGATATAACATCGTCTATCTAATCTTTTTTTTTCGTCTAACGACGCTACGAGCTAGAAAACTGTTTTTATAATCAGAATTAAAGTTTATTTTTTGACCAAAATTTTGTAAATTTTAAAGAAAAATTCCTCCACGGTTATTTTACTTAGCGTTATTAACGCAAGAATAAATTACACTTGACTGACTATATATAAGAATTATTTTTTTAACAAGAAAATACATAATGTAAACATAGGTTTTATTATCATAGTTTTTTTTCTTTATCAGGTATAGTTACAGTTTATTTATAAATAATATTCTACATTTTTAGAGAACAGGTAAACTTAGGAAAAGGTAATCGAAAAATAAAACTTGTGAATTTAAGTTAGAAAGAAAATAAAAAAAGTTTTCTGTAAATGTTACCCAATGGAATATACAGTGTATATAAGTAGTCACATTTCAAATTTTTATTTTAAAAATTTTAAGTTTCACACAGGTAAAATCCCTGCGAGCTAACAACTTAACAAGCACAATTAACTGATGCACGAGAGAGTATGCATACACATGCGTACGTGTATAAATGAAAAATATTTTAAAAATTCTATTTCCCTGGTAAAACGAGATTTAACCCTTATTAACATAATCTTGTTTTCTCAGTATAATAAGTGTATTTATATGAATTTGTTCAGACAATGATTACCATATAACATTGTCGTTTCTTCTTATTTGAAACAGTTCGCGGCCACTCGAAATATGAAATTCCGATTAGTGAGTGGCGCTGTATACTTTTCGAAATGGGATTGCGATCTTTTAAATCGAATGTATATAACTGTATATATATACATTTAAAAGAAGTGTATAGACGTATGTGCGTGTGTGCGTAGGTATGATATCTTGTCACTTAACGAAGTGTATTATATTCGTACATACCTGTGATTAAATTAGAAATGTTAATCAAAAAGCCGAAATGGGTGAATTTAATAATCCACGACAATCGCCATGGCGCACGCACACGCACCGAGCGTTAACGCGCTTCCTCTACCCCCGGGTGGTTCTATGGGGAGGTAGCGTACGAATTATGATTATGAGACCGGTTTCCGCGGCTCTGTACTCTCGCGCGCTCTCGCATATATCGAATGCTTCCCTAATTAATTACGAGATTCCGCGCTGAAGCGGCAAGAGAGCCTATGTATAGGACCAACCACGGTATACAAGCACAATTTTCCGAAGCGCGCAATATGTGCCGACTCTCTATCTATCTGTCCATCCTACTCTTGGGAAACATATACACCCCCCCCCATCCCCCCTTATCTCTCTCTCTCTCTCTCTCCCCCCTCGTGCTTCCCCTACTTTCTCTTCTCGGCGTATTATCATTTGCCAACAAATGCTTACTTCGTAACAGCTACATGGAGCGGACGAGGACACAAAAATGTTATCGCGCGTTGTACCTGGTGGAGCCTGGCTGCTTACCGTGCGCATCACCCTCGGATCGTTGCGTGAAAATTCAATTGGCTAATGGAAATTCCTGGTGAGTCGCGCAAAGCCCGTCGTGCAAAATTGACAAATTCAACTACACTCGATTAAAGCTCGTTCATAACTTACGTTTATGACAATGTCACAACGAAAGTGCAAGTGTGTCAAACGTTCGATGGAATTCGACAGCTAAAGTATGTATATATACGTATCGTTGCATTCAGAACTTCATTATCATATTTATTATTTAATTGTCTCATTAATTATGTCTTGCATTCGATAGTTACTTTTGTGTTCAATTAATCTGATAAAGATAGTTGTATTAAAATTAGGTCTAGTTGAATTGAACTTCACGCACTTAAAGAATCCATTAACAGTTGCAATATTTCACGATTAAATTTATAATTAAAGTTTGACAGAGGTACACAGAAAGAAAGGAATATTTCTGTCAATCGAGATTTCTTAATTGTTAAGATGTGATGACTTAAATATGAGTAAATGAATATTTCTTTACATTTGAGTATTATTTAAATTGGTTTTTAACTGTTGAACCTTTATTCGTTTCTATTTTACAAAACTCTTACAGGGGATGTCGGACCCAGAAAATTAAAAAACGCCGAAAGTCAAGCCCTTAGGTATGTTTTAAATAATATACCCAAATTTAGTCCAGATTTTTAAATCCATAATTTGATCACGATGTTTGAGTTGAAAGATTATGCTTTTTTTGACTAATAATTGCCGATCAAACAATGTTTACTCAATTATTATTTAAGTAATGTTTTTTCATTAAAAAATCAGAACGTCAAGCCTTATTTCCTTATGTTTTCATCTATCCGTATGAATTTTGTTCAGATTTTTAATGCAATATTTTAGATATAATTTTTGGGTTGAACGGTGCTGATTCCTGTAATTTAAGTCCGACATGCCGTTAAGTTAACGATGTAAGTGTTAATATCGAAGAAATATAATTTTATTACAAGTCAATATCAACTTCCAAAAACAAATGCACGATTTCTTTATGACCAATCAAATAATTTTTGCTCTGAGTGAATAATTAATTTTAAATAAACACTTTTTACCTATACAGCCACGAGTAAAGGATACACTGTCAAAATAAGTGTCACGCGGCTCGACTGTATTCACTGTGATCGAAAAATAAAAATGTAAACAGTCGAAGAATTTTTGTAGCGTGAAGTTTGATCGGTGAACGAACGAACTAATCGTCGGGCCATTAATAACAATATCAAGGACAGAGTCAGAAAGTAAGTGAGAACGACAGAATGACAAGGAGTATAGGTATAGGTAGGTGTAGGTATATACTGGGTAAATATATAGAGTGCGTCTAGTTCGGCTCTCCTCGTTCCTTCCTCTTCCCCAGAGTAAAAGTTATTCGTCTCGGCTGTAGCTGTAGCGAGAGAGAAGCCGCGCTCGATCCATTAATTATACCACTCGCGCGAGATTAGGTTATCCCGAAGCATATACCAGCGCCATAAGCGCCACCGCGCTGCGACATTTCTCCCTTATGTACACAATCCCTGTATGTATAAATGTGTGTCAGTCTACGGCTGTTTATACCTGTGTGTGTATATAAACCAGCTGAAGCTTACCCCAGTAGCGCGTCGCGAGCCCCCGCGTCTCAGGAAAGTTTCAGCACTCTCGGGGACCGTCTTCCCCATAAGTGCGTGGCCATTGTAGCGACCCGCTCTATTGCGATTTACTGCGACAACCCGAGCAGGTAAGCCCCCGGCTAGAACTTTGTTGGGCTCTCCTGCCGCCTCTCTCCTATATTATACCCCTCCTCCCTTCTCACTACCTCTCACTCCCTCTCACTCTCTACTTCAAGGTACACAAAGCTTTATAACAATAACGCGGAAAGCGCAATTCAGCCGCTCGCGATTACGAATCTGCCAGCATTCCCTTGGCTGAAATAGCCGATTAGTCAGCACGGTACTATTTCAAACTCTTTCCTTCTGCTAAGAGGCTTGAGCGACGGTTGAGCGCTGAACTTTCAAGAAACATGGACCACTTTCGACAAAGACACTACCAGTCGTTTAAACTTCTTAATTTTTACCCTTACCGTTCGCTGTTTCTATTAAAATATATTATTTTTTAATAGCAATTTAATATTTTGTTCTTAAATTTTGTGATCAAATATATATGTATACCTATACAATCTATTTATTATTCTTAATAGTTAACAATTAATCGTTAACATTCAAGAAACACGAGTTGAATAAAAATTAATGTGCGCGGTGATTTATAATAAATGCACTAATTCTTTAAGGCAAATATTCTTTTGTCTCAATATAAATACTGTAAAAAAAGTATAAAGAATAATTATTCTAGCATTGTTAAGAATGTAATTATTATTTTTGCCAGCTTTGAGTGATTGTTTCTCATTTCAGAGCGTTGTGTGCTTTAGTTAAGATTAAGTTTATTTAAGATAAATCTAAAATAAAATATGTTGACGGGAAACGTAGCGCAGTAAAGTCAATCAATTCCGAAACATAGTTACCTTATACATTTATTATAAGACATGGAACGTTAGTTCATAACATTTATAGATAGCAGTGATCAATTTAAATGTTTAAAAAAATTAAAAATTTATATTTTGCTGAAATTAAAATATAATAAATAATTCTACTAGAAAATATAAGATGAATGTTTAAACAATAATAAAATTGTATTAAAATAGATCATAAATAATTCATCAGATTGATTGAATCGACTCTTGAAACTTTCGTACCACCGCGGCATAATGTTACGAAGAGTTTGAAATCATCGTCAAAGTTTTCTTTGACGAAACGGAACGCCTTTCTTTTGTAAACTGCGTGGTATGAGGCAGCAAGCCCATTCGTATTTCGGTGTATTCTATAAACCCTTTGAAAAATACCTCTAAATTGAAGGCAATATAAAGTATACAATTTTCGGGAATGTAACCCTCCCTTAAAAAAAAAACTTTAAAACTCATTTTTCTTATACGTGCACATTGCCGCTAACTTTTTCTTATGTTGTTTACTTAAAATTTTCCTGCTATACACGTGACCATAAATCTTATAGTAAAGAATATAATACGTTATTTGCAAAAGAACTATGTTTAAATTATTAGTTGACAAATATTTAATACTTGATGATGATTATGTAGTTGTTTTTCACCCTTCATTGTTGATTTAAAAAAGTAAAAGCATCATTGTTCAATTTCTTACGATGAGACTATTATCAGTTTAATAAGCCTGAAAAGGTTAACGAATTTTGCCATCAAAGCGTTACATATAACGTAAACATGAATTTTTTTATTTATTTAAACTTGAAAAACCTAACTGGTTCTCAAGAAATTGAAAAATAATACTTTTATTTTTAAAATTTATACTTAACTTTTGTAATTTTATCATATTGTAATTAAAATCTAGAATACTGAAGTATTAATGATAATCATAATCATTTTAAAAATAAATTCACTAAAAGTTTGTTATTCTTAATAAATACAAGTTTACTTCTAACATTTTATTATTTTATACTTATTCATATGAAATATCTCAACTATGAATTTTCTCATGTTTGGAAGGATTAACACGTAGATTGAGAAAACTAATGAATAAATGTACAATTGCAAATTATAAGAAAATATATATTTATCGTTTACTGCTTGTATTAACCAATTTGTTTTACATTTATGATGAAAAAAAACCTTGTCCTCAATATTTCAACATAAATGAAAAAGTTTACTGAATCGATTTTTTAACCAGTATATATGTATATATATACACATTTATTATTTGATAAATTTTAATATAACTGAAAAAAATAAGTTTACATACGTTGCTGCTTACAAACAACAGTTAAACAATAAATTGTTATTCAAATCGAAGCGTTCTATTGACCATTAAATTTGGAGATTCGATTCTATTTGCGTACACCTAATCCTCTTTTGTTAATGCAATGTATTTGGGGATTTTGCGGGAAATGGTTTAAACCAAATTGCTATACCTGTATTTAGTCGAACTATTTACATTTGTTTTCAATAACTTTTCACGTGCCTTTCAAATTTATGTAACATACAATATTATCGAGTTAATTTTGTTAAGAATGTAGTCTAATAATTAAAGAGTTAAATTGATTTTAATGTAATGGTTCATTAATATAAAGTTCGTTTATATAAAATATTTTTTGTTTATTCTATTAATTTACTAACAACGTATAATACTTCTGTTACATACGTTTTATTTTCTAAAAATACAGAGAAAGAGTTCTCATATATATTTTAACACTATATGAAATTAAAATTTTTTAGTCCATATTACAACTAAATAACTAGAGATAATAAATAATTATTCATACCTAAAATGTATTCTTGCAAATGTATACATAATATAATATAAATGTGTATAATATATATATAAATGTATATATAATATAATATTATAACAAATTTTAATATTCTGACATATTAGTCAACCTCAATTTATACTAAAAATTCTGTAACTGTTGATTCGTTTATTCAGTTTTGTACTCATAATTTTACACTTTGTCAAGGTTTACAGACGCAACGATTAAATATTTCGATAAGTTAATATTAATATTAAATATTAATAATGCGATATTAGATGAACTAAACAAACGTGGTAGCGAGTCTTCCTTTAAGGATGAATTATAGTAGTTTATGATCCCCTCATTAATTTATCAACGTCTACAATATTGTCAAGTTTTTAACAGTATCTTTCTTTAGCATATGCTTACACATTTTTCTTCAGAATCCTCCATGTATCATAGTGAGACGATCTGAGTCCCGTTGAGGCAGTCGGAATTTATGTCTTTTAGGGATACAGATAAACAGCCTTATACAGCCCTAACGTTTTATGCCTTTCGGCTATTATTGCTCCAGCGGTTTAAGGTAAACGGGGATAAAGAACCGACTCTTTTTCTCCTTCGCGCCATTTCGTTATTACGCTCGACTTAATCCTCGACAGCTTCAGCGAAAATGAGATAACCGATCTGATCGACCGCGCTAACAGATCGCGCGTTAACGTAACGTCTTTACGATGGGACAATGAAAATGTTTAATTTATGTCTCCGATAAAAATTAATGCATCTATTTTATTTCTTTTAGGTACATTGTGAAATAAATTGTGTAGCTGCAAATATTACATTTTTAGTTTTATTCCCTTACTATTGATTATTTACTATTTCAAACTGTATCTTTATTAAAATATGAATTTTTCATGTATTCTTAACATTTTTATTAAGAATAGCTATTTATCCTTTGATTACGCTGAAGTATTAGATGAATAAAAAAATGTCTTATTTATTTTTATTTATCATTGTATTTTAATTAGTTTAAACAATTTAGAATACTGAAGTATTAATGATAATCATAATCATTTTAAAATAAATTCACTAAAGTTTGTTATTCTTAATAAATACAAGTTTACTTCTAACATTTTTATTATTTTATACTTATTCATATGAATATCTCAACTATGAATTTTCTCATTTTGGAAGGATTAACACGTAGATTGAGAAAACTAATGAATAAATGTACAATTGCAAATTATAAGAAAATATATATTTATCGTTTACTGCTTGTATTAACCAATTTGTTTTACATTTATGATGAAAAAAAACTTGTCTTCAATATCTCAACATAAATGAAACAGTTTACTGAATCGATTTTTTAACCAGTATATATGTATATATATACACATTTATTATTTGATAAATTTTAATATAACTGAAAAAAATAAGTTTACATACGTTGCTGCTTACAAACAACAGTTAAACAATAAATTGTTTATTCAAATCGAAGCGTTCTATTGACCATTAAATTTGGAGATTCGATTCTATTTGCGTACACCTAATCCTCTTTTGTTAATGCAATGTATTTGGGGATTTTGCGGGAAATGGTTTAAACCAAATTGCTATACCTGTATTTAGTCGAACTATTTACATTTGTTTTCAATAACTTTTCACGTGCCTTTCAAATTTATGTAACATACAATATTATCGAGTTAATTTTGTTAAGAATGTAGTCTAATAATTAAAGAGTTAAATTGATTTTAATGTAATGGTTCATTAATATAAAGTTCGTTTATATAAAATATTTTTTGTTTATTCTATTAATTTACTAACAACGTATAATACTTCTGTTACATACGTTTTATTTTCTAAAAATACAGAGAAAGCGTTTTCATATATTTTAACACTATATGAAATTAAAATTTTTTAGTCCATATTACAACTAAATAACTAGAGATAATAAATAATTATTCATACCTAAGATGTATTCTTGCAAATGTATACATAATATAATATAAATGTATAATATATATAAATGTATATATAATATAATATTATAACAAATTTTAATGTTCTGACATATTAGTTAACCTCAATTTAAACTAGAAATTCTGTAACTGTTGATTCGTTTATTCAGTTTTCTATTCATAATTTTACACTTTGTCAAGGTTTACAGATTAAATATTTCGATAAGTTAATATTAATATTAAATATTAATAATGCGATATTAGATGAACTAAACAAACGTGGTAGCGAGTCTTCCTTTAAGGATGAATTATAGTAGTTTATGATCCCCTCATTAATTTATCAACGTCTACAATATTGTCAAGTTTTTAACAGTATCTTTCTTTAGCATATGCTTACACATTTTTCTTCAGAATCCTCCATGTATCATAGTGAGACGATCTGAGTCCCGTTGAGGCAGTCGGAATTTATGTCTTTTAGGGATACAGATAAACAGCCTTATACAGCCCTAACGTTTTATGCCTTTCGGCTATTATTGCTCCAGCGGTTTAAGGTAAACGGGGATAAAGAACCGACTCTTTTTCTCCTTCGCGCCATTTCGTTATTACGCTCGACTTAATCCTCGACAGCTTCAGCGAAAATGAGATAACCGATCTGATCGACCGCGCTAACAGATCGCGCGTTAACGTAACGTCTTTACGATGGGACAATGAAAATGTTTAATTTATGTCTCCGATAAAAATTAATGCATCTATTTTATTTCTTTTAGGTACATTGTGAAATAAATTGTATAGCTGCAAATATTACATTTTTAGTTTTATTCCCTTACTATTGATTATTTACTATTTCAAACTGTATCTTTATTAAAATATGAATTTTTCATGTATTCTTAACATTTTTATTAAGAATAGCTATTTATCCTTTGATTACGCTGAAGTATTAGATGAATAAAAAAATGTCTTATTTATTTTTATTTATCATTGTATTTTAATTAGTTTAAACAATTTTATGACTATGAATCACAGTTATTGTTCGTCAAATGGGTAACATTTATAAAAAAAACGTTTTATAAATGCATCTATGTCTATTAGGATGTGATTTTCAACAATTGCAAAGTTCGAAGATACTGTAATGTTCGCGAAGTGTTAATGTTTAATGAAAATATACGAGTTCATAAATTTGTTTGGCATTCTCGCACGACACCGTTAGTGAATACCTTCTTGATAAATGATACATGGTACGTATACTAAAACCTACATTATTTTTCTTCATAAACTCATTTTATGCTAATATAATTAGGCGATTTTATACATGCGTCTATTTCACACGATTATCAATGATCACGCCTTTAAATAATAAAATTCTTCGCGCATTGGTTCATCGCGGTTGCCAAATAGATCAAACGAAGATACAACGATTTATGACTCGACGAGTTTTAAATATATGTACATAAATGTACATGTACATCGATGGAAAAAGGCTTAAAGAGGCTTAGAAAAAGGTAAATACGATGCTGAATAAAACGTGTAATATAATATTTGGTTGGAAAGGGTAATTTATAATGCACGTGTACATTGTTGCCGAAGGAAAACCTCGATAGAAAATGTAAAAAATCCGATTGATTAAAATCAGGTAGATAGAATCGTGTGTCGGATGAGATACAATAGGAAATACAACCTTTGCAGCAGCGCAACCTTTCATCGAGAAAGTACGGGGTACCGGCGGAGCCCTATAATCATAAGTAGATATTCAGGCGGTGTGTACTCATGGGAAATTCGGCGCCGAGGATAAATTTGATATCCTGCGTGAATAGCGAGCCATATACATGTATATACCTATATATATGGGAGATTCCATGTGAAGTGATCCAGGTAAAAAATAGAATATTGTTTTAATGTATGGAATCAGTAGAAAACTACTTGAATAGAGTGTAGCTAAATTTTTAGACCTAAATTTCAATTAGTACCAGAGCTGTAACCAATCAAAAAATCGAATTTTTTTAAAAAAATGATTTATTGGCCATGTTTATCACTTAATAACTCAAAATCTCACAATTTTTTCTTATATACATTAAATTTGAAAAAGTTTATTAATTTCAAGAAGAATCAGTTGAAATATTTCATTTATATTATTTTTAAACTTTGAATATAGTTATAATCAATAAAAACCTTTATAGTAAAAAAAAGGGTTGTACGATCAAAAATATTTTATCAATCCAAGAATCTAATTCATCGATGATTAATTACCTTCAAAATGGTGCAAAGTTTGAGTGCGGCAGAGCATTTCAGACAAAGTTATGGTGTTTTTAGGCAAATTTCTTAAAAAAAGAGAGCGAATGCATTTTATGAAAAAAACAGACTAACCGTATACTTGCATTCAAACAATATGGCATTATTATTCCTCAGTATTACTAAAATATACTATTTATTGTTAGTTACTGATACTTTTATTTAGTTGTTATTTAAGTCTGATACTTTTAGTTATACCTGTTATATAATTGAATTTATTGGAATTATAAAAAGTTTCAGGTATTTATCCAATTATATAACAGGTATAACTGCTTATACCTACTGCTTTGTGTTTGTAAGCAGCTTAGAGATTGAAAAGTATCAGTAACTAACATTAAATAGTATATTTTAGTATTATTGAAGAATATTAGTGCCATGTTGTTTGAATGCAAGTATACGGTTACTCTGTTTTTTTCATAAAATGCATTCGCTCTCTTTTTTTAAGAAATTTGCCTAAAAACACCATAACTTTGTCTGAAATGCTCTGCCGCACTCAAACTTTGCATCATTTTGAAGGTAATTAATCATCGATGAATTAGATTCTTGGATGGATAAAATATTTTTGATCGTACAACCTCTTTTTTTTACTATAAAGGTTTTTATTAATTATAACTATATTCAATGTGTTAAACTAATATAAATGAAATATTTCAACAGATTCTTCTTGAAATTTATAAACTTTTTCAAATTTAATGTATATAAGAAAAAATTGTTAGATTTTGAGTTATGTAGTGATAAAAATGGCCAATAAATCATTTTTTTAAAAAAATTCGATTTTTTGATTGGTTACAGCTCTGGTACTAATTGAAATTTAGGTCTAAAAATTTAGCTACACTCTATTCAAGTAGTTTTCTACTGATTCCATACATTAAAACAAAATTCTATTTTTTACCTGGATCACTTCACATGGAATCTCCCATATGTATATACCTACATCTATATCTCTATAGGTGGGTTTGCACCTGTGTGTGTGTATGTGTGAGTGCATGCGCAGAGGAGCGCATCAACGTACACTACACACTCGCACCCGGGTTTCGCAGTCATTGCGAATGCAACGATACCTCAAGCTGTTTCGCGCTGACTTACCGGCAGAGGGTCGACGGCAAGAGCTGGCTGTATTTTTTTTTACGAGACGCAATAAAGCCTAGGTATGAATTTCAGAGGCACGATCGCATTTGTCTGCGTGCGCAACGCGTGTACGTGTGGTTTTAAGACTGTCCCCTCTTCGTCTCGATGTTTCCTCGCGCAATATGCGCGAGTGCGGATGTATCGTGTATATATATACGCGAGGGCTTCCACTTCAAGCGGTTCAGTTACAAGATAGTCATCTTTCAAATTTTTCGGGTATAAAATTATCTACTAAAAAGAATGTAAAAGAGCCTTAGTTATTTACGGGACTGTAGAACGCTCATTTATATGCTTCTATATTTTATATTATTTATTTCGATTTTTTACCTTCTTTATCACTGCACTTTAGTTAATATTAACATATTATAGAAGCTTTACTTTAACATCGTAAGAGTGTAATATTTTGCATCTTTTCATTTTGAGTTTATGCTTTTAATTTTTATCCAATATACGCGTGTAAATTATATATAACTTTTCTACCACATATTACCTTTTTGAAATACTTTTCCTTTTCATTTCTTTATAAACGTTATTGTTTTCATATCGTGCCTTTGTTGCGCAAATTATTTTTGGGAACTGTTTCGGATAAAATTCTTATTCTTGAGGTTTCACGGTCCGCTGATCATAAATTTACTTTCGGAGTTTCAAAATTCAAAATACCAATTTCAATATACGCCAAAATGTACATTGAGCGATTTATGCAACTTTTCGAAGTTGTAAATTTGTAATAATATACCTTTAAGATAATTGTAAATTTTGTATTATTACAAATTATGAAGAAGTAAGTTAATTTTATTTCTATTATATTATACAAAGTATAATAACACGTTCATATTCGACGACTAAAAAAGACCAACAGTAAGAAATATTGTGCATACTGAAACATTTAATTTCCTGTTCCCAGGTATATTAAATTTAATATTTTGAATTTTAGAAATCTCTTAGCATATCCACGCCCAGTTACTTAAACATATACAAATAAATTGCTACATTTATCATATAATTCGAAAGTTAATAGTGCAGTAATTACCATTCAGTTTTTTATATAGAAGTAATATTAAGAGCGTTTCACAATAATAATTTGTAGAACAAAAGGCACTATCTCAGCTTTAAAAGTTCATATATAAGAATAAGAATAAGAAAAAGTAAGTGTAACGCTTTAAGATTGTAATTTGGAAAGGTTAACTTATTAAATCTTATAAAAAATTTTGTTCTTTAATCTACATTATTTACAATATTGGAAGAGTTCTTAGCAAGTTAATGTATATTTTATATGCACATATATAAGAAAAGGATATAGGATAATAAGTATTGGCATATTTGCTTTTTTTCGAGAGAGGATCAGTAGCCAGCGTTCGCCATCGTCGTACAGTTTCGTACTTTTACCTAATCCCTTCTATTTCGGCATTTCGATAATATAACGTTTGGCAGAGCCAAGTAAGAGTCTCACGAGACTATTTGACCTTACGGGGGTTTCATCGGATTGAACCCAAAAGCACTGATTCGTAGTATATCTGCCTTGTTGAGGAAATATCGATGTACGTATCACATCTAGAAACATATTTACATGCTAATGGTTTATGTGCAAATTCAAAATAGTAGTTGAACCAATATCAAACATGGGATATCAGCACAATATTTTGTTAAGACTTTGATGTTTATTTATACGATTATTATTGTTAAATATCGTATGTAAAATAAATGAAAAATCTCGTTCAATAGTTTTATAAATCAATCTGTAACCTTTACATACGGAAGCGCACCGCGCGATTCAAATCTAACGCGTTTCCTAAATCAATTGATTCATATAGATGTTATAGGTAACTACACTCTGATTCAATAAGCAATATAACATTGATGAAATCGTATAGTTTCCGTTTATCTTGAAATTCGTGTAGTTTGAGCCTTTGTATCACAAAATTTCTACTAGGTTATATATATACACAGACAAACATATATACAAAATATTACCCAAACATATAGCTCGGAGCGAAAGATGGATTTGCGTACTGTTTCCGGAAGTACCGTAGTTTACTTTCGAAGATACGGGAGCCACGTATTGCATCGGTACGCGGAAATATTTCCAAAGAACCGCTTATCCGATCTGTTGCTATATATATATATGCTATATATATGGATGTTGCAGTTCAGGATATGACGGAAACTGTATCCTCCCGTATAGCGATTACAAATAAGATTCTATCAAAAAATTATTTGTTTTATAAATATCGACTTAAAAAAACAATGTTAAATGGATCTCTGCCGCGTATCTTGGTAGGAATAAATTCCATATGGGAGTCAACATTGCGAAACAAACAAGTGCGAAAACTTTGCTGAAATTTAAAGTCTTCAGATAAATAATGTATGTTGAATTTATAATTAGTTAATTTTCTTCCTCGGCTTACACGTACACGAACACACACACACACACACACACTTAACGTGGGTCTAACAACCAAGTTTTACGGTTTATTTATCGTTCTTCTAAACAGTAACGCGATGAGCTTCAAGTTCCGCAGTATTTCACTAGGATAATAGTCAAGTGTTTTTTACTTCCAACTATACAAAACTGAAAAACGTCTTACACGAAATTTGATTCGAACGTTTGAATAAGCGTAAAAGTTACAAAAAAAATCGTTGGTCAGGGAATTCCTTGGGCACAAATGCGTTGTTAAGTACATACTTTTCGAATAAAACTTAAGCACACGGTGATGTGTTAATGTAACATCTGGGTGATAAAATCAGATAAAAACGTATAATGCAGACGCACGATTCATCTAAAAGTGTATGCTTACATGTATACATGTACACAATGGCACATGTACATATATGTGTATGTGCAATATTTTTCCCTTTTCCTCTTTCTTAAACTATGATTTGCTGTAGCGAAGCTATGGGGGGCTTATCTTATCCTAACCTTCCCACGTCGAGTAACATGCGGGCTTATCTCTCGGGAAAAGAGGAGGACGACAACAACGGCGATGGCAACAACAAGGTAAAGCCTTGAGAGGAAAAGGAAGGAGGAGAGGAGGGGGGTGAGAAGGGGGAGAGAGAGAGAGAGAAATAAGTCTAGAAAATAAGGAATATATTCTTGCCTTGTCATGTGAATGCTTCGGAAAATATCGTCTATATTCGATGCGTTTGGATATGATTATTCCAAATCACACGTATGTATGCATATTATATGTATCTGACAAATAGAAACTGATCTAACTTGAATATAATATATCTAACCTACACTGAAAAAATCTTCGGGCTCCGACTTCACGTACCCGTGCACCAACTACACGAAACAGTGGGAAGATCGCGCCTTCCAAATTCGTAACTCCGGCATCCGATTTTCGGGCTTCTCCTGCCCGACAGCCGTATGAGTGAGATCCGACGGTGTACGTCTAAGAGCGCGTTCGTAATCGTCGCCGAGTCCGCGTTTGTCGTTATTCGTTCGCAAAACACTAAATCACCTCTAACTTGTATTCTACTGCATATTTTGACCTCAAATTTTGTACACATCTCTTTTAACATATTTTGAATAATACTGTAGTTTTAATTTGTCGTTTTTTAAAACTTCCTCACTCACTTTTTTTCAATTAAGAAATTAGTAGTGTATTAAAAAATATTTTTGTTTATAATTTTTTTCATGTGTTTGATAATACTTTAGACATTTTGTAATGATACAGTAAGGAACTAGTACTAGTAATCTTATATTTTTTACTTACGTGCAACGTGTTAAATTAAAATTCAGTAAATGTAAATAATACTTTCATGGTTATTGCAAGAGCATTGCGTAATGTGGTCATAATTTCTTATTGTAATTATGATTATTAATTTCGTATAATAAGGATAATATGTTATTTAAATTAAAATTTGGCAAAGATTTCGTATATTTAGTTCCATCCGTCATAACTACGGCAAAGCACCTGTCGCTTCAATCAGTTTGATCATAAAATCCTTTTAATGTTCCATATTTGAGATGTAACCTCATTCCTAAAATAATGCTATAATTGCATTTACTATTCTTAGCAACAATCGCAAGTTACTCTTTTGACAATGTAAATTTAAAACATATATTAAGTTGAGTGAATATAATAACAAAATTGATTAAACAAAAAAATGATTCTACCAGTATTAGTAAAGTGTAACAGTATTACTCGACAAATTTCTGTATTAGAATAATAAATAAAAGTATAAATAAAAAACGAAACTATTGGCTGTTGTAGTTATTGCAGAAAGAATAAGGAAGTGAAGACGAGGAACACAGTAAACGTAAAGTACGTATCCGAGAAGAGTTCGAAGAAAAATTCGAAATGGATAATAAAGAAAGACGGGGAGGTTTTTTTTTCAGAATGAACGAAAAAGGGTTGTGCCTTGGTTTTTCTGTTCAACGACCACCGATCCCGAAGGAAAGTGTGCACATCCAAAAAGCGCATCGAGGAGCTTTTTGGAGGGGTGAAGGCGATAAGAGCTCTCGTTTCGTGCAAAGTTTAGCTTTCACTTCGCGAATTTTTCCCAACCATTTCTCTTACCAGCGGAGGTACTCGCGGGATAGAGACTCAAAAGAAGTTGCATAAAATCTTGACAAGGAAAGAGAATTACCCAATGGGATCGGAATTCTTTTTCGTTTTTATTATACCCTTTCCTCTTATATATATATATATATGTATAACGCCTATAGTTTTTATCTGTTTTGAATTTCGAATTTTCGGATTTTAAAAGTGGTATATCGATTTTTTCAGTATAGTCGATATTCCGTCGCCTGCCCTCCTAACCCCATACCTCGATTTTTCTTTTACATTTTCCATAAATGCGATGTTTTGCTTTTGAAATTGATCCTGCGGGTAGCGGGAATATTTTTTTGTTCCAAGCTGAAGCTTCTCCAGCTTCTATCTGGTACGCGAGTTATTGAATTTGAGGATCGAATGACGGAAACGTACGTCAATAAACGCGCGGCTTTGACGTTCGTATGATGGTTTAAAAAAGTAGAAACAAAAGAAAAAGTGCACGGATAAATGCTCGCCAGCTAAAATAAACACAGAGATATTTAAGTCTACATTACGGAAAATTTTCAAATAATAGCTATCATTGAATAATTTATATTTATCCACACCCATTGTTGAGACTCTGATCTTACCAGAATTGAACCATTTTTTGTTAAAATGAAGTTTATGTGATTACGTGACTTGTATAATTGCTATCATACGTTAAAACAGAGTTGAAAGTTTAATATTATAATCAAACCTATCTAACATATTGCAAAGACTTTTCCTTTCGATGATTCACTTATTAGAAAAGAAATAAATTGATAATAAAAATAATAATAAAATGAAAATCTTGTAATTGCATTCCATTAGTTGTAACGTTTACACGATCAATCTCGAGGGCTATCAGTTATTTAGCGCAGCAACAATGAAACAGGTAATGTGGCTCGTTCAACCAAATCGAAATGGAAATCTAATTGAAATGAAAGTGAAGGTTACCACGTGAAAAGGTGTTTATTCGAACGTCCGCTATGCGATTATTTCACTTTGTGCGTATTTTGAACGTCCGTAGAAGCGCGGGGTTATTAACTAAATACTAAAGACTAACATAGAGCATCAATATGTGCGTGCGTGTGGGTAAGAGATGGCCTGCATTATTAAGATCGATCGGGTATAGCGAACCGACGGGACCGACGGCACGCGGATGGTTTGTATCAACTCGGCAACGACAGGCGCTCGGGTGCCACCCAATAACTTTCACTGGTTGCGATCCAAGCTTATTCTCACTCGGGAGTTTAGACAGTTAGACGCGACGGCGCATTTGAATGGCGTTGACGGCTTTCCGGAGAGCAACACACCCAAGTGGGAGCAAGAGGCCACGAGTCCCGAGCTTTTCCTAACTGCAATACCTTGCGTAAACTTTGCTGTTATATTACATACAGTCTCTCCTCGTGTTTCCATCGATTCGTACACTACATAGTAATTAACAAATCTACTCGCCGGTTTACATAACAGAAATATTTTCTCTTTTTCTGTATCGTGTAACACCAGCTCAATACATAGAGACATCAATATTCACTACATACCGTCTGTAACGCAAGGTCGTATTTCCATCTATTATTTAGTTAAAAACGTAACAAAATAATTTTTTTATACGTACTCGAAATAAAATAACATTTCGAATCAATTAAAGTAACATTTTTTAAATGGTTTATACCGGTATTCGTATTCGTTTATATTATCGATATTTAATGCGACTAAAGTTATCAATAGTATAAAGATTAAAACACCCAGAGTAGAATGATAAAATGTTAAATTCAGAAATGCTTTTCGAAGCAAGGAATCTAATTATATTTTAAATTAAACTTGGTAAGCGAGATGGAAATGGGATTATTATTAAAAACAAAATTAAAATTAATTGATAATATTGTCAATAATTTGATCTCTTAATGAAAATATTCAAGCACTTTCGACGCATTAATATTATTTAAGATACTCCAGTGGAAAATTAACGCGTTCTGGTAGCTAGATTGGTATTTATTGCCGATATTGATTAACCGAGTATATTAGTCGGCAAATAATTTACATTATAATAAGAAGTAATCTAAAATTACACTCGCACGCAATTCTACGACTATAAAAGTAATTGAGTTATGTATTTGAAGGTTCTTCCACAAAGTGAATACGTGTTAATTAATAAATGAAAAAAGAGATAATGTAACGCGATCGGAATGTAAATGCATATTTGATTACGTTGAGCTTAGTAAAAAATCGTTTTACGCCCAAACTACAATTGACAGAGCAGGTGCATTTTAGACTAGATAGAAAGAGAGAGAGAGAGAGTACGCCGCAAAAATGCAAGATTCAAGATCTGGAATGTTCTAGCTTCACCGAAGTAAAGTAAAAAAAGAATGGGAAAATAAGAGGAAGAGGTGTAGGAGGAGGAGGAGGAGGAGGAGGAGGAGGAGAGAAGCGAACGGTGGGCCACTAGGGAGGCAACGCGGAGAGGAACTAGCGGTGGGTATACGACGCGGCTCGTGTAGTTAATATTAACGGGGTGCTATAAGAGCGGCGCGTGTTGTTGCTACCTAATGTCCTATATATACTAAACGCAGTAAGGGATGTCCATGCATATTTCAGATTGGGCTCCGGGCTCTCCGAGGCGCCTACTGACCGTTCTGTCTCTTTCTCACTTTCTCCCCCCGAACCAGCTCTCACTCCCTTCACTCCCTCCCTCACTCTCTTTCTCTCGAAGCTGATGTTACCGCTTGCATTGCCGATAACGAAACGCATCCGTATACATGTGTATGTGCACATGTGGAGGATAATGGCGCGCACGAGAAATACCCGGGCCAAGCCATTGCTCGACCGTTACGATAAACTCTACCGGTGCTCCGAAGAGGAGAGAGGAGAGAGGGAGAGAGGGAGAGAGGGAGAGAGCTAGACGTAAAGAGTATGAGCGAG
Source organism: Theocolax elegans (assembly GCA_026168455.1). Taxonomy (NCBI): domain Eukaryota; kingdom Metazoa; phylum Arthropoda; class Insecta; order Hymenoptera; family Cerocephalidae; genus Theocolax; species Theocolax elegans. The sequence continues at coordinate 51,744,450 of CM047429.1, read as the reverse complement.
AGAAGGAGCGAGAGTGAGAGGGAGATTGAGTACGTGAGAGATAGAAGAGAGAAACCGATATAGATAGATAGAGAGAGGAAGAGAGGGAGAGCGAGAGAGAGAGAGAGAGAGCGAGAGAGAGAGAGTGCAAAGCCCCTTTGCTGTATCGAAAACCCGCGAGCGAATCTCCTACGTGTGAGCCCTCGATTTGTCTTTTTCCTTCATTCTCTCTACCTCTCTCTCTCTCTCTCTCTCTCTCTTTCTCTCTCTATCTCTTGCTGTCTTTCTTCTTGTTGTACACAGCCACATTTGTACCGTTGATACGGTTAAAAATCTATCAAAGAGGATACGTGATACAAAGATGCCAAGTTAACACGTTCAAATGAATAGGCGTATAGATTTTACTTGTTTTAACATTCACCATTTTTATAATACCATTTCAACCTTTATTTTTAGTTATTTTCTCATATTAAACAGGTACAATATATATAATTTGCTATTGATTGGTCTTTTATCATTAATATAATTGATTAAACGTTAATTTATAAGCAATTTGACCTATAGATGAATCATTTAAAGCTAGGTGAAACTGAAATTATAGGGTAATTATCTTTGATTGAAATGCAGTATGAATATTTAATTCGTTTTTATCATGAAAATTTGTACGACACGACTTAAATTTAATTAATGCGTAATATATATAGTTTTTATTTAAATCGGCGTGTTTCATTTATGAGAACTGACAATAATTGTATATTTTAAAACAGTTGAAATGTTAAACGTGTCTAAAGCTAACGATTTTACGAGTTGTTAATTAATATTATAAATGTGTACACATATCTTTTCGTTAATTATCTAACTTTTATCACACCTTGCTTTTGCTTTTATGTCAATTATTATTTAAATCTATTTTGAACCACTGAAAAATGGTCACTATAAAATCATAGTTCTAACTAAGAATATACTTTATAATCAACTAGATTAATGCTAATTTATGCATATCTGCTTCAACGTCCATTTCTCTTTATCCTTGTCCCTCTTCCCTTTCTCACCCCCTATTTCTCTCTCTCTCTTCTCCTCTCTGTCCCTCTCTCCGACTCTATCTTTCTCTGTCCAGGTTGCATTCTCTCCAACGTTCGCTTTGTTCTTGACTTTCTCCCCTTCTCCCTTCCTCTATCGCTCTTTCTATTTGGGACTGTAGTTGCACGTGAATTCCCTGCGCTTCGCAACTAGGTGTACGTGTATGTGCTACCGCGTATCGAACTACCAGCGCGTATTCACTGGATGTAGAGAGTAGTATCCGATTAGATCAATTAGCGGAAAGGGTCGTCTTTAATTGTACCGATTGAGCATTGCATATCTTTGGCCGAATCTGTTATCTATGTAACAGAATATAGTTACCATAGAAGGATAACCAGATTTGTTAATGAAATCATTTGGTAATAATCGTTTTGTAATTAGCTTAAGTTGCTGATTCAGATTTTAATTGCATTTTCTACCAAACGATCAATCAACCTTAATCACATTTGCGAAATAAAATAGTATTTACCTATTAACAATTACGATATTCGTAATATTCAAAAGTTAGAGATTCGTTAATATATCCCGCATAGATTAATATTGCCGTAACTAATATTACCCCATTAATTACATATCAATTGGTGATCAATATGTCGCGTCCCGACGAAAATTATATTATTATTTTTCGTAAAAAGTACTGCGTAGTTTAGAATAAAAATACGGCGTAGAAGACGAACAAAATAAGGTTGATAAAGAATGGTTCTAAGTAAATGCAGTAATATAAAATATAATTTATAGAACTAAGGAACAGATTATTTCACGAGTGTTTCAAACGAAACAGAGACTGATAAGTAGAGTTGAAGATATTATTCAAAGCCAATACGCATATAAGCGGGATCGCCGATAGTGAGATCGAAACGAAGGGTTACGCAAGAGTTTTCTTTGTACTGCACTATAAAATCAATGCTCGGAGAAGAGCCGGCAATGGGAAACATCGACTAGAAAATTCGAGCATTAGAAGGAAGTAATAAATTAAGCCGTTCTTTGGGTAACGTCGCAGTAATAAAAGGGGGACAGCAAATTCTCCGAATTAACTACGAAGCGATACAGAAAATGCATGGGATTCGATAATTTTTAACTACGCACATCTAACGGTCCAATCGGGTGCAAGCACAGAAAAATCGAGAACTACTTACACATCTCCATATAGGCAAAGTGTAAGACAAGGCGAAGCGTAAGACAAGGACAGATGCATAGGATTTTAGGGTATATAAAGAGGACCCAGAAGAGACACAGGCACTCCTAAATTTTCATCTAAAGCTTTCGCAAGGCGAAGCTCTGCTGGACAACTCTTTGATTTTTATCCGAGGGCGTGGCTCTGCTACTTGAACTTTAAAGTAATACGTATTAAAAATCACAAGAGGAATCGAGACGTACCATTGACATCTACAAGCCATAGTCGAGGAACTACGACTTCGACATCTGGAAATCGTCGAGCTCCAACAGCATACACATCTAACGTCGACGCCCGCAGGTCTAGCAGGACATTATACGGCAATCTGACACCGCTACCCACGTTCAAGGCGGACCTTCGTTCCTCACCGAATATACACACATATATATATATACATATATATATCTATATATTTGGGTACTTAAGGTATATTCTTTTCGGCTATCTATACGCTTGTATTATTCGTAAAGGCAAACCTGATATTTTATGTTATTTCGATTGCTGAACCAACCGTTTTCTTTAATATAATTGATTAAACGTTAATTTATAAGCAATTTGACCTATAGATGAATCATTTAAAGCTAGGTGAAACTGAAATTATAGGGTAATTATCTTTGATTGAAATGCAGTATGAATATTTAATTCGTTTTTATCATGAAAATTTGTACGACACGACTTAAATTTAATTAATGCGTAATATATATAGTTTTTATTTAAATCGGCGTGTTTCATTTATGAGAACTGACAATAATTGTATATTTTAAAACAGTTGAAATGTTAAACGTGTCTAAAGCTAACGATTTTACGAGTTGTTAATTAATATTATAAATGTGTACACATATCTTTTCGTTAATTATCTAACTTTTATCACACCTTGCTTTTGCTTTTATGTCAATTATTATTTAAATCTATTTGAACCACTGAAAAATGGTCACTATAAAATCATAGTTCTAACTAAGAATATACTTTATAATCAACTAGATTAATGCTAATTTATGCATATCTGCTTCAACGTCCATTTCTCTTTATCCTTGTCCCTCTTCCCTTTCTCACCCCCTATTTCTCTCTCTCTCTCTTTCTCCCTCTCTCTGTCCCTCTCTCCGACTCTATCTTTCTCTGTCCAGGTTGCATTCTCTCCAACGTTCGCTTTGTTCTTGACTTTCTCCCCTTCTCCCTTCCTCTATCGCTCTTTCTATTTGGGACTGTAGTTGCACGTGAATTCCCTGCGCTTCGCAACTAGGTGTACGTGTATGTGCTACCGCGTATCGAACTCCAGCGCGTATTTCACTGGATGTAGAGAGTTAGTATCCGATTAGATCAATTTTTAGCGGAAAGGGTCGCCTCTTTAATTGTACCGATTGAGCAATGCATATCTTTGGTCCCCGAATCTGTTATATGTAACAGAATATAGTTACCATAGAAGGAATAACCAGATTTGTTAATGAAATCATTGGGTCATAACTCGTTTTGGTAATTAGCTTAAGTTGCTGATTCAGCTTTTTAATGCACTTTTCTACCCAAACGATCCAATCCAACCTTAATCACAATTGCGGAAATAAACTAGTAATTTACCCTATTAACAATTCCGATAATTCGTAATACAAAGTAAGGAGATTTCGTAATATATCCCGCAAGATTAATATTGCCGTAACGAATATACCCCATTAATTACATATCAATGGTGACAATATGTCGCGTCCCGACGAAAATTATATTATTATTTTCGTAAAAGTACTGGCGTAGTTTAGAATAAAAATACGGCGTAGAAGACGAACAAAATAAGGTTGATAAGAATGGTTCTAAGTAAAATTGCAGTAATATAAAATATAATTTATAGAACTAAGGAACAGATTATTTCACGAGTGTTTCAAACGAAACAGAGACTGATAAGTAGAGTTGAAGATATTATTCAAAGCCAATACGCATATAAGCGGGATCGCCGATAGTGAGATCGAAACGAAGGGTTACGCAAGAGTTTTCTTTGTACTGCACTATAAAATCCAATGCTCGGAGAAGAGCCGGCAATGGGAAACATCGACTAGAAAATTCGAGCATTAGAAGGAAGTAATAAATTAAGCCGTTCTTTGGGTAACGTCGCAGTAATAAAAGGGGGACAGCAAATTCTCCGAATTAACTACGAAGCGATACAGAAAATGCATGGGATTCGATAATTTTTAACTACGCACATCTAACGGTCCAATGCGGGTGCAAGCACAGAAAAATCGAGAACTACTTACACATCTCCATATAAGGCAAAGTGTAAGACAAGGCGAAGCGTAAGACAAGGACAGATGCATAGGATTTTAGGGTATATAAGAGGACCCAGAAGAGACACAGGCACTCCTAAATTTCATCTAAAGCTTTCGCAAGGCGAAGCTCTGCTGGACAACTCTTGATTTTTATCCGAGGGCGTGGCTCTGCTACTTGAACTTTAAAGTAATACGTATTAAAAATCACAAGAGGAATCGAGACGTACCATTGACATCTACAAGCCATAGTCGAGGAACTACGACTTCGACATCTGGAAATCGTCGAGCTCCAACAAGCATACACATCTAACGTCGACGCCCGCAGGTCTAAGCAGGACATTATACGGCAATCTGACACCGCTACCCAGTTCAAGGCGGACCTTCGTTCCTCACCGAATATACACACATATATATATATATACATATATATATCTATATATTTGGGTACTTAAGGTATATTCTTTTCGGCTATCTATACGCTTGTATTATTCGTAAAGGCAAACCTGATATTTTATGTTATTTCGATTGCTGAACCACCGTTTTCTTTAAAAAACAATTATTATTATATATTACAATTTATCATAATAATTATTCGTTACATTGTATTTGAATTGAATATTCACGGTTTGAATTACAATTTATTAACTATAATTCATGTTTTAAACGACAACCATTTTTATTTTATCTGCAACTTATTTATAATGATTCTTATTTCAATTATGGATTATTAATGTTTATAATAAAATAACCTTGCGAATATTTTATTCTGTAATGTGCTAACGTGTTTCGCCGCACACTTGTTTATTTAATCAAAATTAAGATCTTTATTTGACTTAAATAAATTTTTGGAATTGTAAATAAAATAGTGTGAATCTATGTATTTTTGCCCATTAAAAAGCTGTAATAATTTAGTTTCACGTGTTTCATTTAAAGAAAGACAGCATATTATATTTAAATAAAATAATGCATAATTAATACGAAATAAACATATTATTTATTTATCCCGGCATTATATCCTGCATCTCTACTCTCAAAATAACTTCGCTCGCTACTCCCGGAGACGTAAGGCTAGTCCTAGTCAAACAAGAGCGAAAGGAACGCGAATGGTTTATTAACCATTTGCCTTCTTGTAATATTTTTTATAGTAGTTGGTGCAAGTCTGGACGTGACAAATAGAATAATGTTCCAGATATATTGCTTTAAAGGGACCTAACTATCTCAAAAGGGTCGTCTTTAATTGTACCGATTGAGCATTGCATATCTTTGGCCGAATCTGTTATCTATGTAACAGAATATAGTTACCATAGAAGGATAACCAGATTTGTTAATGAAATCATTTGGTAATAATCGTTTTGTAATTAGCTTAAGTTGCTGATTCAGATTTTAATTGCATTTTCTACCAAACGATCAATCAACCTTAATCACATTTGCGAAATAAAATAGTATTTACCTATTAACAATTACGATATTCGTAATATTCAAAAGTAAGAGATTCGTTAATATATCCCGCATAGATTAATATTGCCGTAACTAATATTACCCCATTAATTACATATCAATTGGTGATCAATATGTCGCGTCCCGACGAAAATTATATTATTATTTTTCGTAAAAAGTACTGCGTAGTTTAGAATAAAAATACGGCGTAGAAGACGAACAAAATAAGGTTGATAAAGAATGGTTCTAAGTAAATGCAGTAATATAAAATATAATTTATAGAACTAAGGAACAGATTATTTCACGAGTGTTTCAAACGAAACAGAGACTGATAAGTAGAGTTGAAGATATTATTCAAAGCCAATACGCATATAAGCGGGATCGCCGATAGTGAGATCGAAACGAAGGGTTACGCAAGAGTTTTCTTTGTACTGCACTATAAAATCAATGCTCGGAGAAGAGCCGGCAATGGGAAACATCGACTAGAAAATTCGAGCATTAGAAGGAAGTAATAAATTAAGCCGTTCTTTGGGTAACGTCGCAGTAATAAAAGGGGGACAGCAAATTCTCCGAATTAACTACGAAGCGATACAGAAAATGCATGGGATTCGATAATTTTTAACTACGCACATCTAACGGTCCAATCGGGTGCAAGCACAGAAAAATCGAGAACTACTTACACATCTCCATATAAGGCAAAGTGTAAGACAAGGCGAAGCGTAAGACAAGGACAGATGCATAGGATTTTAGGGTATATAAAGAGGACCCAGAAGAGACACAGGCACTCCTAAATTTTCATCTAAAGCTTTCGCAAGGCGAAGCTCTGCTGGACAACTCTTTGATTTTTATCCGAGGGCGTGGCTCTGCTACTTGAACTTTAAAGTAATACGTATTAAAAATCACAAGAGGAATCGAGACGTACCATTGACATCTACAAGCCATAGTCGAGGAACTACGACTTCGACATCTGGAAATCGTCGAGCTCCAACAGCATACACATCTAACGTCGACGCCCGCAGGTCTAGCAGGACATTATACGGCAATCTGACACCGCTACCCACGTTCAAGGCGGACCTTCGTTCCTCACCGAATATACACACATATATATATATATACATATATATATCTATATATTTGGGTACTTAAGGTATATTCTTTTCGGCTATCTATACGCTTGTATTATTCGTAAAGGCAAACCTGATATTTTATGTTATTTCGATTGCTGAACCAACCGTTTTCTTTAAAAACAATTATTATTATATATTACAATTTATTCATAATAATTATTCGTTACATTGTATTTGAATTGAAATATTCACGGTTTGAATTACAATTTATTAACTATAATTCATGTTTTAACGACAACCATTTTTTATTTTATCTGCACTTATTTATAATGATTCTTATTTCAATTATGGATTATTAATGTTTATAATAAAATAACCTTGCGAATATTTTATTCTGTAATGTGCTAACGTGTTCGCCGCACACTTGTTTATTTAATCAAAATTAAGATCTTTATTTGACTTAAATAAATTTTTGGAATTGTAAATAAAATAGTGTGAATCTATGTATTTTTGCCCATTAAAAAGCTGTAATAATTTAGTTTCACGTGTTCATTTAAAGAAAGACAGCATATTATATTTAAATAAATAATGCATAATTAATACGAAATAAAACATATTATTTTATTTATCCCGCATTATATCCTGCATCTCTACTCTCAAAATAACTTCGCTCGCTACTCCCGGAGACGTAAGGCTAGTCCTAGTCAAACAAGAGCGAAAGGAACGCGAATGGTTTATTAACCATTTGCCTTCTTGTAATATTTTTTATAGTAGTTGGTGCAAGTCTGGACGTGACAAATAGAATAATGTTCCAGATATATTGCTTTAAAGGGACCTAACTATCTCAAAACGTTCGTTATTTTTTTATTTCCCTTATTCCATACTCAATATAATTATATTATAAAAACAGCTTCTTTGTAATATTTAATATATTTCAGTAAAATAAGGCAAACAACTTATTTTTTTAGGCACGATCGTTGCACAAGATTGCCTTATATTTTCACCATCACGAAAAATGTAACACCATAAATAATTGATCATTTATACATGAAAATATTTTTCGTCCAGAAAATAAGTCATTTTAAACGTTTTTGAAAAAGTATGTATGTGTGTATGTATGTATGTAATCAAGTTAATCGAATTACTCAGCCAATTTTGAACCGATTTGGCTGATATTTTTATGATATCTTCTACATAAATAGAGAAGTAAACGTTCATATTTTGGACCAAATTGGTCAAATAGTTCTTGAACGGTAGTACTTTTTAAAACTGAATAATCTAATATATAAATCTAGAAAATGTTTAAATATAAAATGTGTAATAATTTTTGTATTGTAAAGTTTTATATACAACTAAATACTGGCAAATTAAACACATAAAAGTGTTAAAATAGTGCAAGAAAGCCATTTTTCTACTTTATAAAGACAAATATAAATTGTGATATAAAAGTTTAAATGTAAAAAATCTTTATCTTAATAAGATAAAACATTTTTTGTATACAACACTCTTTGCTTAAATGAATATTTTTAAAGTTAAGTACAAAAAAACAGTTGAAAAAGCCAAAAATGTATAATAAAAGAAGCTTTTTAAACATTAACTAAATAAATATTGATTTTACGTAGAAATTTTTCATGCAAGAAATGTTCATCACAATAAAAGAAAAATTTTTTCTATTAATAAATTCACATTGATATTTTTCTTGATAAATGAAAAAAACGGTTAAAATAGCGTAAAATGTACAAAAAAGGCGGTTTTAGACCTTATCTAAATAAATATCAATTATACGTACAAATTTTAAAGGTAAGAAGTGTTTATCACAAAAGAAAACTACCTTTTAATTGTTATTGAAATTGTATATATGTTTGTATGTATGTACTATGTATCTAAACAAGTCAATCGAAAAATTCATTCGATTTTTTACTTATTTGGCTAAAATTTACATTTATAGTAACTTCTAAATATTATAGTCGATTATTTTTTAAAACATTCAACGATCGTGCCTGGAATGTAAAAGCGTATAGCTTTTACATATTTTGGGCTCTCTAGTTATTATTGTAATCATTTACAATACTGTAATTAAGCTGTTGTTTAAAATATAGTTTCTTAACTTACTACAAAATTAATACCTACTTAAACATTGTAATAGACCGATTTAAATGATTTGTTGTCTATCTTAGACGTGCGATTAGAGAATGACGATGAGAATTTAAAAAAAAAGGTCAAAATCAAAAATAGCAGCTTTCTGTAGCCGGAAATTATTTAACTTGACAAATTCACTACAAAATCTTGACTTTATGATCAATAAGTTTCTACCAAGGGTTTTTCTAAATTTGTACACGTACACTTTTATTCTATGTTTGGTCAAATACAATGATTAGATACATCTAGACACATTAGATACATCATGCGATAATTTAAACTTCTTTTAATTGTTTACTATAGTTCATTCAATGGTTGACATAAAAATTTACTATAAATTTAATATAATTTACTTTACCAAATTATATTAAAAACTACAATAGAAACATTTATTTTTTTTAATTATTTAGTATGTAATAAATTGGGTATGAAAGTTAATATTGTTCTAATGTGGTTATGTTTTTTTAGCAATATTAAAGCAGAGGAAATTTTGTAATAGTAAAATTTTTCGATTTGTTAAAGACGTGATAGTCGTATGTTTTGTAATGTCAAGAGTCCGGATCACGTATTTTTACAAAATATCTGTGTGTGTTTATGTGTACGTACGTATATCACTGTATTTCTGAAATTTCTCGGTCAATATCGCTGGGTTTGGCCATGAAGTTTTCTTTCGTTTTTTCGAATTCGGGGTAATAATTCGTTTTTGCATCTATTTATTCGCTCTTATTAACCATTTTTCGTTTATTCAATAATTTATTGTTTAAAATTTTGAATGTTGCAAATGATATCTTTATTTAGGACCAATTGTACTTTGTAAAGATTAACTAACCGCTGCCAATTAAGTGGCACGTTGCTTCTTAAATTAACATGTCGATCCTATGTGTAATATATTACTCCAATATAGTATTATTATTAATAATTATTTAAAAAAAAATGTTATAATTCATTTCGATAAATATTATTCTTTTTTTATTGTTTGTGCGTATAACAAATATTATATTAGCTGTACATATTCTAAGTAACTAGCGTAGCATACCCTTCTCTCCTATATTTTGTCTCTTTCGCTATTTCGTAAATTATTGCACTTTTAAGCCTATTTAAATTTATTACCGAAAATCTCGTACCGTAAAGCAACAAAAAACTGAGTTTCTTCTCTGTTTATTATATTCGACAGATGCGCGACAATCCCTCTGTTATTTAGTGTTTCTCAACGCCTTCTTAGTTTAAAATTGATACATCACAAAAAATTCTAGAACCTAATACTACGCACTCTTTTTTTATAGAAGAAACAACACATGTATTTTGTATAAGCGCAAACCGTGCGCGACTACCAAGACCTCCCGCGCATATGCAGGTATAATCATAAAGACCCTTCCGCGTTCGCTTACTCTTCAAGAAACGCATCTTTGTTTTCCACGTTGTCAACCATATGTATACTTGTTAGTTAGAAGTTTCCTTCCAAAAAGGCGATCAGTCTAGCCTTAGCATCGACACCGAACGGTCGCATGTACAGAGCATAAGCAAGGCAATCATTTACGTCGTTTTTCCTTAATCACTTGTAAATTATTTTAAGTTGATTCATATATTTTGTTTATATCTAGTTTAATAAATATACTTCAATATGAACTACAACACAGCGTGTATTTAATTTATTTAAATAACACCCAAACATTGGTCCTTCGAGCCGGATATAACAAAACTAGTGAATTTAGAGTACCTACTGCTACAAAGTGCAGTGCTACTAATCTGCAAACTACAAAGTTGTGCTTGTGAATAACAAAGTGGAATCGGTGACGAATCAAGTGAATTAAGTGTGTTAAGCGACGATTTATAATATAGCTTAAATTTATTTAAGCAGAACTGAATATATTAACTGTAGAAATTAATATAATTAATATTAATGTGCACGGTACCATTAGATTTGAAGTTAAGATTTTTTATCAACTATTGAATTTAAAAATTGGTTGCACTTTAATAGAACAAAATTTGAAACTAAAATATCAAATCTAAAGTGTATTACTGTGAACTGTGAACAGACCTGGACTTAATTATCAAAAAACAATTAAATTTTGTGATAGTAATTCACACTATAATAATTCGAGTACCTACATACATATCAAGGCATATTAAAAGGCATTTTTACAGAAGACCAAGGTCTTATTCTGTTGGCGAGCGTCATATTACGTACGAGTTCTTCGCTTCTACAAAAGTAAGTCTCCAAAATCATTACCTTATCCTTGTTTCTTAACATACTTCGATTTGCAATTAATTTAGTAAAATTATGGACGACTTAAAAAATAAAAGAAAAACAATTAAAGCCGCGCTAACAAGATTTGCTAATCGTTTATCCGAGAATATAACGTCAACAGAAATCGCGGCATTGGAAGTAAGTTTAGAGAGAAATGAATCTTTATTTGATAAATACGACAATGTTCAAACTGAAATTGAAAATTTGCTTCACGACGATGATACACAAATTGATCTTGCGACGGCGCAAGTTACTGAACGCGAAAATTTCGAAACGCAATATTATCAAGCAATAGGTAAAGCACGTAAAATAATAGCTGATTCCCGTCAATCGCGTACTGCACTGGGACTGACAAATAACGAAAATTCGAATGCAAGACAAAATATTAATATTAACTCGCAAATAAAGAGCGTAAATTTACCGAAAATTGCGTTGCCTACCTTTGACGGATCGTACAATGGATGGGTCAAATTCCGCGACACTTTCGAATCCTTGATACATAATAATACAACGTTAAGTGAGATTCAAAAGTTTCACTACTTAAATGCAGCAATAAGCGGGGAGGCTGCAAGAGCGATAGATGCTCTCGGTATATCGGACGAAAATTATTCTCATGCTTGGAATCAAATCAAATCTCGATACGACGATACAGATGCGATTATAGATCATCATGTTGCAAAGCTTTTTGATGCACCATCAATGTCACGAAACTCGTATGCAGATTTACGTCAACTTCTTGACACAATTAATAATAATTTACTGGCATTAAATGGCTTAAAAGAAAAAACAGAACACTGGGATACGTTAATTATTCACCTATTAACTAGAAAATTAAGTCCCGTACTGAAAGGTGAATGGGAAAAGGAACGCGCCGAACTTGATAGCAGGTCTACATTAAAGATTTTAACGGATTTTTTAGAAAAGCAATGCAAAATTCTTAGAAAGGGTATTATAGAGAAACCTAGTAATTCTGATGAGAAAATTAATAAAAATTCAGTAAAATCAAATAATTCAAAGATAAAAACCTACTCTGCAACTACTAAATCGTGCATTCTTTGTCAAGGACCGCATGCATTATATGCATGCAGTACGTTTAAAGGCCTCTCTCCCGCAGAACGAGCAAAGAAAGTGGGCGAGCTAAAGGCATGCTTCAATTGTTTATCCACCGGCCACAGAAACAAAGATTGTAAATTCGGACCTTGCCGCAAATGTGGGAAAAAACATAATTCTCTTTTACATATAGATAATTTTTCAACGTTCAAATCAAATCCTAGTAAACCAGATAATTCGTTCAGTATAAATGAAAAAAATATTCAGTTTGAAAATCAATTTATTTCCTCAAAGGGGCACGAGGAGTCGGAAGGCTTGCAACAATGTAATAACCAGTCGAATTTAAGCAATCAGAAGGCTATGTGTACTTATTCCATTCAAAATAAATCTCAGTACGTACTCTTATCCACTGCAATTGTTTATTTATACGATAGGAATGGTAAACCACAAGAATGTCGAGCGCTTTTAGATTCTGCCTCGCAACCGCACATAATGACAAATGAACTGTGTTATCGCTTAGGTCTCAAGCGAACGAAAGCTGCGCTTGAGCTTTCAGGAATTGAGCAGGGGAGTCGAACTGTATCTCATCAAGTTACTACCAAGTTACAGTCAATAGTTACTGACTTTTCTGCAACAATGACGTTTATTTTATTGGATAAAATTTCAGATAATTTACCATCTATATCCCTAGATTCGGAACAAATTCAAATTCCTAAGGATATATTATTGGCTGATCCAGACTTTAACCAATCTCGGCCCATTGATTTGATTATTGGCGGCGGATTATTTTACGACCTCTTGTGCGTAGGTCAAATTAAAATGAAAGAAAACCAGACTACACTACAAAAAACGTTACTAGGATGGATAGTTGCTGGTAAAGTAAATTTAAATTTACCTCAAAATAAAAAAATTAGATGCAATCTTGTTCGTGACGACGCTCTGCACAAGCAACTGGAACGATTTTGGGATATCGAACATTGTTTTTCTCAAGAGAAATCTCATTTAATTGATAAAAATGATCCTTGTGAACTTCATTTTTTATCAACCACGACAAGAGATACTGATGGGCGCTTTATAGTTAACCTTCCGTTAAAAAATACGTATACTCAGCTCGGAGATTCGAAAGAAACGGCTTATAAACGCTTATTATCAATGGAGAAAAAATTAAATAAGGATCCAGCACTCAAACAACAGTACATTAAATTTATGGAAGAGTATGAAGCACTAGGGCACATGACTGAAATTTCATCTACAAACGCCATAGATAATGAACCGCATTTCTATTTACCGCATCATGGCGTTACAAAAGAATCAAGTACGACGACTAAGCTCAGAGTCGTATTCGACGGATCGGCAAAAACTTCTTCAGGGATATCACTTAATGATGTACAGCTCATCGGACCGACGGTGCAAGATGACCTATTTTCTATTTTATTAAGATTCAGGCAAAATCGCTACGTAATATCGGCAGATATAAAACAAATGTATCGACAAATTATGATCACGAAAACTCAACGTCCGTTGCAAAGAATCTTATGGCGCACAAATCCTTCCTTACCAGTTCGGACTTTTGAATTAAATACTGTTACATACGGCACCGCCTCCGCATCATTTTTAGCTACTCGAGCTTTGAAGGAGATAGGCACTATTTTCGCAGAACAATACCCAGCAGCCAGTAGTGTAATATATAATGATTTTTATGTTGATGACCTCTTATCAGGTGCAGCTACAATCGAAGAAGCCTCAAAGTTAAAGGAGGAACTTACAATGATGTGTAAGGCTGCCGGAATGGAATTGCGCAAGTGGGCTTCAAACGAGCCGGGCATATTGCAAGATATGCCTGTCGAAGATAATATTGCCATTCAAGGTGATAAGGATCCTAAGACCTTAGGTTTAGTTTGGAATCCAAAAAACGATACTTTAAAGTACGATGTCAAATTTATTGAATCTCGTAAAATTTCAAAGAGAACAATATTAGCGATAATTGCTCAAATATTCGATCCTCTTGGACTTGTAGGCCCTGCTGTAATTCAGGCTAAGCTAATATTGCAAAAATTATGGGAACTCGAGTTGGATTGGGATGAATCTTTGCCATTATATTTACACACTGCATGGGCGAATACTTATAAACAACTTCAAGATATTGTTAAAATCTCAATTAACAGATACGTTATAAGCGAGCATGGTAATAATATCGAATTGCACGGTTTTTGTGATGCTTCCGAAAAGGCATACGGAGCATGTATTTACGTATGTAGTAATAATCAAGATGGTTCTAGAACTTGTAGATTACTGTGTGCAAAATCAAGGGTGGCCCCCTTAAAAAAGATAACACTGCCTAGATTAGAATTGCTAAGTGCTTCATTGCTAGCTCAATTAGCGGACAAGGTGACTAAAGCATGCAATATACCTAAGGACTCATGGTTTTATTGGTCTGACTCAACGGTAGCACTCGCTTGGATCTCTGCACCTGCAAACAGATGGAAAACCTTTGTCGCCAATAGAGTCTCTGAAATTCAAATTTTAACAAATAAAAATTGGAATCATGTCGAATCAGCCATGAACCCAGCTGATTTAATCTCGAGAGGTGTAAATACCTCAGAATTATATGAAGCTACCTTATGGTGGAACGGACCGCTTTGGTTATCACAGGATAAAAGTGATTGGCCAAGATTTCAAGAGACACAGCTTGAAGAAATTCCGGAGCAAAGATCAACTGCACAAACATTCATTATTGAAAATCTCGAGTTTAAATTTTTTGAACGATTTTCATCGTTTACACGTTTAGTTCGAACTACGGCATTCATACTCCGATTTTTTTATAATTGTAAAACTAAAGGCTGTATATCTAAGTTACGACAAACAAAAATAATAACAAATAAAAATACGAGTCATAAGATTTTACCCCTTAGTACTGCTGAGCTACAACGTGCTACATTGAACGTGATAAAAATTGCACAATTAAAAGTATTTCATAAGGAAATGGCTAATATAAAAAATGGTAAAGGCGAATTATCTAATGCATTGGTTCAATTAAATCCATTTATTGATGAAAGCGGACTTCTTCGAGTAGGTGGCAGGCTCGATAATGCATTTATACCATACGAACAAAAGCATCCATGTATTCTCCCAAAAAATCATCGATTAACTGCATTAATAATTGAATACGAGCACTTAAAATTACTACACGCGGGAAGACAAGCAGTGCTTGCATCTCTGCGTAGACGGTATTGGCCGCTATCCGGAAACGACCAAGTCAAAAAAGTATTAAGGCAATGTATTAGATGTTTTAGAGTACAACCAAATGAAACTTCATATATAATGGGAAATTTACCAGCATCAAGGATAACTCCAATTAGAGCATTTCATAACTGCGGAGTCGATTACGCGGGGCCATTTTTTATTAAAGAAAAGGCGAGATCGCGAGTCCCTATAAAATCATACATATGTATTTTCGTTTGTTTTGTTACCAAGGCAGTACACATTGAATTAGCTTACGATCTGTCTACGAACGCTTTTTTAAATTGTTTTAAAAGATTCATTTCTCGACGCGGTCATTGTACAAATATATACTCCGATAACGCTAAAAACTTTGTGGGAGCGAAAAATGAACTGACTGAACTCAATAAGCTAGTATCGGGTGAAGCATCAGGTAATAAGATTTCGGATTTTTTGGCTAAATTTAGCATTAATTGGCATTTAATACCACCCCGTGCACCGCATTTTGGGGGTTTGTGGGAAAGCGCAGTAAAATCTGCCAAATTTCATTTAAAACGCATAATAGGTGAAACGAGACTTACTTACGAAGAATTGTATACTATTTTAACGCAAATCGAAGCATGTTTAAATTCCAGACCTATATCTCCTCTATCCAATGACTCCAATGATCTTTCTCCTTTAACTCCTGGACACTTCCTAATTGGAGACGCTTTAACAGCATTACCCCAAGCAGATGTACGTGATATTAACCCAGGACGTTTGAACAGATATCAACATTTACAACAGATGTTGCAACATTTTTGGCACCGATGGCAAAGGGAGTATTTGCCTCAATTACAAAGGCGCGTAAAATGGCAAACTTCAAAGGCTAATTACATCAAACCGGGCGCAATGGTTTTAATTCATGAAGACAACGTTGCTCCTATGCAATGGCCTTTAGGCCGTATTCTTGAATGTCATTCTGGCAGTGACGGCGTGATTAGAGTCGTCACCGTACGTCTCTCCCGAGGAATCACTAAGCGGCCTGTATCAAAAATATGTGTATTGCCATTTGAACAAGCAGTAAAAGAATCATCATCATCCATTGAAGATAAACAAGACTTAGAAAATTAGTACATTAGGTTAATTAATACTTTAGAAATTACTAATTACTTTGTAAAAAATGTTTATTCGTAGGTATTTTATTGATTTTGCACAATTTCGTTATACGAATGTATAAAATATTCTAATCACATTATTTTATGTAATTGTTAAAGAAGTCAGTATATCCGATAAATTTATTGTAACTGTGTATCAAATTGCTATAGAACTTATTTGTAAGAAAATACTTATACTATATTTTATAACGTGTTTCATGATAGGATATTGTATACACTTATGATTTGTATCCTAATTGAAAGACAATCTTTCAAGGCGGGCGGTATGTTTGTGCGTATAACAAATATTATATTAGCTGTACATATTCTAAGTAACTAGCGTAGCATACCCTTCTCTCCTATATTTTGTCTCTTTCGCTATTTCGTAAATTATTGCACTTTTAAGCCTATTTAAATTTATTACCGAAAATCTCGTACCGTAAAGCAACAAAAAACTGAGTTTCTTCTCTGTTTATTATATTCGACAGATGCGCGACAATCCCTCTGTTATTTAGTGTTTCTCAACGCCTTCTTAGTTTAAAATTGATACATCACAAAAAATTCTAGAACCTAATACTACGCACTCTTTTTTTATAGAAGAAACAACACATGTATTTTGTATAAGCGCAAACCGTGCGCGACTACCAAGACCTCCCGCGCATATGCAGGTATAATCATAAAGACCCTTCCGCGTTCGCTTACTCTTCAAGAAACGCATCTTTGTTTTCCACGTTGTCAACCATATGTATACTTGTTAGTTAGAAGTTTCCTTCCAAAAAGGCGATCAGTCTAGCCTTAGCATCGACACCGAACGGTCGCATGTACAGAGCATAAGCAAGGCAATCATTTACGTCGTTTTTCCTTAATCACTTGTAAATTATTTTAAGTTGATTCATATATTTTGTTTATATCTAGTTTAATAAATATACTTCAATATGAACTACAACACAGCGTGTATTTAATTTATTTAAATAACACCCAAACATTTATTAAAACTTATATAGCTGGTTATAGCTAGCTGAAAAAAATTAATAAAAAGAAACCTACAGTACTCTCTAAAAATACATATATGTTTTGAATTTATCATGATAAAAATTAAATGCATTTAAGACGTATATTTTATTAGTGTTTGTCAATACATATCTATATGCAAAAGTCTTTCCTCTCGATTCGGATTTTTTAAATTATCTTTATTATTTTTCAAGTTATTACACAACAACTGGGTTTTTCAATTTATTGCATCTTTAAAACTGACCGGTCAAATGAGCTAAAAAACGTGGTAGTAGAACATATAATAGTATGGTTATTTGTTGTAAAAATTTCAATTGTATTGTCCAGTTTTTGATAAAAAAATAAAAATCGAAAAGTTGGAGCTTTTTAATTTAAACGCTTTTGGGCATAAAAAGCTATCAATCAATCCACTTGAAATTTTAGGAAAAATGAATTATTATGTTGACAATGAACTATATAATTTTCAGATAAATAAATTTGTAATTATAGCAAACTAATTGAACATTATATATTTTTAACAATATTTTTGACTGTGCATATCTTTGAAACTAATCAATTGGTTCCAAAAAATGGTGAGGATAGATCATAATAGGGGCTATTATTCTGTAAAAATTTCAACATTGTACAATGTAAATCTTAGGAAAAAAATTATAATGTAAAATGCGGTTTTTGTGAATAATTTAAATTCCTGGTAAAGCATGCTTTGAAATAATAATATTTTTAGCTCTATTAAACATCTTATAAACACATTTGAGGTATTTGCAATGTCTAAATATTGTACTTCTTATTGCAGAACATATAAAAAATGCATTAATCTGTTCCAAAAGAGATGGGCATCGAAATGCAATAATAAGTATTTCTTTATCACGTGTTTAATTATGTTTTCAGAGTCTTTTTTATTTGTCACAATTATATCCTTATCAAATTAATACGCGGAACATAAACAATTTTCCAAACGTTGCATAATTTTGTTAGGATTAATTAAAGTTTATATTTTAGAATAATAAATTTTATATAGGAGTGATGCATTAATTTTCAGAAAGTTACGTACCAATGAATTGGTAACGATTTTTTTTAGTTTTCATGTATTTGCATGCTTATACTAAAACAATATTTTTTCATGAACAGATTAAAAAAATTTAGAAAAAAATATTTAATAGAATTTTTTAAATACAATATAAGAGTACAAATTTTCTACAAAAGCTCTGTATGTTTTAGTAAAAGAGGCAAACTATATAACTAAATAAATAAATCTAATTTGTTATCAAAGTTAAAGTAATTTGGAGCTCTATGTGAAATTCAAACATCTAAAAATATATTTATATCATCGTATTGTTAAGAATTGTAATATAATATAAGTCAGTATTCAAAAAATATTTTACAATAGTTATATATAAGGAATAATGAAGCGTGACGTAAATGTTCATATTACTTGAACAAATAAATTGCACTATTATTTAAAAGTCATACGAAGTATTTTTGTCCTCGTGTAAAACATTTCTTTTCGCGATAAAAGTTAGCCGTATAAATACGTGTATATACGCATATACAAGTCTACGTATCATTAGCATGGATGCTGAATTGGCATAGTATATGTAGACAAGATTTTCATTTCCTAAAGTATGCTTTTTAGATTTTAAAAACTACTCAGAATATTATTTTATATTTTGTTTCAATTGCGTCAATTGTGACAATCGTCGTCCAAGATGAAAAAAAGGCAACTCAGATTTTCCCATTGAAAATAATATCGGAAATTCGGAGCTGTGCTTTTTTTCGTCTGAAGCGTCGATACAAGCTTTCAGGAAAATTAATATTGCATGCTCTTGGATGACTTGTATTCCCCTAAAAATTAGTGTAAATCACACGATGACTATTGTATGCGTATGTCAAAAAAAACTGATAAATTTGATATTTACGCGTATATATTTGTGTGTATATAATTATAACGATCATATATAATATAGATATATGCATATAACATCAAGTTGAACCAGAGGTATAGGTGTATGGAATATACATGTCAAGACGAAAGATCACATAAAAGAGAACGAGCCCAAGATCGACAGTGCATGGTGCAGAATAGTTTGTTCGTCTGTCGTAAATGTTCGGAATCGCAAGAAATGTCGAAAGTAACGCAAAGAAAAATAATAAAATATACATTTGGGCAGGCTCAACTGCGCCGTGCTCTCTCGGTATGCTCGGGCCCCGGTTGGAAGAAATGATATGTGGCGAGGGGGCAGGGGGGGGGGTGATATCGCTCACCTGTACTGTGACCTGCGTTGGAAGTACGGCCTCGATTTTCATCCGATCTGTCGTACTCGAGTTCACGAAGCGATGGCCTCTCTGTGCGTCTTGGGTAATACGGGGAATACGGCGACGGCCAGATCGTCGTCGATCGCCTTGACGAAGGCGGTGCTACGGTGCTCTTGCGTCCTGGAAAATACAGACGACAATACTCTCATACTGCTCTCATTTTTGTTCTTTTGGCTTAACAATCTCGGGTAACCACGGCTCTTACTATTCCACACCATACATAAGCTGTCGTACGGGGGCTCCCTCTTTCGTTATACTCTTATTATTTTACGTTACGTTACTTTGTAATCTCAAATATATTTCGTTTGCATATTTAAACCGTCGTTAAGCTTTAGCTACTGCCTTTACGAGATTTACTACACTTAATTACTAATTTGAAATCAACGCGACAGCTCTAAGTAATGTATTTATTACGTTGCGGAATATACACTCTCGACATTAAATATTAAGTGTGCTACACATTTAATCATTTAAACAAGAATTTCATATAATTATGATCCCACTTGACACAGCGGTGAGTTCATTTCATATATATATATATAATTATTAATATATTGTTACAATTCTATATTCATACATGTATATCATACATTAATTAATAATATAATAATATATGTATAATTAAACACGAATTATTAAAGATAAATATAAACTATTAATTAAACAGAAATCAATTATGGTACAAAACAGAGTTTACAGAATTTTACAATAAAATAACATGCTTTCATCTATGACTATTACAACCTCACGCGATCTACTTCGAACAATATGTAGATGTAGCAACTCTTTTTTAAACTCAAACTTTAATTAATGCGTATATAGAATTCATAAATAAATTAAATGTCGAAAAAATTCAAATATAATTTTTACAAATAAAATACCATTAATTTTATTATTGCGCCCAATTTTTTTCGCTACGAAAAATATTAGGTTGTAATGAAAAAGTACTAATTACTATGTAGAATAGAATAACGAATTAATACGAGAATAAAAAAAAATATTTCGTTTACTATACTAATAGTATTTTTGTTCAGTGTTCTACTTTTTTCAGCAAATTCCATATTCTTTGATATGTAACCTACTTCTTACTTTAAATATACCTCTTTGTCTTTCAAACTCGTTTTAATTATTATTGTGCATACAATACTCGTTAATACAATAGCAATTTATAATATAGAATTGATGCAATGAATAAATGAAGTGGTATAGGTTGAAACGAAAATATAAATAGGGATATGATGATAGGAGCGATTTATACTTGTAATTACCATTCTTCAAATTATTATATATTCTATAACATATTTCGGTAAATTTATCATTATTGATTAGTGCATATTTAAATTAAAAACTTTTTACCCATTCGTATAGGTCGTTTAGGAGATTAGATATTGATCTCGTTCTTTAATGCTTTTAAAAATGTATATTCTATGTTACGTTATAGTTAGTATTTGCATACGCGTAAACAAAAAAATTGGTACCCGGATAAAATAATTAATATGTAAAAGTTAGATAATAATTATACGAATGAATGTGTAAAACTTATCACTTTACTCTAACTTTTTACTTCAACGAATTGATGGAATAAAGGGCGGCATAGGCGGTAACACGGAAAAGAGGATCGTTACATTATTTTATGCACGTTTATGAATAGAAAACTGTAATAAAAAATGAAAAATACGAGTTTGTTACGACTTTCGAAAGGTGGGCGCATGCACGTACTCGGTACATCGTTTGCGGCGTACTGCAAGTGCTACTTATCCTTTTAGAACGTTATTCAATGCACAGGCACGGCTTTTCAAAAGTGCAGTCCGCGCGTCCGTATTGCTTTTATTGAAAATTTATTAAAGCCAATAAACGTGTATACCTTGACTCAAAATATCAGGTATGATGCAACTTTTTTACGTATAAAACGTATTTGATACAAGTTAAAAATTATATTACTTTATAGTAAATCGTTGATTATAGTGTAATAATAAAATATTTATCCAAACAATTCGAACAAAAAATTTGAATATTCCACGTTTTAATCGAGTATACGTAAGGTATTAATTTATTAACCACGGGTAAAGTACAATTTTAGCAATGTAAGTATTATTTTGAAATAAAATAATGTAAACATATTTTACGTACATAATACTTATATATACCTGTTATTTTTGACTCTTATCCGGTATAAAAAGCATACACTCCGTTAGTGACAAACAATACCTGAAGTAAAAGGGAACTGCAGAGAGAACAGGGGAAAACGCACCGAAGCTCAAATGCATGTATAATCACACTCAAGTTGAAAGCTCACAAATCTACATTTTCTCCCAGCGCTGTGACTTTTGAAAAGCGTCCAACTTGTTGCACTCGACTATGCAAGCGCATCGTCAAGTGCGCATCTTCGACAACAGATGCGTACTTTTCTTTAACTTTACTAATCGCAGTATTATACGATTGATCGAGTCGTTTTTTCGTTAAACTGTTGGAACTGTATAAACTATAAAAGACAATATACTTTCCAAAATATGATATTTCGGTGAATTTCATCCAATTAACATTAAAACGAATCACGGACTAATATTTAATTATTATCATATGACTGATCGTAACAATTGATGGTTTTACACAAAAGAAGAACGAAGCGATTAGGTAGAATTGTAACTTTTGTTAAAAATTTTTGTTTACAAAGCTTATTAAAGTTTATATCTTTAATTTTGTAACAATATCTGTTAGATTTACAAATTTAAATGAAAATGTTTGAGTCACGCAAATTTCTTATCTCATTATTCTCTGATGATAAATGTGTTGTTTTATCGTATAGCTAATAATTTTAAGAATTTTAATCCCTTTTTTTAAATGGATAATAATATATGTAATTCTAAAACCTTTTGTGTATTTAATTACAATACTGTGTTATTATTCTTATTATTAGTATATTATGTAATATATTTTAAACTGTACGAATTACTGTTTGTCGAAGAATAATATATTACAAGAAAGAAGA
Organism: Theocolax elegans; assembly: GCA_026168455.1. Lineage (NCBI taxonomy): Eukaryota > Metazoa > Arthropoda > Insecta > Hymenoptera > Cerocephalidae > Theocolax > Theocolax elegans. Next base: position 51,721,359 of record CM047429.1, on the reverse strand, counting down.
GGTTAATTTTAATTTATATGCGATATTCAGTGTAGAACAGTGTACATTATATGGCGGGGTAGGTACTGTAATACGATTTTACATAATACAACGGATTCATATACAATTGTTCATAAAGCGACTTAATAAGAATTAGTAAACATTTCCTCATGACTATTTATGTATCATATCTCTGTTTCTAGTATCTGCTAAATTTTTCTCCGAAAGTCCTTAATCCGCTATTAAAAGCTCGACGTCTCTTTCACTTGCACGTGCGGCTCCCACTCCCTTCTATGTACTACGAAACACAAGCCCGAGCGAAAAGAGAGAGAGAGAGAGGGAGCGCGAGCGAGAGAAGAGGAGGAGGAGGAGGAGGAGGAGGAGAGGAAGACGAAAGACAGAATGAGTTGCCACCTCTTAGCCCCCAACCCTTGCATTCTCTGCACGAGGCACATTTTCTCTGTTGGTCTTTCTCTACTTCGCTCTCTCTCTCTCTCTCTCTCTCTCTCTCTCTCTCGTATGCTCGCGCAAGCCACTAAAAAGTTTTCGAATAAAAGTTTAAATACGCCCGTCGCTAAACTTTGTTTTGCCCAGGATGATGTTATACCCGTCCGGGCCGTGTGTGCACACGAGCGAGTGAACGCGCGCAGAGGCGATGGCAGCGACTTCCTCACAATATGGCCGCCGGGACCTGTCTGTATGCTAAGAACAAGCGAATATATTATAACCGGGGAAACGTACTCGGATAGAGATATCCGAAGACGAAGGGGGTACAGGAGAGGCCGAGAGAGGAACGCATATACATATATACATATATACATGTAGCACTATGTACCTGCTTCCACTAAGTCAATTTTATTGATTTTTAATAGGTACATAAGCTTGACGATTTAACGATTGATTGAGTGCCAGAGTAGGATACGATTGTTTGCTAACCCGTGATAATTATAACCTCAGAATTATTGATACTCTACTTTTATCAACATTTTAGCAAAACTATGAATCGTTACACGTTGATATAGGATTGCTTTCCTACAACAATTAACAAATATCAAAGAAATTAAAAATTTGCACGCGCGATTAATAAATTTGTTTGGTATTAAAATTGTTTGAATATTCAGCTAATTTAACGTCTTTGACATATTTTAAAAAAATGAAATTCAAGTACCTTGTAACGTTATATCGTTGCACATCAAATTTACCTCGATGTTGAGTTACAAAGGTTATTGAGAACACTTGGTCATAAATAATTTAAAGAATTTTAACGTAATTAAATAATTCAGTATTCTGATGTTTGTGAAAGGAATAATTTTTGTAATAATAAAAATTAATTAATTTCGACACTCGGAGCAGTGAGTTGTACTACTTCTATTCATTATATTTGATAAACTACGCGCGATATGGTGCATGTATGTCAGCAAGGGAAATTAGAAAATTCTCTGCAGAGGGAGCGAAGAAAGAAAGATGCATGGGAATAGAAGTAGAAGAAGAAGAAGAATAAGGAGAGGAAGAGGAGAACGACTCGAGCCGTATCTCAAGCAGCTTCTTTTGTCTCAAGAGTCGATAGCGCTTGTTTATGACTTACCCCGTGGCCTTCTCCACTATATACGTCCATGTAAAGGTTAGCCGACTAAGAGCGCGCGCGCATATTAATGTTAGACCCTCGAGTGCCCTTGTTTTGTATATCTCTACCCCCCTCTCTCTCTCCCTCCCTCTTTTTCTCTCTCGTGTTTTCATTCAATCCTACTGTGACTCCCGTGTAATTCATCTTATATACACGCTGCGGGCCATTGTACACTCTTTTCATTAAGTATTGTATATGTACCCGTTAGAAGTTTTAATTTTAGAGAGGACGCGCTTAGACCAAATTCAAAAGGAAGGATAAGTTAACGTTCTCCTTTTATAACGTTCACCATAGAGCTTTTTTCCTTCTGAAAAGTTGATTTTGTTTAAGAAATATGTAACTTTGACACCTTATTTACAAGTCATTGTACTTGAATTTATGAAGATTTTTCTTTTTATATATACGGTACCTCCGATATTCATTATTTCTTAATTATTTACGATAGACTGCTTTTACCTTACGTGCTATGCTTGAGATAAAGCAGTATACTCGAACTGTAATAACCATCCAATTCTTTTATTCACTTGTTTGTAGTTACATCATCAACTACATTTTATTTCTTAATAAATAATTATAGTAAAATAATTTTCCAGTTTTTCTTAACACTTTGACACGTAATACTAATATTTCTTTGAATATTACATTTTACATTTTAGATAATATTATTTTCTAATATCTTTAATGTTGTTTCAGCTTTTGAAATTCGATATATATACCTGTTACTACCGGTACATAGAGTTATTAAATTCTCCAGACAAATGTGGTTGTACAATTTCTCAACAAACAATATGAGTACGGGAATATCGGAAAATACCTTTCCTATTGTTTTCTACGTACTGAAGCTATAACGAAAACATTCTTGAAGCTAAGCAGACTCGTGACAGACATTGCCAGATATAATGTCGTGGATACCGTATTACGTCATTACCACGCAAATGTCCATATTTCTCAGTTATCCCATGATTTTAATTTTAGTATTTTATCAATTTTATAAATATTATTTAAAAGTTGACTGGAATAGAATAATAAAATTTTTCATTATCGTGAATTACGCTTTACAGTTTAATGGTTGTACGAGATATATCTAATAGTTGACACAACGAAAATTAATAATACGAAATAAAATGAATTTTATCTTAATTATTATTAAAATAATATTTGGAGAAATGAAAGGAATAATTTGATCGGCAGACAAGTGATTTATAGAAACGTATACAAACAATGAAATCGTTAGATATTATTGAAGCAAAAAGAGGAAAAAAAATCGGTAATCGGAATTTAAAAGAAATGTGATTTTAATGCCCGCAAACCACTGTGGAATTGTGCAATCGTCCACGTCTAGAAACAAGAGCGTGAACTGTGCGACGAATTTTCTGGAGAATGTAACGGGAGTTTAAAATCGCTTCCCACAATGCGTCACGTCGAGGCAGGCGCGCGCCCACGCGAACAAATTATTCGAGATATGTCGTAGCTCCTGTTTCAAATTTATCATTCAGAGCTCATTCAAACGGGAGTAACTTATCAATTAGGTTAACTTCCTCCGTCTCCCTCGCTCGCGAAATGTGTCTCGGGCGAATTTAGCCCGAAGCGTAAAAGCAGGCACGCTTGCAACCGAAGCTCCCTATCTCTCGCGTGCTTGTCCTCTCTCCCTCCCGCCCTCCCTCTCTCTCTCTCTCTCTCTCTCTCTCTCTGTCTCCCACCCTCTCGTTCTCTCACGGTGTCTCTCGTCACGCGCGCGATCCTCGCTCGCGACAAATGCCAGAAATTATTCTCTCCTATATGTACGGTGGTGTGCGCCGCGCCGCAGCGATAATTAATTAGGGCTACACGATCGATGGGCGTCCTCCGAGAGCGCGGCCACTCATTATTAAACATCCCCCGGCCTCAGTGGACTAATTTCATCCCGGCTGCGTGCCCGCATTAAGTCCTAGTATGCGGAGACTCCTTATTGGCCGGAAAGCCGACTCTTCCCTCCCTCCCTCCCTCCCTCACCCCTTCACCACCCTCACCGGCAGCTTCACTATCCCTGTGAACCCCCTTAGCGTTCCTCCTACCTACACGGCCCTTATTCCGCGACTGGATGACTCGCATCGCCCTAAAAGCGAAAGGCGCTCGCGTATACTGCACGTGTGCACCCGCTGCATTTGCCAGCACGGCTCTTTTATCGACGAATTTCGAAGCCACTTTCATGAGAAATGGAGATGAGCATATTTTATGGATTCTACAAGAAGTTTACTAGACCTTCCCCTGATTATACTGAATTTTAAATTCTTGTTATATAGCAAATGTGATCAACTCGCATTTTTGTTACTACAAAAATATAATCATATTATTATTGATCTTTTATAACGACAAGTAAAGGAAACATTTTTCATGGAGGTATAAATTAAGTATGCGTTGTACTTGAAAACAACAATAAAAGTATGAATCTACTTTTAAGACGGACAAAACTACCATGCTAATTCAATTAATTATCATATAGTAAATTAATAAAAACGGTGAATCGATATACACGATAATATATAAAAAAATAATTTCCGAGGTACGTTTAGTAAGATTAAGTTTATCGAGTACTTACCGATGACCACATTTATTCTTTATGAAGTATTTAAATTGGTCAGTTTAAAAATATAAAGTTAAAGCGAAGCAAAACCAATTAACGCGTGTAGTGCATGTCATTTAACTATAAATATGCATAATAGTAAAACAGTCTTATAAATGTACAATTATAATTATGCATTTGTGATGGATTCGTAGTCTATGAACACGCACCGCATTTAGCCATGTGATCGGACGAGAGTAATATCATAATGGCAACAACTGCGATAGTTGAGGTGAGGGGTATACCGACAACACTATGCATATACATATATATACTCTCATACACCAATCACATAAATGAACATAGATTTTTTAATACTATATTAATACATTTCGCACATTGTCCCAACTACATTATTCTTTTGTTTATAATCTTAATATTTACAAATTCCTTGAAAAACAATAAATCTAATAGAGAAGCATTTATCCGAATGTTAATAAGTATCAGCACACGCACACATAATTATAGTTACATTCTTCTCTCTCAATTTCCCTTGTTCTATAGCCATAGCCTCTCTTTCTATATATATATATATATATATAGTTTGTATGCTCTTACCGAGTCTCTATCCTGTGGCGGTAATTGAATTTTAAATGTGCTTAATTAGGTCATCTGTTAAACCCGACTGGTGTAATACAACTTACTATTAAAAAATGAAATTCACGAGACATGCTTTAGGAACAATATTGATTGCAAACGGGGATATATGCGATTCATCGAAAATATTATTCGCCTAAAATTATATCTCATAGATCAATAATCTGTCTTGAGTAACTTGTATCAATATAGACGTTTAACACAACATAATTTAAACTCGGCTGAATCTTTAGAAAAGTAAATCTAATTTTTCATCTGATAAACTAATGAACTGATTAAAAATTTTAAATAATTCATTCAATGTAATAATACTGCCATAATAGTTGTAATTATAGTAAATTTAACTATATCGATTTTCTACTTAAATATACTTTTGTACATAATGAGAAAAAGTAATAAACTATTGCTGAGCTGTATTCTACCTAATTAATAAATAGTATTTGTACAAAGGTAAAAAGAGCACGAAGATTGTTTGATCAATCGTTTGTTTAACTATCAATATTTTTATTGTGTGTAGAACATAAATTAAACGATATTGAGATTTTTTTTAAATAATTTCCTACGTGTAACGTTGAAGAATGTGTTAGAATATAAAACGCGTACTATACCTAGTATAATTTTAAACATTCTTTTTATTTAACTGGGAAATATTTTTTTAAGAAAAGTTACTGCATTGGTCTGAAATAACAGTGTTACGAAAGTAGTACTTTCTTTCAAATTGTACAAATAAATTCAACTTCACGTACTTCAATTTTAATTAAAGTTGACCCTTGAAAATATTTTATTTACTTTTATAAACAAATAATACTTTCTTTTTTAATTTTATTACTTATTTATCTCAACTTTTTAAATAAAATTGGATATGTTACGAAAATTAATTATACTTTAAAAGATATGAATGATATATATAATATATAAATTCAATAAGATGTAGTTACGTAATTAGAGCAGAAAATTTTAAATTCAATTCAATTCATACGGTGGAATAAGTGAGTTGTGATTTAAAAGTTACAAGATATGTAAATATTGCATGTCATGAAAAATAAACTATATTGAGTAAAGCAGTACTCTTTTCCAAGAGAAGGAAAATGTTAGGAATCTGGATCGTCGTAGTAGAGAATTTCATGAATTTAAAAAATAATTTAAAGTTCTTCTATGTGTAAAGTTGAGAAATATCCGGTTAGAATTCATGGAATAACATTGACAATATGCGGCATATAAGTGAAACTCGCGAAAGTCACTACACTTATGAGAGTGCCAGAAATACGGTTGCTGGATTTCAATCTAACTTTCGTCATATTCTAGTGAAATAATGAAATTTATATTTAAAAAATTTTAATTTATATAATACATAACTACTATGAAAAATATTTTAAGCACTGTAAATTGTATACATTGTTAAATGTATACAATTTATTTCAATAACCTTAATGATAGAATATCATTCAGCGTAATTTGAAGCAGGCATACAACTAAATTCACTGTTTGCAGAAATACTTTTTCAATACCCATTAAACGATTTTACACTCTATTTCTGCCTTTGTTTACATCTATAATTTTCTATCAGTGCTTTGCTCTTCAATCGTATTAAAACGTTTGACAACACTTTAACCCTCGTGCCCTATGTCCGTTCTCTAAACTAAAACATTGACTTTATCAGTTATTAAAAGGATTTTTAATTTTTGGCAAATAAAAAATGCTAACAGGATAGAATGATAATCACGTCCGATAATCTGCAAGTAGTTGTGCGTGTATCAAAGTGAAGCAGGTGGCATGCAGGAATTGCGTGCACTATACGCTATTCGCAAGTAAAACGATGCGCGTGAAAAGAAGAAGCATGAGAAAGAGAGAGAGAAAAGGAGACCTAATAATGCAATACATTGACATTATTTTTTCTCGCTCCCTCTCTTTCTCCTTGGCATAGGCTTAGATACATTTTTGGACCGAGAAAAAGGAACTTTGATATTGTACAAAAAATTCAAAATTACCAAAGGGAATGCAGAAACATGTAGAGGTAACATTATGTTTTTGAAATTTAGATTCGAAACGAAAATAAATATAAGTTTATATTATATTTTATTATGAATTCGTATAATTAAAAGAATTGACATTTACTTTTATTCATAAAATGATATTCCTACAATTTTTGGTCAAGTAATTTAATTAAAATTTATTATGATAACTTCTCAAAGAGCATAAGTTATCAAGCAGAACAAAATATATCAAGGTCTTATTATTCAGTGATTTTTTTCGACTATCAAGCAAAAAAGAAAGAGAGAGGGAGAGAGAATGGAGAACCACTGGAACGTGACCTAGGTTTCTACCCCAAGTTATTTCTCTCCTTCTTCGTTGCTTAATAATATAGGCTACCTGTACATTTTCTCGAATAATATAAAGATTGCTCCCAACAAAAGTAGACTGGACGAAGAGAAGGGTATGCGAAATGAATCTTCTGACAAAATGTATGCGGCGGCCAAGATTTGAAAAAAAAGGGAAAAAGAAGAAAATGTACTTTGCGTAATCTTGCTGGGTGATCTGTGTTTTTACAACTGAAACATCTATTTTTTTTAATAATCCCGTATTCCGTTGGTTTTTTTGTAAGCTTTCGTCATTTTTCTTTCTGAATGGAGAGTAACTTTCCTTCGAGAAGGATTCAAGTCGATTTCATAGGGCTTTTGATTTTTCTGCCGTGAGAAAGTAAAACGAAAGATAACATAATGCATCTCACCTTCTTTGTTGGCGCTGCTCTTTATCTCCGTCGCTTTCGGCGGCGGCGAGGGGTTTAACAATTCTGAAACAGACGTGCGATTTAATTGGCTTTCGTTGCGTCAAAGAGCATGGAGATTTATCGGTGTTTTTCGGAACTAATTTTAAAACAAACTCTGATGTCAAATCACTCGAGATTTATTCTCTATAATCGAGGAAAAATTGTCTGCGTTGTGGTGATAATACTCTCCTTTTATTACCACAACGTTACATTGATTTATTGATTTTAATTCCGCGATATACAATGAATGCTTTTGTACAAGAAAAAAATGGATATCCATTAAATTTGACGTATTTACTGGCAATCTTTAAAAGTCCAAATTACGTTTATTTACTCAATAGTAACAATTATTATTTAAATAACAAATTATTATTTTTAAATACAAATGACTAAATCTATCGTTTCTAAATATATCAATTCGAAAACTTTATTTATTTAAATTTCTTACTGTTTATAATTTTACACTTATTATTATTAAAATGTATATCAATAGAAAATAAACTATTCGATGGATTGTTAATTACTCAATATTAATATAATTATAATATCCTTGAAGCTTGAATAATGCAAGTGGTACGCAATGTGTTAGAAAGTAAAGAAGGAACGCTTGTCTGAAAAGTAGTACGGTGGCAGAAGTGTATTCAAATCACTTTAGTACGAGTAAATAAATAAGTGCATATATAATATAATACGAAATAAAATAAAATCTAAAATTACATACGTTCCGGTAAAATTAAGTACATACACATACCAGCGAGTTTAAATTAGAAATTATGTGAAGTGTAAGAAATTCATGTATTTTATGTGCCTTGCCATTTGCAGGACGCCTTCCCATTTAAAATATACGTATTTCGTGGTGCGGTTGCCGCTCTCCATTCGAAATACATGGGTTTCGTGAACTTTGGCGCACTGGATATAGGGTTACGCAATTAGGCGCGCCCCCCTCGACACGTGCGCGTTGCCGCTTCTAACCTCTCTTTGAAATTAATTTTTACTATTTCTGTATAAGCGAAACACTTCTCTTGTATTCTATGCTTCCTTACGTACTTACTCTCCTCGTCATATTTCGTACATTAAATTGAATTTTCATTTCTTATACATTTAAAGTTGTGTGATGTACAATTCGCGTTTTACAATGCGAATATATAAGTAAAAATTATTCTTGTTTGACCGACAGTTATGCGTGTTACTATATTAGCAAAAACAACAATAAGAATAAATATGTATAGCAAACACAAGCAATTGCTAGAGAACGCAAGCTAATTTGTTTTCATAAATAAAGAGCTTAAAATTTATTTTTTACTATTATTACGTTAAATTATAGTTTGTTATTTATTACATATTTAAAATTTATATAATAATCATGCATTAATGAAAATTAATTATAATAATTAAGTATACTTTATGTACAGCAGTTTTAATACGTTTCAACTGATATAAAATTAATTTTAAATTAAAATTAATAAAGTATTATTTTTGTATATGAATATATAATTTACATATTTTAATTAATAAACAACACCAAATTAATAATATGTTCAATGTTACGAATGTATGGAAACCAAAAATAATGTTAATTTAATTTATTATATTTATATAAATATCTATTATATTAATGTTAATTTAAATACATAACATTTTCATTTTTGTTTATATTATTGTTTAAGTTGTAATTTATTAATTAAAATAATATAATTTTTACTAAAATCTAATAGTTATATACATTTACTCAAGTGATTGTTATTATCTAATAAAATTGACTTTACAGTTTTTATTAAACAAAAACGGTGAATTATTAAAATATTATTGAATAATAATAGCTCACTATATAGTCTTATGGTTCCCTCGGTTTCGCCGAGAGAGTTTTTGCTAATACACCGATAGGTGCCGAAATCGTTGAGTTGCAGATTCCTTATAGTAAGGCGCATGTTTGTCCTATAACTATTCTCCTCGATATCTGTTGTGTATTTGTCAGTAGACAGAATCATCGACTCGTTGAACATCCAGTAACTGATAGCTCGTGGATGTGCTTCTGCTTGGCAGTCGATCGTCACATTTGTACCAGACGGCGCCCCTACCAGTTGATTTCGCACGTAGATGATTGGTGAAACTGCGAGAATTGGTGCATAAAACAAACGCAATAAATATGGGATTAATTTTAATAAACACTTTAAAGATAAAAACAGAATCGCGTAATATATATATGCTCGATAACCGTAGTAGAAATTTCAGCATAAATGAGGCAGTAAGTGTAAGGTTTTTAGATAATATAAAATCAATATTATAAAATACTCAAAAAATAGTTCTATAGATTATAGTATAACTATATTTTTAATTTACCCCAACATTCTTAAATTTCTACTAGGAAATTATCTGACTATAATTCGTTTATTATTAATTTTATTATTCTAAAATATTATTATGTGTAATGTTATTGAATGTTCTATCAATTAAATCGAGAGCTCCAGTAGATGTGCATATATTGTAATACAATGTGATTCATAACGCGTCTTTTTTTGCTCGACATAAAACCCAGTAGCAATTACTTGTACTTATGCAAAGGTCTCCACGGAGTAGAGTAAATTTTAATTTACCTTTCGGCTTTGTGAAAGATCGGGGTCATCAAGATTTTCTGGTGTCACGACAAGTATATAGGTATAGACTTTTAATAAATAAGCGAATCTAAGTGGTGGATACTAGAACTTGCATACTACTATATAGACAGGTCCTCCGAGGACGTAGTCCAGTTTGCGGGTCTAACTTCTCGATTTTGTTCTAACTTGTAGGTATATCACGTCTATACCGTCCAATATACAAATTATTCAATTAATTAATTATTTAATTTACGTACAATGATAAGGTATACTTTTAAATAAAATAATATGATAAGTATTGGTAATAAACCAATGTTAATAAAAGTTGTATTCGATCAACAGCGCAATAAATAACTTTAATAAATAAAAAAACTAGAATAGAAGGAAACAAAATACGTACTATATGGAAACCAAATTTCCTTATCGATTAATCGATATTCTATAACTGAAATATAAACTAGCTTCAACAGTTTTTCGTTAATTTTTAATACCGAAAAGTTAGAGATTTTTCAACATTAAACAATTATAAGTGAATCTCGAACAATTTGGTTATGTAAATATTTTAAAATATAAAATTATCTTTTCTTCAACATATTAAAGTTCGAAGGAAAATAAATCGATGTGTTTCCTAAAAGGAACGCAATGTTTTTACTCTGCTGACGTAAAGTCAACAAACAGCCGCAAATAAATTATTTAGAATTAAAGGGTCGTTTCGATAATTGAAATTCTATTTTGTACCGGTCGAAAGGTAACTTCCAATAGCGAGCGAGGGCGGACCACGTCCGTGCTTTCGATAAATGTGTTTCTCTCAATTGGTTTTATTTCGCATGTAACAATGTTCGTATAGGATATACGTATACTGGTGCGAGCACACTGAATCATCGTTTATTTATATAAATAATGTGCTTTATTATATTTACACCTTTAATCCTTGATATATTATTAATATCATTATACATAGTGTAAAAATAATAATGTGCGATGGAAAATAATTTCGTTATCTTTCCCAGTGATTGGTACGTACAATAGCGCCTTATATGTAGTATCTAATTTTCCAATTGGAATACTACTAAATTGCTAGGACGGAGAAACAGAGCGTTCTTTTTGTATATTTATTACAAGCTGTGTATGTGTGCAGAGTCACGCGGTCCATAATGCCTCTAGTGTTAAGCAACGTGAGTGGTTGAACGATAAATCGGTGCCGACCTTATCCCCGCAGATAAAGCACGCGACTAACGTCCCACGTACGAGTTGTATGAATGGACGATGAGATGCGAATTGGTGGGAGTAAACTTCCTAAAAAATATAACTGACACTTTTCATAAATTTTTTTTGGAGCGACCGACAAAATTACTGCGTAAACGGGGATATAACAAAATAAAGAAGTAAAAGTTGTTGTTTAACATAATTGATTATTTTCTAATAGTAATAGTAGCTCTGCTCTACTATAAATATCTTGGATTACTGCAAACGGATTTATTATTTGTAATTAAGAATTTTAAATTAATTTAAATACAATTATTTATTTTACATAAAGGGTTAATTGTTTATTTATTGTAATTGTTGGATTATTGATAAAATATCATCAACAAAAATTACTCGATTAGCTTAATGTTTTTCACAGTCAATATATGTGTAGAAAGAAAAGTTTATGACATTGCCTGTGAATATACAATGACGGACTGAGTGGCCGTTCTAAGCAACTACTTTTTATAACGAGCCCTTTGTACACAGATGTGTGCAGTATGTATATGCTGCAGAATATTCGGGATTTTTCCTATTTTTAATGACCGATATTTGTTAGTTGTATGTGATACTTCGTAGGAGTAGTCTCGGTCTACTCTCGAACAGCGTCTTGAGAAGTAGGGACCTAACCTTTCTCGTGACGGTTTATTAAAGAGTTATTTTATAAAGATCACTGACTTTTTATTTCTATCTCGCCCCCATTTCCAATAGTAATTTTTGTAATAGTCATTAAAACCATATGCAAGTAATTAATATCGGATATAACCTAGTATCAAAGTTTTACTTTAAGTAAAAAATTAAATAGTGCAATAATTAATACTATTTGGGAGAAAGCCACTTGCCAATGGTATTGCACCTATTTATATTATTATTGTATAAACGATAAATCATACATAAATACCCGAAGATTCAATTAGTCTTGAAATTGTTTAGCAGGAAGAAAAACTATCTCGTAATATTGCTTACTACTTAATTATTCGTTAAAGTTTTGTATAATATGAATTTTTATAAATAAAATTTTATTTGGCTTTATTCACGTTGCCTTTAATCTCTTAATCATTGTTTCAACTCTGATAACGCTTTAATTACAATTAGTATAAAATTAGATTTTATGTTTGAGAATACACACAGAGACATACATACACATGCACATGTATACATCAATGTTACGTATACCTATGAATAAGAGCTTGTTTGTACAAATGACAAATGGTAAACTCCATAGTAGGCTATCTGAGGTATAATTGAGATCTGATTCAGAATTTCTTGCAATTTCGTATCGTATGGTTAAACATGAGAGGAACGGTTGTTTACATATTATATGAAACTAGAATATGTATTGGATTTTCATTGATTTTATCATTGATCACTTATACGACTACGCACAAATGTTTACAGGAACATTAATATGATGATTGTGATTCCAATTGTATTGCGTTTGATGATTATACATTAAAATTTCTACAATACCAAAACTAAATTACTCGTTAATAGCATTTTAAACACAATTAATGGATTTCTATATTTTGTTTTTCGCAACGAATGTATCACGCAAATGCTTGTTAACAGCTCAAAATTATTGTTTGTAGATAATTGGTAAAAAATTGTCTTGCTAGTTTAGTAATTAAACTCGCTTTATCTGATTCGTTATCATTCGTGGTTTTGTGGGCACGTTTGCGTGTGGGAGCGGCTCTTTGAAGTCATCGTTATCGCAAATAATCGCGGTATCCATTAAGAAATCAGCGGTGAATGTGATGCTTTCAGTACCATCGACGAGTTGATTTTGTATAATGGCCGTGACAACAAATAGTGTCATTTAATATATTTAGAATATATATACCTAGGAAAACCTTCAATTACAATAATGGTAGTTACGGAATTTACTATGAAAATATTAGTAGAATAGTTACATATGAATATTTTGGTTGTTTCGGAATAATGAAGACATAACAATTACTAATTATTTAACTACTAGAATAAAAAGTAGTATTAAAGGAGTTAAGAAATAAATGAACTTGCACATTCATATTAGGAGAAAAAAGGAACTTTTACGTTGAGAACCATTATTATTATCATCCCCAGAGTTAGATCCTGAATCTCTCTTTCCATCACTCCTATTCTATCTTACATATATATCTGTATGTATACATACATATATATATGTATAAACTACCCGTGTGAATTCGTATCGGGTTTCGCGCGGCATGCTGTTGCCGCATGCTGGTATGGGGCGTCGGGGAAGGCTCGCCACAAATCCGCAGATTGCCACGTTGACCCCCTAATTAACGCATACTTCTACCAAAGCTTTGACCTATCTCATTCGTTCTTGTTCCGCTATTGACTACCACCACTCTGAATCACAGTGGCATCATTCATGCTATTGTAATTTGCTTGTGTGTACGTATGTGTACGCGTTTCTGTATAAATATAATTGAATTATTTATTTATAAATATCTTTATACTTGTACGCATCCGTTACTTTTCTCATCCAATTTGTATTTTTAAAAATCTATTATCTTAACCAATCTGAACATTTATATATATGGAGCGATTCGAAGTATCATAAATAAACATTTGTGTAATTATTATATATATGTTACAGTAAAAGCTTTTTGACGTATACCTATTTAATCGTATAAACTAATTTATGCTCGTATATCTATACATGTATATATACCTTAAAAAGTATAATTAGTTTTTGATTAAGTTTTATATACAGTTTAATGCATTATAAATTGGTGCACTAAACTCCGTTTTGAGTAGCGGAACAGAGAGTGTTTGGTGTGTGGTACTTAAATTAATGATATGTCTGAAATTTCAAATAACTATATTAGAAAAAAAAGAGAAAAGTAATTTATTATAAAATCTCATCTTTTTTAGTAATGCAATCACAGATTGACGACATCTAAAAAAAGATTTAAATAAACATAAAAAAAGTTCGTGATATATATTAAATAAATTCTAGTAATTATTATAAATTTTCTTTCAAACTTCACTATATTTTTAGTAATACTACATATATTGATCGGGTGTGATTTCATTATTGAAAATAATGGAAATTTTTAAAAATACATAAACTTTTCTCCGTGTGTTAATAATAAAAATAATAATTTGGAATATATGAATATAAGAAAATTGTTTTAACCACAGTATTAGATATGTGAATGTCAAATGAAATGAATGTAATTAATATTGATTAAATAATTGTATTACATAAACTCCGGTATTCATGTAATTTTAGTTACAAATAAGATTTAACTGAGATTATTTAATTGACCCAATATTGTTCATAATTTTATTTCTTTGCCAAAATAGTGTTTGGTTTTTATTGTTGATATGCGTAACATTAGAGGTATACGTTTACAAATTGAAAGTCCTGACAGTTAAAGGTTTTTTGCGTAGGGCGTGTTGCCTTACGTTCCTGTGATAAAATGGTCATCTGTCCCCGTTCATGATTCACGGCTAGTGAGATCTACATATCAAGTAAATTTTACGAGCGTGGAGCAGAGCACCTGCGCACTCGGGAAATATTGTTAAACTTCTGTTGAACAACATCGGCAATCTTGCGCACTGATCAAGATTCACGGTCAATCATTGTTATACCAGTATCCGTTGCATTATTAGGAAAAACTTTTGACTTCGTAACTTCTAAGTGCTTCTAGAAATTTATTTTATTATTGTTAGAAGTAACGTTCGAGGAGTATATCAAGTATTAGAAAAGTTAAAGTTAAAAATGTGTTAGAAACAACTTATGTTTTTCGATATATAAAATTTATCGGGCTTTAAGCAAGGCTTATATAATACTCTCTTCGTCCACTATATGGTGGGTGGAAGTCCCAGAGTAAGCCTTTTCCAAAAATTAAAAAAATTATAAATTGGCGTTTCGACCCGCGAAATAATTTTTAGGCGAACGATAAATTTTTTATTTTCTTAAATCTCGCGACGTAGAGTCTCGTTGGTTGGAGTTCTTGCCACCAGGGGGATCCGACTGTTCTCTCTTCCCGCTAGATAAACAGTCTTAGTACAATGCATAAGTATAGCCGCTTTAACATCCATTTGACGTCGCTTTCTATCTGCGACGGGCGTCTAAGAAAGGCTCCTATAGCTCCTAGGGAATCGTGGTTGAAACGCCAATTTATAATTTTTGTAAAGGCTTACTCTGGGACTTCCACCCACCATAGTGGATGAAGAGAGTATTATAAGCCTTGCTTAACAAAGCATATTGGTTTGCAAAATCCCGATAAATTTTATATGTCGAAATAATCTTTAGCGAACTGATACATTTTCTATTTCTAAACTTATATGTTTTTGTTTTTTAATGTCGCTTTGTGTCATCCACGTGATCGTATCGAATTTATATTTAAAAGTACTTTGCTAACGCTAGTTCATTATAGGAAGTAGAAAAAAGGAGGAGGAAAGAAAGGCGGTCAAATATTACTTTACACGAAATTGTTCGGTGTATTTTCCTTATATCCCCCTCTCGATAGTATTTACGCGGCCCACGGCGACTCTGTTACTCGACCCGACCCGCTCGTTCGTTCGTCGAGTGACACGAACGAATGGAACGCATAAAAGGGAAAAATGACCAGGACCTGCGGGACGCTTGGCTGCGAGAGAGCGAGTTGCTCTGCCTGTATTTCCCATGGGCTTCTTCGGCGATACATGCAACGCCAATCTAGCGCCATCCTGTTGTGTATATATACGTGAGCGGTGCACGCGCGCGGGTCATAGCGGAATGAAATTTAAACAATACGGCGTCGTTCCTTCTCCCGTCGCCCCAACTGAATGTTCTCACCCACTTTCCCTTAGGCCGGCGGCCGTCCCTTCCCCGCTCATCCCGAAATAGGAATAACCTTTGAACTTCGGGTAGACGTTAGTGCGTTCCAGCTTTCCAAAGATATTCCATCGAGAGTTGCCGCGATACCGAGGAGGTGGCGTTTTTCCTACCCCAAGATGAAAAGTAATGACGTTCACGTGAAAGTGATACCGAGATTGAAGGTTGAAAGGATAGCTTTCCAATAGGGTGGTGGTTATATGGTTCACTCGGCGCGATCCACACCGTCACTACAGAAAGCTCTGTAAAGTGACTCTTACGTTCCTGTATTATTTTGATACATCGTTCACAAATGCATTTTTACCTGACAATGTCATATTACTTTATATTTAACGCTTTTCAACAATACTTTTTGTACATTTTAAAATTAAATTAGTTACTTTCAAATAAGATTAGTAATACAAATATTTAAATTTTTATTTGTTTAAACACTTATTTAAGTATTTTAAAAAGAAAAGTATGTTGCATGTACCACGAAATAAATATTTTCAACAAAGTTATTACGTAAGGGCACAATATATTGCATGTTTATGACTTTGCCGCGGTTGCTGAATTAGTTATTCTTCGGCAAGTTGTCTTCAAACCATCTAAAAATAATGAAAAGGACAAAAATTTTACTGTAAACGAACACACTATTTCCCGGAGTATGATTTATGTAAATTATGTAACAATTTATAATTCCTGTAACTTGTATTTGATTAATTTATTATTAACATGAAAAGATCTAAATAATCGTAATTACTATTAGTAAAAAAAATTTTCAAATTTCCTATAGACTTTTTTTGTCACTTTTTTATGTAGTTACGCAAAAATTTTTTGTTCTAGATCAAAACAAAAACTACGCCATCGTTATTTTTACATAGAAATTTGTATTCTTGCAGATTATATCGCTGGTTTCCTTTTTTCTTTATAAGGTAAAAAAAAATATTGAAAACTTATCGACTGAATATTTTACATGTGTATATAAATATAAGATAAATAAAAGAAAAGTTTTAAAATAAATGTAACACGAAATATGGTTTATCTTTGTATATACATATACTAATTGACATGAGCAACTCGAATTTTCTATTTGAGTTAGATCAAAGTGGATAATTTATACATTACATAATTAGAGGTAATATTTTAGGCAACTTACATTCAACATCAACGATGATCCTTTTGCTAACTGTCGGGGGCACACCATTACTTGCTATACACAGGTATGCTCCCATTTCGTTCCTCGTAATTTTTGTGAAATTGAGCTGCTCACCCTCATACGTCATCACTACAAAGCAGAAAAAAAATAAATTTGTATTAATTTTAGCTTTAGATAATCATACAGTACGATATATTCTCATGCCTGACCGTACGCATATTGGCAAATGCACGAATTCGACTGGAGCCTATGTTCACAAATTCGAAATGTTATTTGAAACGTCGATGGCAGATTTGCTTTTATCAATACCAAAATGCAACTTGATAACTCGCGCATCATCATCGGTATCGTTCACCGTTTGTTCAGGTAGTATACTAATCATAGCGCTATAATCGTGCCTATAGATATGCTACACGTACCCACCAAATTTCGCTTTCTCTTTTAAACCCTACTCTACCAATAGCTTTCAGTGACATTCGGAAAGTGTGCGATTTACTTCGTAGTAAAATTTCAACCGCTGTATTACAAATATACACTAATTACTAATAAAACGTACATTTACAAAATAGCTATGTTAAAAAATAATAATAATTATATAGTGTTAATAATATATCTAAGTATGATAATAATTATTATTAAATTAGCAATATGTAAATGATAAAACTCTATATTTAAAGATACTTAATCAAATACTATATAAATAATTTAATTTATATGTATATTCTTAGAAATTAAATAATCAACGTTATTTATGAAATGGTTGTAAATGCATTTAAGAGTTCTGCGTAACAGGTTTGTTTGCTACAATTTAAATGTCACAAAGTAGCGAGACTCGGAGAAAGCAGAAACGAGAGGCATTTAATCAAAAAATCCGAACTTGGCGAAAAACACTAACGACAGCCTCGAGACGTTTTTATTACCTTGTTGCGTGATCCCTATTGCCGAGGAGGCATTAAATGTAACAGCGAACTTGCTCTCAAATATAAATCGACTGCACCTGACCACCCCGACGCGGGCGGGCCTGCCTGCGTTGCCTCAACTTCAACCAGCCTCTCTCTCTCTTTCTCCCTCTTTTTCTCTTTCTATTTCTACCGCTCTCTCCTCCTCTCTCTCTCTCTCTCTCTCTCTCCGACCTCGTGGTCAATTTACGACGAAACTTCCAAGACCTCGAAAGTCACCGCAAGAACTATTGTAATGTGCGTTTGGAAAGCTCGAAAGAAACCGATAAACCGAGCGAGAGACTGAGAGTCAGAGTTCAAAGAGTATCTTGATGGAGGAGTAGAAGTGCAGATAATTTTATTTTCAAGTAAATATATAAAACACTCAACTTTATGTAAACGTAAGTGCGCACGCACGCGTGCACACGCACACTCCTCCGTACACGTTTATACGATATATATTAACCGATCAATCTAATAAAATTAAATGGTAAATAATATTTCGTAGAAAATAATACAATAATATATGTTAAAAATGTGAAATCGAGTTATTTCGAATGGTATCGCGGCATAGAAACATAGGTATAATATAACAAATAAAATATGGGGAAAATATTTACTAGCATACGAGGATCAAAATACGATGTAAAATATTTCTATAAAGGAGAACAAAACCATTGCAAAGCACGCTCGTGCATAAAAGCGTATATACCGAGAGCTAAGCTTTTTACGGTCATCCGGTACGAAGTTTCTCTTCTCCCTGTGGAAGGTCGAAAGTTTGCGATAGTCAGTACTGAAATACAGTAACGAGCTTCTGATCGAAGACGTATCGGTTTTCTATAAACTCGAATGTTTCATTGAATCCCATTTCCCTTTCAGCCGATGCATTAGCATGTTTGGACATTGTAGGATTTTCAACGTAACCCCATTAGTAGCTATTACTTGGATTATCCGTTACGATAAACCCGACTTCTCCGAAATGTAATCGAAAGCAGAAAAGATATACATATAGAGTTTCGCGAGAATTCATGTTTATTTTATGAACCTGATTTATTTTCTGTTAAACTGAAATGCATCCCGTATTTAGAATATATACATTTTCTAATTATTAATTTATTCACATATTTTTATAATTATTTATTTTTTTATTCGATATATTTATGTATCAGCTGTACCGCGAGCTATGTTTTTGTTTAATTTGAAGTGATTGGACGTCTGTAACTAAAAGCGTACTTGAAAACAGTATTTACGAATTTTCGGATGCCCCGCAGATAAATTAATAAATTCGGGAGAGGAACAGCGTCATAAATAAAAAAAATTACGTAGAGTTAGGTGTTAATACGTTAAACGAAAAGGCTATCTTTGATCGAGCGATATAAACGAGTATACCAATAGCCATAAAATATTACAAAAGATTGATACATTAATGTGTGCTTATGAATGTTTTAGACGTAAGTATGAGGTAGTGCTAGCCAAAGACTGTGTACACATCCCCAACGTGGAAAATAATAGCATATACATCCTATGCATAATTTAAGCTCGTTCAATTCCACATACACATAGAGCGAGCCACTCAAGGTATATATATACATATATATATACCTGAACCGGCGAGTAAACACACGGTGCGCCGATTAAGTATAGTCAAACCACTTAAATAGTTTGCTGCAAGCAACCCAATCTCTATGAGATTCTCGAAACTACACCAATTGGCTTTTACTTTCCTCAAGATCGCTCCTACACGTCGAATAGCATTAAGATGTAGTTGTCAAACTGAACAAGATCTTTGCTATTTAGACTCTCACTCTCTTTCATTTATTTCCCATCTTTAAGGGAGATGTCAAAATCAATCAATAATTCAAATTCCTCGCATTAAAAATTACTGCCTAAAAAGTACTACTTTTTATATAAATTAATGGTTTTTTTTGTTAAATTTTGAATGAAACCACGAGAACAATGCCCTTTATTACGATACAATTTATGATTGTACTAAGCAGTAGTTTACGAGAGTGTTTAAAATTTTAGTCGATCTGCGCTTGTATATACACATTTATAAACCATTAATCTCATTAATTAATTTACCAATCACGTTAAAGCTTTGCACAATCATAGAGTGGTTTGTAACAAACGTATAGCGTAAAGCAAACAGTTTTCCTTAAATTTTAATATAAAACAATAATTTCATCATAACAATAATTTTCAGTCAACAAGGACTCGGATGGTAACTAATTAGTTTCACATCCTCTTAACTCACAATCAGTTTACGTTCATTCGCGTGTAACTTAGATTTCTTTTTCCTTTAACTCTTTGTTTCTACTTGGACGTATACACACAAACAAGCATTTATCATATTAATACGTTGACCATTCTAGTGTGTGATCCACATCTGCAACGGTGCGCAACTGTACATGTATTTTGGAATGGAACGAATAGTCATGCGTGCACTGGTACATATGTAAAAGCGCTTACAAATGCATCGGCGGTAGTGATAACTTTTAACGAGCTTCAAGTTTGTCAGTTCTTTGGGCGATGCTCACGCAAACTGTCGCGGCTTTTGATACTCCCCTCCCCTCCTACTCCCTCCTTACCCTCCTTTCCCTATATACCCGATCGTGCTGATGCGCGTACCATTGCGCCCCCCGAGTTTCGACGCTCGTTATATTCCTTCTGACACTCTTGCACTTGTTACCAATTGAAGATATATGTATCTATACGTATATGCGCATCGATACATATATGACTGTGTGCATAGGAGATGATCGGAAAAATTCACGGATTAGTTCGAGTTTATTTCGAATTATACAGACATCCGGTGTAGAAAGTTCCTCGTTAGCGCGAACTGCAGTTTCTACGACACACATTCTCGAAATCGCTGTTTATTTCCTTCGAGTTAAAGAACTTATTAGTTTTCCGAGTCTTATACAATGTTTGCGAATATCGGATAATTTATAAGTAATTGGACAAAGTTTAAATTGTGTTATAAATGACTGCCGGTATATTAAAAGACGATATTCAAGTTTAACTATCAGTCTATATTGCGCAATATTTTTAACAGATCTTCCAACTCCTGGGTCATGTATATATAAATATTGTCGTATAATACAGAGGAAAATATACGTAGCAATTATCAATTTGATATTTATACGGATGATTAAATCTACCTTCAAATTAAATAGTTGATGTCATTTCAAAACTATATATTATAACTTTGGTATATATTTTGTAGTGTACGTAAAAATAAAAAATAAAAGAAATTTTAACCAAAATTTAATATGAAAAATATATTGTTTCTTTTAGCCTAAAATTCTTTAACTTCTTATTTTCTCCATAACTTTACTCCAAATTGAGCAATTTAACCCATTAACGACCAGAACGGTCAATATTAGACTAACTTTTCATAGCTAAATTTTAGGTACTCAAAAATTAAATTTTTAAAAAATATCTTCAAAAAATCTGAAAAAATTTTTATTTTGTTATTGAACAATTTTTATTTAAGCCTTTAGTTTTCGAGAAAAAAATTAATAAAGAAAATTTCGATTTTTTGCATGTTTTTGCATTTTGACCGCCATTTTAGCAAAAAAAGCGAGTATATAAAAATTTCCTTGTGAACTTCAACTAATTTATGCACCGTTGGTTGAATATAACCCCATGAATTCTTTTGCAATTTAATGCAAAAAGCCGCCATATCTGTTTTGTAATAAAAATTGACAAATTCTGAGCCCGAAATCAGATTTAACATACTCGAAAACATATAGAATCATACTTTAGACCCAGTTGCTACTTTGTCGAGTACCTAAAATTTAGCTATGAAAAGTTAGTCTAACATTGACTGTTTTGGTCGTTAATAGGTTAAACTTCTTTTTTTCAAATTGTATGTACATGAACTCAACTTTCTTTTGGTTTTTAGTTTAAGTGTCTACCTCCATTTGTTTCGGAGTTATAAGCGATTAAATTGGAAGTAATTTTCATTGAAATTATTATTAGATGTCGAATAACTGTCATAAAAGTGGCCATTGGCAAATAAACTTGGCTTTCTTCATATTTCTACATTACAAAAGATATACCAAATTTAGGATAAGATCCATTTTCCGGATGTCATGTACTCTCCTTGTAAGTGTAAATGTACCAGAGATATAAAAAATAATAAGTTAGATTAAGGAGGTAGGCCTGTGTTAAAACGAAAAAGTAAACAATTTTTTGTTAAGCTATCAAAATTTTATTGTTGTAACTATACATACAAAAAAATTTGATGTTGAAGTATTTAACGAGACCTTCAATCTCGTTAATTTAATCATTAATTCCTATGTTCGATACCTCAGTTTCTTGAATTTCATCGCATGGAACACTTTTGCTTGACGACTATTGGACCAAATAGAACGTAATCAGGCAGAAAAGAAAGCTGTTGACACATACTAAAACTTTTATCCATTCTATTTTTTAATAAGGTCTTCATTTCTAATTTGTGTAACAAAATGTTCAATAAATTATTTAAAAACTCTTAATAGCTGCATATTTTGTTGGACAAATTCGAAATGAAGACCTAATTAAAAAATGTAATCTATAAAAGTTTTAGTATGTATCAATAGCTTCATTTTGTACCTGATTACGTTCGATTTGATCCAATAGTAGTCAAGCAAAAATGCAAACAACATTTTCCAGTGGCCCGGAAATTGAAGGTCTCATTTAATATTTCAGCTTCAAAATTTTTTGATTATACACACGGAAAAAATATCTAACCTCTGTAGTACGTATGCATCTTCCTCGTACAATGATATCTTACTTTGCATTAAATACTTACATTAAATGTCTTATTTTGATACTATATAGTAATAAATACTTTAAAAATTGTATATAATCTGTAGCGGGATACGAAACACTAACTGCAGTAGTATGAAGCGTTTCGCACCACAGAGGTTAGATTTTTTTTTCCGTGCAGTTACAAAAATAAAAGTTTTACAACTAAAGAAAAATTTGCTTATTTTTTTCGTTTTAACTCAGTCCTACCCCCTTAATTAATCATCTGCAATATTAACATTGGTCTACGATCCTTTATTATTGAACTCAGTTATACAGCAGTGGTACAGTATTCAAAATTTTAGCGCACGCTTAAATATGAAATTAACTTTAGTATTTAATAATCGTAGTCGACAACTTTAAGGTATTTAAAAGAGAATTTTATTCAAACTGTCGGAAAAAATTTACGTCCTACTATTATTAGAATAAGGAAAAGTAAGAGTATTGTTGGATACGGTAATATAAGAGCGTAGGAATGAAAGAGAAAAATTAAACCTCTGACCTAAAATGTAAGGGTGATATTCAAACCAATATGATTAGAGAAAAAATAATTTTTCTCAAATATATTCCGAAACGTTGTAAAAAAAGAAGTAAAAATATCTGTAGCGTGTCTTTGCTCTTACGATAAAGAATCGAGTTACGAACTCACGGAGAAAGGAATTTGAAGAATATACTTTTCATTTGTTTTTATTTTACTGTTCACTCA